>OZ024742.1:362419347-362479347 GCA_964016885.1 Eledone cirrhosa | reverse complement strand
TGGTCGTTACCACAATTCCGGTTTGTATTTATTTTCTTGATTTATTCTTAAATAGAATCAGTCAAACCCTATTGTCAATAGTTAGTATTATTTTCACCTCAGCTGGTCCCTTACCATTTCAACACATGTATGTATATATCTGTGTTCGTCTTTCTTTTATATTCAATTATAATTATATATATATATATGTATAAATATATATATACACATACACCCATACATATTATATATGTATGTGCATATATATAAATATACAGATATATATATATATAAATATATATATATATATATATATATATATATATATATATATATATATATATATATATATATATATATATATAATATATATATATATATATATATATGTTCTCATCAGATAAAATAGGGAGACATGGTATGAAGCTTAAAAAACACTTGCGAGCAGTGAAGTGTTATATCAACATATTTTATCTGATGAGAACGCAAATATCATCCCATGATGATATTTGTTTTTGAAATGCGCATAATAAAATACATGGAACTCTTTTAACCATCTTTTGATGTTGTATTATTTATACTCCAGTCCTATAAACTGTGGAGTGCTACTTATCCGATATTTGCATTGCTTTATTGTGCTACAAAAAAACTCACCTCCTACATATATATATATATATAAATATATATCATCATCATCATCATCATCAACGTTTAACGTCCGTGTTCCACGCTTGCATGGGTTTGGACGGGGATTTTCCCACTTGAGGCAAGAGTGATTGTCTTGCTCGCATAGGACTGTCTGGCAGGTTTACTACAGTTGGATGCCCTTCCTAACACCAACCACATTTACAGTGTGGGTCTGGGAGGCTTTTACCGTGTTGCCTACACGGCCACATTACAGCGTGGACTGTGTGTTTTTTTGTCGTGACACCTACACGATCTCATTTGTTTCGGCCTGGATGGTATATATATATATATATATATATATATATATATATATATATATATACACATACACACACACATACATATTATATATATGCATATATATTTACATAAACACGCACATTCACATATATAAAAATGCATATATATACATGTGTGTGTGTATGTGTGTGTATGTGTGTACGTACGTGCATATATATGTATGGCTCTGTATGTGTACGTAGGTGTATATATTTTTTTATTTGTCATATCACATAAAATATTCCTTTGATCAGTTTAATTAGAATCGTTATTAAAGTAGAAAAGAAACGTTGCCTTTTTCTTTGTTCTTTTATATTGTTTAATTAATCTAACTTTCTACATCTTATTAAAGATTAGGTTATTTCAGAAGAATTTAGCGTATTCTGATAATGGTGGTTACTTCAATGCTGTGTTACATCTTCACTTGTCATCAGAAGACTGTCCATGGATGACCAGCTAATTAAGAAATCGTTAATTAATTTACTATAATTTGTAAGATGACAAGCGACGAAGGCTTCGTTCACACAAATGACCAGTTATACCTTAAGATTCACTTGAAATTATTGAAGAATTTTCCTTTGAATATTTCATTGATAAAAAATTGGAAAATAGTGAAAAATCTTTCAATATTTTCTCTTGTTTTATGACTTTAATATTTTATTCCAGTTTTATATTAAATTAATTTAATTTAAGTTTACTATTACATAATGGTGGTGCTGGAACTGGTGGTGCTGGTGGTGGTGGTGGTGGTGGTAGTAGTGGTAGTGGTGATGCTGGTGGTGATGGTGGTGGTGGTGGTGGTGGTGGTAGTGGTGGTGCTGGTGGTGGTGATTGTGATGTCAGTGGTTGTGATATCAGTGGTTGGGATATCAGTGGTTGTGATGTCAGTGGTTGTGATATCAGTGGTTGGGATATCAGTGGTTGTGATGTCAGTGGTTATGATGTCAGTGGTTATGATGTCAGTGGTTGTGATGTCAGTGATTGTGATATCAGTGTTTGGGAGGTCAGTGGTCGTGATGTCAGTGATTGTGATGTCAGTGGTTGTGATGTCAGTGGTTATGATGTCAGTGGTTGTAATGTCAGTGGTTGTGATGTCAGTGGTTGTGATGTCAGTGATTGTGATGTCAGTAATTGTGATGTCAGTCGTTGTGATGTCAGTGGTTGTGACGTCAGTGATTGTTATGTCAGTGGTTGTGATGTCAGTGGTTGTGATGTCAGTGGTTGTGATGTCAGTGGTTGTGATGTCAGTGATTGTTATGTCAGTGGTTGTGATGTCAGTGGTTGTGATGTCAGTGATTGTGATGTCAGTGGTTATGATGTCAGTGGTTGTGATGTCAGTGATTGTGATGTCAGTGGTTATGATGTCAGTGGTTGTGATGTCAGTGATTGTGATGTCAGTGGTTATGATGTCAGTGGTTGTGATGTCAGTGGTTGTGATGTCAGTGATCGTGATGTCAGTGATTGTGATGTCAATGGTTATGATGTCACTGATTGTGATGTCAGTGATTGTGATGTCAGTGGTTGTAATGTCAATGGTTGTGATGTCAGTGGTTGTGATGTCAGTGGTTGTGATGTCAGTGGTTGTGATGTCAGTGGTTGTGATATCAGTGATTGTGATGTCAGTGGTTGTGATGTCAGTGATTGTGATATCAGTGGTTGTGATGTCAGTGGTTGTGATATCAGTGGTTGTGATGTCAGTGGTTGTGATGTCAGTGGTTATGATGTCAGTGGTTATGATGTCAGTGATTGTGGTGTCAGTGGTTATGATGTCAGTGGTTGTGATGTCAGTGGTTGTAAATGTGAGTGATTGTGATGTCAGTGATTGTGATGTCAGTGATTGTTATGTGAGTGGTTGTGATGTCAGTGGTTGTGATGTCAGTGGTTGTGATGTCAGTGGTTGTGATGTCAGTGGATGTGATGTCAGTGGTTATGATGTCAGTGGTTATGATGTCAGTGATTGTGGTGTCAGTGGTTATGATATCAGTGGTTGTGATGTCAGTGGTCGTGATGTCAATGATTGTTATGTCAGTGGTTATGATGTCGGTGGTTGTGATGTCAGTGGTTATGATGTCAGTGGTTGTGATGTCAGTGGTTGTGATGTCAGTGGTCGTGATGTCAATGATTGTTATGTCAGTGGTTATGATGTCAATGATTGTTATGTCAGTGGTTATGATGTCGGTGGTTGTGATGTCAGTGGTTATGATGTCAGTGGTTATGATGTCAGTGGTTGTGATGTCAGTGGTTATGATGTCAGTGGTTATGATGTCAGTGGTTATGATGTCAGTGATTGTGGTGACAGTGGTTGTGATGTGAGTGATTGTGATATCAGTGATTGTGATGTCAGTGATTGTTATGTCAGTGGCTGTGATGTCAGTGGTTATAATCTCAGTGGTTGTGATGTCAGTGGTTGTGATGTCAGTGGTTGTGATGTCAGTGATTGTGATATCAGTGGTTGTGAAGTCAGTGGTTGTGATGTCAGTGGTTGTGATGTCAGTGATTGTGATGTCAGTGGTTGTGATGTCAATGGTTATGATGTCAGTGGTTATGATGTCAGTGGTTGTGATGTCAGTGGTTGTGATGTCAGTGTTTGTGATGTCAGTGATTGTGATATCAGTGGTTGTGATGTCAGTGATTGTGATGTCAGTGGTTATGATGTCAATGGTTATGATGTCAGTGGTTATGATGTCAGTGGTTGTGATGTCAGTGATTGTGATATCAGTAGTTGTGATGTCAGTGGTTGTGATGTCAGTGATTATGATGTCACTGGTTGTGAGGTCAGTGATTGTGATGTCAGTGGTTGTGATGTCAGTGATTGTGATGTCAGTGGTTGTGATGTCAGTGATTATGATGTCACTGGTTGTGAGGTCAGTGATTGTGATGTCAGTGGTTATGATGTCAGTGATTGTGATGTCAGTGATGTCAGTGATTGCGATGTCAGTGATTGTGATGTCAGTGGTTGTGATGGCAGTGATTGTGATATCAGTGGTTATGATGTCAGTGGTTATGATGTCAGTGATTGTGATGTCAGTGATTGCGATGTCAGTGATTGTGATGTCAGTGGTTGGGATGTCAGTGGTTGTGATGTCAGTGGTTGTGATGTCAGTGGTTGTGATGTCAGTGGTTGTGATGTCAGTGATTGTGATGTCAGTGGTTGTGATGTCAGTGGTTGTGATGTCAGTGGTTGTGGTGTCAGTGGTTGTGATGTCAGTGGTTGTGATGTCAGTGGTTGTGACATTAGTGGGTTTATGTCAGTGGTTGTGATGTCAGTGGTCGTGATGTTAATGATTGTTATGTCAGTGGTTATGATGTCGGTGGTTGTGATGTCAGTGGTTATGATGTCAGTGGTTGTGATGTCAATGATTGTTATGTCAGTGGTTGTGATGTCAGTGGTTGTGATGTCAGTGGTTGTGATGTCAGTGGTTGTGGTGTCAGTGGTTGTGATGTCAGTGGTTGTGATGTCAGTGATTGTTATGTCAGTGGTTGTGATGTCAGTGGTTGTGATGTCAGTGGTTGTGATATCAGTGGTTATGATGTCAGTGGTTATGATGTCAGTGATTGTGATGTCAGTGGTTGTAATGTCAGTGGTTGTGATGTCAGTGGTTGTGATGTCAGTGATTGTGATGTCAGTAATTGTGATGTCAGTGGTTGTGATGTCAGTGGTTGTGGTGTCAGTGATTGTGATGTCAGTGGTTGTGACGTCAGTGATTGTTATGTCAGTGGTTGTGATGTCAGTGGTTGTGATGTCAGTGATTGTGATGTCAGTGGTTATGATGTAAGTGGTTGTGATGTCAGTGATTGTGATGTCAGTGGTTATGATGTCAGTGGTTATGATGTCAGTGGTTGTGATGTCAGTGGTTATGATGTCAGTGGTTATGATGTCAGTGATTGTGATGTCAGTGGTTGTGATGTCAGTGGTTGTGATGTCAGTGGTTGTGATGTCAGTGATTGTGATGTCAGTGATTGTGATGTCAATGGTTATGATGTCAGTGATTGTGATGTCAGTGATTGTGATGTCAGTGGTTGTAATGTCAGTGGTTGTGATGTCATTGGTTGTG
Organism: Eledone cirrhosa; assembly: GCA_964016885.1. Taxonomy (NCBI): domain Eukaryota; kingdom Metazoa; phylum Mollusca; class Cephalopoda; order Octopoda; family Eledonidae; genus Eledone; species Eledone cirrhosa. The sequence goes on along the minus strand of OZ024742.1, from coordinate 362,474,347 downwards.
AGGTCAGTGGTTGTGATGTCAGTGTTTGTGATGTCAGTGGTTGTGATATCAGTGATTGTGATGTCAGTGGTCGTGATGTCAGTGATTGTGATATCAGTGGTTGTGATGTCAGTGGTTGTGATGTCAGTGGTTGTGATGTCAGTGGTTGTGATGTCAGTGGTTATGATGTCAGTGGTTGTGATGTCAGTGATTGTGATATCAGTGTTTGTGAGGTCAGTGGTCGTGATGTCAGTGATTGTGATGTCAGTGGTTGTAATGTCAGTGGTTGTGATGTCAGTGGTTGTGATGTCAGTGATTGTGATGTCAGTAATTGTGATGTCAGTGGTTGTGATGTCAGTGGTTGTGGTGTCAGTGGTTGTGATGTCAGTGGTTGTGACGTCAGTGATTGTTATGTCAGTGGTTTTGATGTCAGTGGTTGTGATGTCAGTGATTGTGATGTCAGTGGTTGTGGTGTCAGTGGTTGTGGTGTCAGTGATTGTGATGTCAGTGGTTGTGATGTCAATGGTTATGATGTCAGTGGTTATGATGTCAGTGGTTGTGATGTCAGTGGTTGTGATGTCAGTGTTTGTGATGTCAGTGATTGTGATATCAGTGGTTGTGATGTCAGTGATTGTGATGTCAGTGGTTATGATGTCAATGGTTATGATGTCAGTGGTTATGATGTCAGTGGTTGTGATGTCAGTGATTGTGATATCAGTAGTTGTGATGTCAGTGGTTGTGATGTCAGTGATTATGATGTCACTGGTTGTGAGGTCAGTGATTGTGATGTCAGTGGTTGTGATGTCAGTGATTGTGATGTCAGTGGTTGTGATGTCAGTGATTATGATGTCACTGGTTGTGAGGTCAGTGATTGTGATGTCAGTGGTTATGATGTCAGTGATTGTGATGTCAGTGATGTCAGTGATTGCGATGTCAGTGATTGTGATGTCAGTGGTTGTGATGGCAGTGATTGTGATGTCAGTGGTTATGATGTCAGTGGTTATGATGTCAGTGATTGTGATGTCAGTGATTGCGATGTCAGTGATTGTGATGTCAGTGGTTGGGATGTCAGTGGTTGTGATGTCAGTGGTTGTGATGTCAGTGGTTGTGATGTCAGTGGTTGTGATGTCAGTGATTGTGATGTCAGTGGTTGTGATGTCAGTGGTTGTGATGTCAGTGGTTGTGGTGTCAGTGGTTGTGATGTCAGTGGTTGTGATGTCAGTGGTTGTGACATTAGTGGGTTTATGTCAGTGGTTGTGATGTCAGTGGTCGTGATGTCAATGATTGTTATGTCAGTGGTTATGATGTCGGTGGTTGTGATGTCAGTGGTTATGATGTCAGTGGTTGTGATGTCAATGATTGTTATGTCAGTGGTTGTGATGTCAGTGGTTGTGATGTCAGTGGTTGTGATGTCAGTGGTTGTGGTGTCAGAGGTTGTGATGTCAGTGGTTGTGATGTCAGTGATTGTTATGTCAGTGGTTGTGATGTCAGTGGTTGTGATGTCAATGGTTGTGATATCAGAGGTTATGATGTCAGTGGTTATGATGTCAGTGATTGTGATGTCAGTGGTTGTAATGTCAGTGGTTGTGATGTCAGTGGTTGTGATGTCAGTGATTGTGATGTCAGTAATTGTGATGTCAGTGGTTGTGATGTCAGTGGTTGTGGTGTCAGTGATTGTGATGTCAGTGGTTGTGACGTCAGTGATTGTTATGTCAGTGGTTGTGATGTCAGTGGTTGTGATGTCAGTGATTGTGATGTCAGTGGTTATGATGTAAGTGGTTGTGATGTCAGTGATTGTGATGTCAGTGGTTATGATGTCAGTGGTTATGATGTCAGTGGTTGTGATGTCAGTGGTTATGATGTCAGTGGTTATGATGTCAGTGATTGTGATGTCAGTGGTTGTGATGTCAGTGGTTGTGATGTCAGTGGTTGTGATGTCAGTGATTGTGATGTCAGTGATTGTGATGTCAATGGTTATGATGTCAGTGATTGTGATGTCAGTGATTGTGATGTCAGTGGTTGTAATGTCAGTGGTTGTGATGTCATTGGTTGTGAGGTCAGTGGTTGTGATGTCAGTGGTTGTGATGTCAGTGGTTGTGATATCAGTGATTGTGATGTCAGTGGTTGTGATGTCAGTGATTGTGATATCAGTGGTTGTGATGTCAGTGGTTGTGATGTCAGTGGTTGTGATGTCAGTGGTTGTGATGTCAGTGGTTATGATGTCAGTGGTTGTGATGTCAGTGATTGTGATATCAGTGTTTGTGAGGTCAGTGGTCGTGATGTCAGTGATTGTGATGTCAGTGGTTGTAATGTCAGTGGTTGTGATGTCAGTGGTTGTGATGTCAGTGATTGTGATGTCAGTAATTGTGATGTCAGTGGTTGTGATGTCAGTGGTTGTGGTGTCAGTGGTTGTGATGTCAGTGGTTGTGACGTCAGTGATTGTTATGTCAGTGGTTTTGATGTCAGTGGTTGTGATGTCAGTGATTGTGATGTCAGTGGTTATGATGTCATTGGTTGTGATGTCAGTGATTGTGATGTCAGTGGTTATGATGTCAGTGGTTATGATGTCAGTGGTTGTGATGTCAGTGGTTATGATATCAGTGGTTATGATTCAGTGATTGTGATGTCAGTGGTTGTGATGTCAGTGGTTGTGATGTCAGTGGTTGTGATGTCAGTGATTGTGATGTCAGTGATTGTGATGTCAATGGTTATGATGTCAGTGATTGTGATGTCAGTGATTGTGATGTCAGTGGTTATAATGTCAGTGGTTGTGATGTCAGTGGTTGTGATGTCAGTGGTTGTGATGTCAGTGGTTGTGATATCAGTGATTGTGATATCAGTGGTTGTGATGTCAGTGATTGTGATATCAGTGGTTGTGATGTCAGTGGTTGTGATGTCAGTGGTTGTGACGTCAGTGGTTGTGATGTCAGTGGTTATGATGTCAGTGGTTGTGATGTCAGTGATTGTGATATCAGTATTTGTGAGGTGCGTGGTCGTGATGTCAGTGATTGTGATGTCAGTGGTTATGATGTCAGTGGTTATGATGTCAGTGATTGTGATGTCAGTGGTTGTGATGTCAGTGGTTGTGATGTCAGTGGTTGTGATGTCAGTGATTGTGATGTCAGTGATTGTGATGTCAATGGTTATGATGTCAGTGATTGTGATGTCAGTGGTTGTGATGTCAGTGGTTGTGATGTCAGTGGTTGTGATATGAGTGATTTTGATGTCAGTGGTTGTGATGTCAGTGATTGTGATATCAGTGGTTGTGATGTCAGTGGTTGTGATGTCAGTGGTTGTGATGTCAGTGGTTGTGATGTCAGTGGTTATGATGTCAGTGGTTGTGACGTCAGTGATTGTTATGTCAGTGGTTTTGATGTCAGTGGTTGTGATGTCAGTGATTGTGATGTCAGTGGTTATGATGTCATTGGTTGTGATGTCAGTGATTGTGATGTCAGTGGTTATGATGTCAGTGGTTATGATGTCAGTGGTTGTGATGTCAGTGGTTATGATGTCAGTGGTTATGATGTCAGTGATTGTGATGTCAGTGGTTGTGATGTCAGTGGTTGTGATGTCAGTGGTTGTGATGTCAGTGATTGTGATGTCAGTGATTGTGATGTCAATGGTTATGATGTCAGTGATTGTGATGTCAGTGATTGTGATTTCAGTGGTTATAATGTCAGTGGTTGTGATGTCAGTGGTTGTGATGTCAGTGGTTGTGATGTCAGTGGTTGTGATATCAGTGATTGTGATGTCAGTGGTTGTGATGTCAGTGATTGTGATATCAGTGGTTGTGATGTCAGTGGTTGTGATGTCAGTGGTTGTGACGTCAGTGGTTGTGATGTCAGTGGTTATGATGTCAGTGGTTGTGATGTCAGTGATTGTGATATCAGTATTTGTGAGGTGCGTGGTCGTGATGTCAGTGATTGTGATGTCAGTGGTTGTAATGTCAGTGGTTGTGATGTCAGTGGTTGTGATGTCAGTGATTGTGATGTCAGTAATTGTGACGTCAGTGGTTGTGATGTCAGTGGTTGTGATGTCAGTGGTTGTGATGTCAGTGATTGTGATGTCAGTGATTGTGATGTCAATGGTTATGATGTCAGTGATTGTGATGTCAGTGATTGTGATTTCAGTGGTTATAATGTCAGTGGTTGTGATGTCAGTGGTTGTGATGTCAGTGGTTATGATGTCAGTGGTTGTGATGTCAGTGATTGTGATATCAGTGTTTGTGAGGTCAGTGGTCGTGATGGCAGTGATTGTGATGTCAGTGGTTGTAATGTCAGTGGTTGTGATGTCAGTGGTTGTGATGTCAGTGATTGTGATGTCAGTAATTGTGACGTCAGTGGTTGTGATGTCAGTGGTCGTGATGGCAGTGATTGTGACGTCAGTGATTGTTATGTCAGTGGTTGTGATGTCAGTGGTTGTGATGTCAGTGATTGTGATGTCAGTGGTTATGATGTCAGTGGTTGTGATGTCAGTGATTGTGATGTCAGTGGTTATGATGTCAGTGGTTATGATGTCAGTGGTTGTGATGTCAGTGGTTATGATGTCAGTGGTTATGATGTCAGTGATTGTGATGTCAGTGGTTGTGATGTCAGTGGTTGTGATGTCAGTGGTTGTGATGTCAGTGATTGTGATGTCAGTGATTGTGATGTCAATGGTTATGATGTCAGTGATTGTGATGTCAGTGATTGTGATATCAGTGGTTGTGATGTCAGTGGTTGTGATGTCAGTGGTTGTGATGTCAGCGGTTGTGATGTCAGTGGTTATGATGTCAGTGGTTGTGATGTCAGTGATTGTGATATCAGTGTTTGTGAGGTCAGTGGTCGTGATGTCAGTGATTGTGATGTCAGTGGTTATGATGTCAGTGGTTATGATGTCAGTGATTGTGGTGTCAGTGGTTATGATGTCAGTGGTTGTGATGTCAGTGGTTGTAAATGTGAGTGATTGTGATGTCAGTGATTGTGATGTCAGTGATTGTTATGTCAGTGGTTGTGATGTCAGTGGTTATGATGTCAGTGGTTATGATGTCAGTGGTTATGATGTCAGTGGTTGTGATGTCATTGATTGTGATATCAGTGGTTGGGATGTCAGTGGTTGTGATGTCTGTGGTTGTGATGTCAGTGGTTGTGAGGTCAGTGATTGTGATATCAGTGTTTGGGAGGTCAGTGGTCGTGATGTCAGTGATTGTGATGTCAGTGGTTATGATGTCAGTGGTTGTGAGGTCAGTGATTGTGATATCAGTGTTTGGGAGGTCAGTGGTCGTGATGTCAGTGATTGTGATGTCAGTGGTTATGATGTCAGTGGTTATGATGTCAGTGGTTATGATGTCAGTGGTTGTGACGTGAGTGATTGTGATATCAGTAGTTGTGATGTCAGTGGTTGTGATGTCAGTGTTTATGATGTCAGTGGTTATGATGTCAGTGATTGTGATGTCAGTGATTGTGATGTCAGTGATTGTGATGTCAGTGGTTGTGATGTCAGTGGTTGTGATGTCAGTGGTTGTGATGTCAGTGATTGTGATGTCAGTGATTGTGATATAAGTGGTTGTGATGTCAGTGGTTATGATGTCAGTGTTTGTGATGTCAGTGGTTATGATGTCAGTGGTTGTGAGGTCAGTGATTGTGATATCAGTGTTTGGGAGGTCAGTGGTCGTGATGTCAGTGATTGTGATGTCAGTGGTTATGATGTCAGTGGTTATGATGTCAGTGGTTGTGACGTGAGTGATTGTGATATCAGTAGTTGTGATGTCAGTGGTTGTGATCTCAGTGTTTATGATGTCAGTGGTTATGATGTCAGTGATTGTGATGTCAGTGATTGTGATGTCAGTGATTGTGATGTCAGTGGTTGTGATGTCAGTGGTTGTGATGTCAGTGGTTGTGATGTCAGTGATTGTGATGTCAGTGATTGTGATATAAGTGGTTGTGATGTCAGTGGTTATGATGTCAGTGTTTGTGATGTCAGTGGTTATGATGTCAGTGGTTGTGATGTCAGTGATTGTGATATCAGTGTTTGTGAGGTCAGTGGTCGTGATGTCAGTGATTGTGATGTCAGTGGTTATGATGTCAGTGGTTATGATGTCAGTGATTGTGGTGTCAGTGGTTGTGGTGTCAGTGGTTGTGATGTCAGTAATTGTGATGTGAGTGATTGTGATGTCAGTAATTGTGATGTCAGTGGTTGTGATGTCAGTAATTGTGATGTGAGTGATTGTGATGTCAGTAATTGTGATGTCAGTGGTTGTGATGTCAGTGGTTGTGGTGTCAGTGATTGTGATGTCAGTGGTTGTGACGTCAGTGATTGTTATGTCAGTGGTTGTGATGTCAGTGCTTGTGATGTCAGTGATTGTGATGTCAGTGATTGTGATGTCAGTGATTGTGATATCAGTGGCTGGGATGTCAGTGGTTGTGATGGCTGTGGTTATGATGTCAGTGGTTATGATGTCAGTGGTTGTGACGTCAGTGATTGTGATATCAGTAGTTGTGATGTCAGTGGTTGTGATGTCAGTGTTTATGATGTCAGTGGTTATGATGTCAGTGATTGTGATGTCAGTGATTGTGATGTCAGTGATTGTGATGTCAGTGGTTGTGATGTCAGTGGTTGTGATGTCAGTGGTTGTGATGTCAGTGATTGTGATGTCAGTGATTGTGATATAAGTGGTTGTGATGTCAGTGGTTATGATGTCAGTGGTTGTGATGTCAGTGGTTATGATGTCAGTGATTGTGATGTCAGTGGTTGTGATGTCAGTGATTGTGATGTCAGTGGTTATGATGTCAGTGGTTGTGATGTCAGTGGTTATGATGTCAGTGGTTATGATGTCAGTGATTGTGATGTCAGTGGTTGTGATGTCAGTGGTTGTGATGTCAGTGGTTGTGATGTCAGTGATTGTGATGTCAGTGATTGTGATGTCAGCGGTTGTGATGTCAGTGATTGTGATATCAGTGGTTGTGATGTCAGTGGTTGTGATGTCAGTGGTTGTGACGTCAGCGGTTGTGATGTCAGTGGTTATGATGTCAGTGGTTGTGATGTCAGTGATTGTGATATCAGTGTTTGTGAGGTGCGTGGTCGTGATGTCAGTGATTGTGATGTCAGTGGTTATGATGTCAGTGGTTATGATGTCAGTGATTGTGATGTCAGTGGTTGTGATGTCAGTGGTTGTGATGTCAGTGGTTGTGATGTCAGTGATTGTGATGTCAGTGATTGTGATGTCAATGGTTATGATGTCAGTGATTGTGATGTCAGTGATTGTGATGTCAGTGGTTGTAATGTCAGTGGTTGTGATGTCAGTGGTTGTGATGTCAGTGGTTGTGATGTCAGTGGTTGTGATATCAGTGATTGTGATGTCAGTGGTTGTGATGTCAGTGATTGTGATATCAGTGGTTGTGATGTCAGTGGTTGTGATGTCAGTGGTTGTGATGTCAGTGGTTGTGATGTCAGTGGTTATGATGTCAGTGGTTGTGATGTCAGTGATTGTGATATCAGTGTTTGTGAGGTCAGTGGTCGTGATGTCAGTGATTGTGATGTCAGTGGTTCTAATGTCAGTGGTTGTGATGTCAGTGGTTGTGATGTCAGTGATTGTGATGTCAGTAATTGTGACGTCAGTGGTTGTGATGTCAGTGGTTGTGGTGTCAGTGATTGTTATGTCAGTGGTTGTGACGTCAGTGATTGTGATGTCAGTGATTGTGATGTCAGTGGTTATGATGTCAGTGGTTATGATGTCAGTGATTGTGATGTCAGCGGTTGTGATGTCAGTGATTGTGATATCAGTGGTTGTGATGTCAGTGGTTGTGATGTCAGTGGTTGTGACGTCAGCGGTTGTGATGTCAGTGGTTATGATGTCAGTGGTTGTGATGTCAGTGATTGTGATATCAGTGTTTGTGAGGTGCGTGGTCGTGATGTCAGTGATTGTGATGTCAGTGGTTATGATGTCAGTGGTTATGATGTCAGTGATTGTGATGTCAGTGGTTGTGATGTCAGTGGTTGTGATGTCAGTGGTTGTGATGTCAGTGATTGTGATGTCAGTGATTGTTATGACAGTGGTTGTGATGTCAGTGGTTGTGATGTCAGTGATTGTGATGTCAGTGGTTATGATGTCAGTGGTTGTGATGTCAGTGATTGTGATGTCAGTGGTTATGATGTCAGTGGTTATGATGTCAGTGGTTGTGATGTCAGTGGTTATGATGTCAGTGGTTATGATGTCAGTTATTGTGATGTCAGTGGTTGTGATGTCAGTGGTTGTGATGTCAGTGGTTGTGATGTCAGTGATTGTGATGTCAGTGATTGTGATGTCAATGGTTATGATGTCATGATTGTGATGTCAGTGATTGTGATATCAGTGGTTGTGATGTCAGTGGTTGTGATGTCAGTGGTTGTGATCTCAGCGGTTGTGATGTCAGTGGTTGTGAGGTCAGTGGTCGTGATGTCAGTGATTGTGATGTCAGTGGTTATGATGTCAGTGGTTATGATGTCAGTGATTGTGGTGTCAGTGGTTATGATGTCAGTGGTTGTGATGTCAGTGGTTGTAAATGTGAGTGATTGTGATGTCAGTGATTGTGATGTCAGTGATTGTTATGTCAGTGGTTGTGATGTCAGTGGTTATGATGTCAGTGGTTATGATGACAGTGGTTATGATGTCAGTGGTTGTGATGTCATTGATTGTGATATCAGTGGTTGGGATGTCAGTGGTTGTGATGTCTGTGGTTGTGATGTCAGTGGTTGTGAGGTCAGTGATTGTGATATCAGTGTTTGGGAGGTCAGTGGTCGTGATGTCAGTGATTGTGATGTCAGTGGTTATGATGTCAGTGGTTGTGATGTCATTGGTTGTGATGTCAGTGGTTATGATGTCAGTGGTTATGATGTCAGTGGTTGTGAGGTCAGTGATTGTGATATCAGTGTTTGGGAGGTCAGTGGTCGTGATGTCAGTGATTGTGATGTCAGTGGTTATGATGTCAGTGGTTATGATGTCAGTGGTTATGATGTCAGTGGTTGTGACGTGAGTGATTGTGATATCAGTAGTTGTGATGTCAGTGGTTGTGATGTCAGTGTTTATGATGTCAGTGGTTATGATGTCAGTGATTGTGATGTCAGTGATTGTGATGTCAGTGATTGTGATGTCAGTGGTTGTGATGTCAGTGGTTGTGATGTTAGTGGTTGTGATGTCAGTGATTGTGATGTCAGTGATTGTGATATAAGTGGTTGTGATGTCAGTGGTTATGATGTCAGCGTTTGTGATGTCAGTGGTTATGATGTCAGTGGTTGTGATGTCAGTGATTGTGATATCAGTGTTTGTGAGGTCAGTGGTCGTGATGTCAGTGATTGTGATGTCAGTGGTTATGATGTCAGTGGTTATGATGTCAGTGATTGTGGTGTCAGTGGTTGTGGTGTCAGTGGTTGTGATGTCAGTAATTGTGATGTGAGTGATTGTGATGTCAGTAATTGTGATGTCAGTGGTTGTGATGTCAGTGGTTGTGGTGTCAGTGATTGTGATGTCAGTGGTTGTGACGTCAGTGATTGTTATGTCAGTGGTTGTGATGTCAGTGGTTGTGATGTCAGTGATTGTGATGTCAGTGGTTATGATGTCAGTGGTTGTGATGTCAGTGGTTATGATGTCAGTGGTTATGATGTCAGTGATTGTGATGTCAGTGGTTGTGATGTCAGTGGTTGTGATGTCAGTGGTTGTGATGTCAGTGATTGTGATGTCAGTGATTGTGATGTCAGCGGTTGTGATGTCAGTGATTGTGATATCAGTGGTTGTGATGTCAGTGGTTGTGATGTCAGTGGTTGTGACGTCAGCGGTTGTGATGTCAGTGGTTATGATGTCAGTGGTTGTGATGTCAGTGATTGTGATATCAGTGTTTGTGAGGTGCGTGGTCGTGATGTCAGTGATTGTGATGTCAGTGGTTATGATGTCAGTGGTTATGATGTCAGTGATTGTGATGTCAGTGGTTGTGATGTCAGTGGTTGTGATGTCAGTGGTTGTGATGTCAGTGATTGTGATGTCAGTGATTGTGATGTCAATGGTTATGATGTCAGTGATTGTGATGTCAGTGATTGTGATGTCAGTGGTTGTAATGTCAGTGGTTGTGATGTCAGTGGTTGTGATGTCAGTGGTTGTGATGTCAGTGGTTGTGATGTCAGTGGTTGTGATATCAGTGATTGTGATGTCAGTGGTTGTGATGTCAGTGATTGTGATATCAGTGGTTGTGATGTCAGTGGTTGTGATGTCAGTGGTTGTGATGTCAGTGGTTGTGATGTCAGTGGTTATGATGTCAGTGGTTGTGATGTCAGTGATTGTGATATCAGTGTTTGTGAGGTCAGTGGTCGTGATGTCAGTGATTGTGATGTCAGTGGTTGTAATGTCAGTGGTTGTGATGTCAGTGGTTGTGATGTCAGTGACTGTGATGTCAGTAATTGTGACGTCAGTGGTTGTGATGTCAGTGGTTGTGGTGTCAGTGATTGTTATGTCAGTGGTTGTGACGTCAGTGATTGTGAAGTCAGTGATTGTGATGTCAGTGGTTATGATGACAGTGGTTATGATGTCAGTGATTGTGATGTCAGCGGTTGTGATGTCAGTGATTGTGATATCAGTGGTTGTGATGTCAGTGGTTGTGATGTCAGTGGTTGTGACGTCAGCGGTTGTGATGTCAGTGGTTATGATGTCAGTGGTTGTGATGTCAGTGATTGTGATATCAGTGTTTGTGAGGTGCGTGGTCGTGATGTCAGTGATTGTGATGTCAGTGGTTATGATGTCAGTGGTTATGATGTCAGTGATTGTGATGTCAGTGGTTGTGATGTCAGTGGTTGTGATGTCAGTGGTTGTGATGTCAGTGATTGTGATGTCAGTGATTGTTATGACAGTGGTTGTGATGTCAGTGGTTGTGATGTCAGTGATTGTGATGTCAGTGGTTATGATGTCAGTGGTTGTGATGTCAGTGATTGTGATGTCAGTGGTTATGATGTCAGTGGTTATGATGTCAGTGGTTGTGATGTCAGTGGTTATGATGTCAGTGGTTATGATGTCAGTTATTGTGATGTCAGTGGTTGTGATGTCAGTGGTTGTGATGTCAGTGATTGTGATGTCAGCGGTTGTGATGTCAGTGATTGTGATATCAGTGGTTGTGATGTCAGTGGTTGTGATGTCAGTGGTTGTGACGTCAGCGGTTGTGATGTCAGTGGTTATGATGTCAGTGGTTGTGATGTCAGTGATTGTGATATCAGTGTTTGTGAGGTGCGTGGTCGTGATGTCAGTGATTGTGATGTCAGTGGTTATGATGTCAGTGGTTATGATGTCAGTGATTGTGATGTCAGTGGTTGTGATGTCAGTGGTTGTGATGTCAGTGGTTGTGATGTCAGTGATTATGATGTCAGTGATTGTTATGACAGTGGTTGTGATGTCAGTGGTTGTGATGTCAGTGATTGTGATGTCAGTGGTTATGATGTCAGTGGTTGTGATGTCAGTGATTGTGATGTCAGTGGTTATGATGTCAGTGGTTATGATGTCAGTGGTTGTGATGTCAGTGGTTATGATGTCAGTGGTTATGATGTCAGTTATTGTGATGTCAGTGGTTGTGATGTCAGTGGTTGTGATGTCAGTGGTTGTGATGTCAGTGATTGTGATGTCAGTGATTGTGATGTCAATGGTTATGATGTCATGATTGTGATGTCAGTGATTGTGATATCAGTGGTTGTGATGTCAGTGGTTGTGATGTCAGTGGTTGTGATCTCAGCGGTTGTGATGTCAGTGGTTGTGAGGTCAGTGGTCGTGATGTCAGTGATTGTGATGTCAGTGGTTATGATGTCAGTGGTTATGATGTCAGTGATTGTGGTGTCAGTGGTTATGATGTCAGTGGTTGTGATGTCAGTGGTTGTAAATGTGAGTGATTGTGATGTCAGTGATTGTGATGTCAGTGATTGTTATGTCAGTGGTTGTGATGTCAGTGGTTATGATGTCAGTGGTTATGATGACAGTGGTTATGATGTCAGTGGTTGTGATGTCATTGATTGTGATATCAGTGGTTGGGATGTCAGTGGTTGTGATGTCTGTGGTTGTGATGTCAGTGGTTGTGAGGTCAGTGATTGTGATATCAGTGTTTGGGAGGTCAGTGGTCGTGATGTCAGTGATTGTGATGTCAGTGGTTATGATGTCAGTGGTTGTGATGTCATTGGTTGTGATGTCAGTGGTTATGATGTCAGTGGTTATGATGTCAGTGGTTGTGAGGTCAGTGATTGTGATATCAGTGTTTGGGAGGTCAGTGGTCGTTATGTCAGTGATTGTGATGTCAGTGGTTATGATGTCAGTGGTTATGATGTCAGTGGTTATGATGTCAGTGGTTGTGACGTGAGTGATTGTGATATCAGTAGTTGTGATGTCAGTGGTTGTGATGTCAGTGTTTATGATGTCAGTGGTTATGATGTCAGTGATTGTGATGTCAGTGATTGTGATGTCAGTGATTGTGATGTCAGTGGTTGTGATGTCAGTGGTTGTGATGTTAGTGGTTGTGATGTCAGTGATTGTGATGTCAGTGATTGTGATATAAGTGGTTGTGATATCAGTGGTTATGATGTCAGCGTTTGTGATGTCAGTGGTTATGATGTCAGTGGTTGTGATGTCAGTGATTGTGATATCAGTGTTTGTGAGGTCAGTGGTCGTGATGTCAGTGATTGTGATGTCAGTGGTTATGATGTCAGTGGTTATGATGTCAGTGATTGTGGTGTCAGTGGTTGTGGTGTCAGTGGTTGTGATGTCAGTAATTGTGATGTGAGTGATTGTGATGTCAGTAATTGTGATGTCAGTGGTTGTGATGTCAGTGGTTGTGGTGTCAGTGATTGTGATGTCAGTGGTTGTGACGTCAGTGATTGTTATGTCAGTGGTTGTGATGTCAGTGGTTGTGATGTCAGTGATTGTGATGTCAGTGGTTATGATGTCAGTGGTTGTGATGTCAGTGGTTATGATGTCAGTGGTTATGATGTCAGTGATTGTGATGTCAGTGGTTGTGATGTCAGTGGTTGTGATGTCAGTGGTTGTGATGTCAGTGATTGTGATGTCAGTGATTGTGATGTCAGCGGTTGTGATGTCAGTGATTGTGATATCAGTGGTTGTGATGTCAGTGGTTGTGATGTCAGTGGTTGTGACGTCAGCGGTTGTGATGTCAGTGGTTATGATGTCAGTGGTTGTGATGTCAGTGATTGTGATATCAGTGTTTGTGAGGTGCGTGGTCGTGATGTCAGTGATTGTGATGTCAGTGGTTATGATGTCAGTGGTTATGATGTCAGTGATTGTGATGTCAGTGGTTGTGATGTCAGTGGTTGTGATGTCAGTGGTTGTGATGTCAGTGATTGTGATGTCAGTGATTGTGATGTCAATGGTTATGATGTCAGTGATTGTGATGTCAGTGATTGTGATGTCAGTGGTTGTAATGTCAGTGGTTGTGATGTCAGTGGTTGTGATGTCAGTGGTTGTGATGTCAGTGGTTGTGATGTCAGTGGTTGTGATATCAGTGATTGTGATGTCAGTGGTTGTGATGTCAGTGATTGTGATATCAGTGGTTGTGATGTCAGTGGTTGTGATGTCAGTGGTTGTGATGTCAGTGGTTGTGATGTCAGTGGTTATGATGTCAGTGGTTGTGATGTCAGTGATTGTGATATCAGTGTTTGTGAGGTCAGTGGTCGTGATGTCAGTGATTGTGATGTCAGTGGTTGTAATGTCAGTGGTTGTGATGTCAGTGGTTGTGATGTCAGTGACTGTGATGTCAGTAATTGTGACGTCAGTGGTTGTGATGTCAGTGGTTGTGGTGTCAGTGATTGTTATGTCAGTGGTTGTGACGTCAGTGATTGTGAAGTCAGTGATTGTGATGTCAGTGGTTATGATGACAGTGGTTATGATGTCAGTGATTGTGATGTCAGCGGTTGTGATGTCAGTGATTGTGATATCAGTGGTTGTGATGTCAGTGGTTGTGATGTCAGTGGTTGTGACGTCAGCGGTTGTGATGTCAGTGGTTATGATGTCAGTGGTTGTGATGTCAGTGATTGTGATATCAGTGTTTGTGAGGTGCGTGGTCGTGATGTCAGTGATTGTGATGTCAGTGGTTATGATGTCAGTGGTTATGATGTCAGTGATTGTGATGTCAGTGGTTGTGATGTCAGTGGTTGTGATGTCAGTGGTTGTGATGTCAGTGATTGTGATGTCAGTGATTGTTATGACAGTGGTTGTGATGTCAGTGGTTGTGATGTCAGTGATTGTGATGTCAGTGGTTATGATGTCAGTGGTTGTGATGTCAGTGATTGTGATGTCAGTGGTTATGATGTCAGTGGTTATGATGTCAGTGGTTGTGATGTCAGTGGTTATGATGTCAGTGGTTATGATGTCAGTTATTGTGATGTCAGTGGTTGTGATGTCAGTGGTTGTGATGTCAGTGGTTGTGATGTCAGTGATTGTGATGTCAGTGATTGTGATGTCAATGGTTATGATGTCATGATTGTGATGTCAGTGATTGTGATATCAGTGGTTGTGATGTCAGTGGTTGTGATGTCAGTGGTTGTGATCTCAGCGGTTGTGATGTCAGTGGTTGTGATGTCAGTGGTTGTGATGTCAGTGATTGTGATATCAGTGTTTGTGACGTCAGTGGTCGTGATGTCAGTGATTGTGATGTCAGTGGTTATGATGTCATTGGTTATGATGTCAGGTATTGTGGTGTCCGTGGTTATGATGTCAGTGGTTGTGATGTCAGTGGTTGTAAATGTGAGTGATTGTGATGTCAGTGATTGTGATGTCAGTGATTGTTATGTCAGTGGTTGTGATGTCAGTGGTTATGATGTCAGTGGTTATGATGACAGTGGTTATGATGTCAGTGGTTGTGATGTCATTGATTGTGATATCAGTGGTTGGGATGTCAGTGGTTGTGATGTCTGTGGTTGTGATGTCAGTGGTTGTGAGGTCAGTGATTGTGATATCAGTGTTTGGGAGGTCAGTGGTCGTGATGTCAGTGATTGTGATGTCAGTGGTTATGATGTCAGTGGTTGTGATGTCATTGGTTGTGATGTCAGTGGTTATGATGTCAGTGGTTATGATGTCAGTGGTTGTGAGGTCAGTGATTGTGATATCAGTGTTTGGGAGGTCAGTGGTCGTGATGTCAGTGATTGTGATGTCAGTGGTTATGATGTCAGTGGTTATGATGTCAGTGGTTATGATGTCAGTGGTTGTGACGTGAGTGATTGTGATATCAGTAGTTGTGATGTCAGTGGTTGTGATGTCAGTGTTTATGATGTCAGTGGTTATGATGTCAGTGATTGTGATGTCAGTGATTGTGATGTCAGTGATTGTGATGTCAGTGGTTGTGATGTCAGTGGTTGTGATGTCAGTGGTTGTGATGTCAGTGATTGTGATGTCAGTGATTGTGATATAAGTGGTTGTGATGTCAGTGGTTATGATGTCAGTGTTTGTGATGTCAGTGGTTATGATGTCAGTGGTTGTGATGTCAGTGATTGTGATATCAGTGTTTGTGAGGTCAGTGGTCGTGATGTCAGTGATTGTGATGTCAGTGGTTATGATGTCAGTGGTTATGATGTCAGTGATTGTGGTGTCAGTGGTTGTGGTGTCAGTGGTTGTGATGTCAGTAATTGTGATGTGAGTGATTGTGATGTCAGTAATTGTGATGTCAGTGGTTGTGATGTCAGTGGTTGTGGTGTCAGTGATTGTGATGTCAGTGGTTGTGACGTCAGTGATTGTTATGTCAGTGGTTGTGATGTCAGTGGTTGTGATGTCAGTGATTGTGATGTCAGTGATTGTGATGTCAGTGATTGTGATATCAGTGGCTGGGATGTCAGTGGTTGTGATGGCTGTGGTTATGATGTCAGTGATTATGATGTCAGTGGTTGTGATGTCATTGATTGTGATATCAGTGGCTGGGATGTCAGTGGTTGTGATGGCTGTGGTTGTGATGTCAGTGGTTGTGAGGTCAGTGATTGTGATATCAGTGTTTGGGAGGTCAGTGGTCGTGATGTCAGTGATTGTGATGTCAGTGGTTATGATGTCAGTGGTTATGATGTCAGTGGTTATGATGTCAGTGGTTGTGACGTCAGTGATTGTGATATCAGTAGTTGTGATGTCAGTGGTTGTGATGTCAGTGTTTATGATGTCAGTGGTTATGATGTCAGTGATTGTGATGTCAGTGATTGTGATGTCAGTGATTGTGATGTCAGTGGTTGTGATGTCAGTGGTTGTGATGTCAGTGGTTGTGATGTCAGTGATTGTGATGTCAGTGATTGTGATATAAGTGGTTGTGATGTCAGTGGTTATGATGTCAGTGGTTGTGATGTCAGTGGTTATGATGTCAGTGATTGTGATGTCAGTGGTTGTGATGTCAGTGATTGTGATGTCAGTGGTTATGATGTCAGTGGTTATGATGTCAGTGGTTGTGATGTCAGTGGTTATGATGTCAGTGATTGTGATGTCAATGGTTGTGATGTCAGTGATTGTGATGTCAGTGGTTATGATGTCAGTGGTTATGATGTCAGTGGTTGTGATGTCAGTGGTTATGATGTCAGTGGTTATGATGTCAGTGATTGTGATGTCAGTGGTTGTGATGTCAGTGATTGTGATGTCAGTGATTGTGATGTCAATGGTTATGATGTCAGTGATTGTGATGTCAGTGATTGTAATGTCAGTGGTTGTGATGTCAGTGGTTGTGATGTCAGTGGTTGTGATGTCAGTGGTTGTGATGTCAGTGGTTGTGATGTCAGTGGTTGTGATATCAGTGATTGTGATGTCAGTGGTTGTGATGTCAGTGATTGTGATATCAGTGGTTGTGATGTCAGTGGTTGTGATGTCAGTGGTTGTGATGTCAGTGGTTGTGATGTCAGTGGTTATGATGTCAGTGGTTGTGATGTCAGTGATTGTGATATCAGTGTTTGTGAGGTCAGTGGTCGTGATGTCAGTGATTGTGATGTCAGTGGTTATGATGTCAGTGGTTATGATGTCAGTGGTTATGATGTCAGTGGTTGTGACGTCAGTGATTGTGATATCAGTAGTTGTGATGTCAGTGGTTGTGATGTCAGTGTTTATGATGTCAGTGGTTATGATGTCAGTGATTGTGGTGTCAGTGGTTATGATGTCAGTGGTTGTGATGTCAGTGGTTGTGGTGCGAGTGATTGTGATGTCAGTGATTGTGATGTCAGTGATTGTTATGTCAGTGGTTGTGATGTCAGTGGTTATGATGTCAGTGGTTATGATGTCAGTGGTTATGATGTCAGTGGTTGTGATGTCATTGATTGTGATATCAGTGGTTGGGATGTCAGTGGTTGTGATGTCTGTGGTTGTGATGTCAGTGGTTATGATGTCAGTGGTTATGATGTCAGTGGTTATGATGTCAGTGGTTGTGAGGTCAGTGATTGTGATATCAGTGTTTGGGAGGTCAGTGGTCGTGATATCAGTGATTGTGATGTCAGTGGTTATGATGTCAGTGGTTATAATGTCAGTGGTTATGATGTCAGTGGTTGTGACGTCAGTGATTGTGATATCAGTAGTTGTGATGTCAGTGGTTGTGATGTCAGTGGTTGTGATGTCAGTGATTGTGATGTCAGTGATTGTGATATAAGTGGTTGTGATGTCAGTGGTTATGATGTCAGTGGTTGTGATGTCAGTGATTGTGATGTCAGTGGTTGTCGTGTCAGTGATTGTGATGTCAGTGGTTGTGACATTAGTGGGTGTGATGTCAGTGGTTGTGATGTCAGTGGTTGTGATGTCATTGATTGTTACGTCAGTGGTTGTGATGTCAGTGGTTATGATGTCAGTGGTTGTGATGTCAATGATTGTTATGTCAGTGGTTGTGATGTCAGTGGTTGTGATGTCAGTGGTTGTGATGTCAGTGGTTGTAATGTCAGTGGTTGTGATGTCAGTGATTGTTATGTCAGTGGTTGTGATGTCAGTGGTTGTCATGTCAGTGGATGTGATGTCAGTGGATGTGATGTCAGTGGTTGTGATGTCAGTGGTTGTGATGTCATTGATTCTGATATAAGTGGTTATGATGTCAGTGGTTATGATGTCAGTGATTGTGATGTCTGTGATTGTGATGTCAGTGGTCGTGATGTCAGTGGTTGTGGTGTCAGTGATTGTGAACTCAGTGGTTGTGGCGTCACTGATTGTTATGTCAGTGGTTATGATGTCAGTGGTTGTGATGTCAGTGGTTGTGATGTCAGTGGTTGTGATGTCAGTGGTTGAGATGTCAGCGGTTGTGGTGTCAGTGATTGTGATGTCAGTGGTTGTGATGTCAGTGGTTATGATGTCAGTGGTTATGATGTGAGTGGTTGTGATGTCAGTGGTTGTGATGTCAGTGTTTGTGATGTCAGTGGTTATGATGTCAGAGGTTGTGATGTCTGTGGTTGTGATATCAGTGGTTGGGATGTTAGTGATTGTGATGTCAGTGGTTGTGATGTCAGTGGTTGTGATGTCAGTGGTTGTGATGTCAGTGGTTGTGGTGTCAGTTGTTGTGATGTCAGTGATTGTGATGTCAGTGGTTATTATGTCAGTGGTTATAATGTCAGTGATTGTGATGTCAGTGGCTATGATGTCAGTGATTGTGATGTCAGTGGTTGTGATGTCAGTGATTGTGATGTCAGTGATTGTGATGTCAATGGTTGTGATGTCAGTGATTGTGATGTCAGTGGTTATGATGTCAGTGGTTATGATGTCAGTGGTTGTGATGTCAGTGGTTATGATGTCAGTGGTTGTGATGTCAGTGGTTATGATGTCAGTGGTTATGATGTCAGTGATTGTGATGTCAGAGGTTGTGATGTCAGTGGTTGTGATGTCAGTGGTTGTGATGTCAGTGATTGTGATGTCAGTGGTTGTGATGTCAGTGATTGTGATGTCAGTGATTGTGATGTCAATGGTTATGATGTCAGTGATTGTGATGTCAGTGATTGTGATGTCAGTGGTTGTAATGTCAGTGGTTGTGATGTCAGTGGTTGTGATGTCAGTGGTTGTGATGTCAGTGGTTGTGATGTCAGTGGTTGTGATGTCAGTGGTTGTGATATCAGTGATTGTGATGTCAGTGGTTGTGATGTCAGTGATTGTGATGTCAGTGGTTGTAATGTCAGTGGTTGTGATGTCAGTGGTTGTGATGTCAGTGGTTGTGATGTCAGTGGTTGTGATGTGAGTGATTGTGATGTCAGTGATTGTGATGTCAGTGATTGTTATGTCAGTGGTTGTGATGTCAGTGGTTATGATGTCAGTGGTTATGATGTCAGTGGTTATGATGTCAGTGGTTGTGATGTCATTGATTGTGATATCAGTGGTTGGGATGTCAGTGGTTGTGATGTCTGTGGTTGTGATGTCAGTGGTTATGATGTCAGTGGTTATGATGTCAGTGGTTATGATGTCAGTGGTTGTGAGGTCAGTGATTGTGATATCAGTGGTTGTGATGTCAGTGGTTGTGATGTCAGTGGTTGTGATCTCAGCGGTTGTGATGTCAGTGGTTGTGAGGTCAGTGGTCGTGATGTCAGTGATTGTGATGTCAGTGGTTATGATGTCAGTGGTTATGATGTCAGTGATTGTGGTGTCAGTGGTTATGATGTCAGTGGTTGTGATGTCAGTGGTTGTAAATGTGAGTGATTGTGATGTCAGTGATTGTGATGTCAGTGATTGTTATGTCAGTGGTTGTGATGTCAGTGGTTATGATGTCAGTGGTTATGATGACAGTGGTTATGATGTCAGTGGTTGTGATGTCATTGATTGTGATATCAGTGGTTGGGATGTCAGTGGTTGTGATGTCTGTGGTTGTGATGTCAGTGGTTGTGAGGTCAGTGATTGTGATATCAGTGTTTGGGAGGTCAGTGGTCGTGATGTCAGTGATTGTGATGTCAGTGGTTATGATGTCAGTGGTTGTGATGTCATTGGTTGTGATGTCAGTGGTTATGATGTCAGTGGTTATGATGTCAGTGGTTGTGAGGTCAGTGATTGTGATATCAGTGTTTGGGAGGTCAGTGGTCGTTATGTCAGTGATTGTGATGTCAGTGGTTATGATGTCAGTGGTTATGATGTCAGTGGTTATGATGTCAGTGGTTGTGACGTGAGTGATTGTGATATCAGTAGTTGTGATGTCAGTGGTTGTGATGTCAGTGTTTATGATGTCAGTGGTTATGATGTCAGTGATTGTGATGTCAGTGATTGTGATGTCAGTGATTGTGATGTCAGTGGTTGTGATGTCAGTGGTTGTGATGTTAGTGGTTGTGATGTCAGTGATTGTGATGTCAGTGATTGTGATATAAGTGGTTGTGATATCAGTGGTTATGATGTCAGCGTTTGTGATGTCAGTGGTTATGATGTCAGTGGTTGTGATGTCAGTGATTGTGATATCAGTGTTTGTGAGGTCAGTGGTCGTGATGTCAGTGATTGTGATGTCAGTGGTTATGATGTCAGTGGTTATGATGTCAGTGATTGTGGTGTCAGTGGTTGTGGTGTCAGTGGTTGTGATGTCAGTAATTGTGATGTGAGTGATTGTGATGTCAGTAATTGTGATGTCAGTGGTTGTGATGTCAGTGGTTGTGGTGTCAGTGATTGTGATGTCAGTGGTTGTGACGTCAGTGATTGTTATGTCAGTGGTTGTGATGTCAGTGGTTGTGATGTCAGTGATTGTGATGTCAGTGGTTATGATGTCAGTGGTTGTGATGTCAGTGGTTATGATGTCAGTGGTTATGATGTCAGTGATTGTGATGTCAGTGGTTGTGATGTCAGTGGTTGTGATGTCAGTGGTTGTGATGTCAGTGATTGTGATGTCAGTGATTGTGATGTCAGCGGTTGTGATGTCAGTGATTGTGATATCAGTGGTTGTGATGTCAGTGGTTGTGATGTCAGTGGTTGTGACGTCAGCGGTTGTGATGTCAGTGGTTATGATGTCAGTGGTTGTGATGTCAGTGATTGTGATATCAGTGTTTGTGAGGTGCGTGGTCGTGATGTCAGTGATTGTGATGTCAGTGGTTATGATGTCAGTGGTTATGATGTCAGTGATTGTGATGTCAGTGGTTGTGATGTCAGTGGTTGTGATGTCAGTGGTTGTGATGTCAGTGATTGTGATGTCAGTGATTGTGATGTCAATGGTTATGATGTCAGTGATTGTGATGTCAGTGATTGTGATGTCAGTGGTTGTAATGTCAGTGGTTGTGATGTCAGTGGTTGTGATGTCAGTGGTTGTGATGTCAGTGGTTGTGATGTCAGTGGTTGTGATATCAGTGATTGTGATGTCAGTGGTTGTGATGTCAGTGATTGTGATATCAGTGGTTGTGATGTCAGTGGTTGTGATGTCAGTGGTTGTGATGTCAGTGGTTGTGATGTCAGTGGTTATGATGTCAGTGGTTGTGATGTCAGTGATTGTGATATCAGTGTTTGTGAGGTCAGTGGTCGTGATGTCAGTGATTGTGATGTCAGTGGTTGTAATGTCAGTGGTTGTGATGTCAGTGGTTGTGATGTCAGTGACTGTGATGTCAGTAATTGTGACGTCAGTGGTTGTGATGTCAGTGGTTGTGGTGTCAGTGATTGTTATGTCAGTGGTTGTGACGTCAGTGATTGTGAAGTCAGTGATTGTGATGTCAGTGGTTATGATGACAGTGGTTATGATGTCAGTGATTGTGATGTCAGCGGTTGTGATGTCAGTGATTGTGATATCAGTGGTTGTGATGTCAGTGGTTGTGATGTCAGTGGTTGTGACGTCAGCGGTTGTGATGTCAGTGGTTATGATGTCAGTGGTTGTGATGTCAGTGATTGTGATATCAGTGTTTGTGAGGTGCGTGGTCGTGATGTCAGTGATTGTGATGTCAGTGGTTATGATGTCAGTGGTTATGATGTCAGTGATTGTGATGTCAGTGGTTGTGATGTCAGTGGTTGTGATGTCAGTGGTTGTGATGTCAGTGATTGTGATGTCAGTGATTGTTATGACAGTGGTTGTGATGTCAGTGGTTGTGATGTCAGTGATTGTGATGTCAGTGGTTATGATGTCAGTGGTTGTGATGTCAGTGATTGTGATGTCAGTGGTTATGATGTCAGTGGTTATGATGTCAGTGGTTGTGATGTCAGTGGTTATGATGTCAGTGGTTATGATGTCAGTTATTGTGATGTCAGTGGTTGTGATGTCAGTGGTTGTGATGTCAGTGGTTGTGATGTCAGTGATTGTGATGTCAGTGATTGTGATGTCAATGGTTATGATGTCATGATTGTGATGTCAGTGATTGTGATATCAGTGGTTGTGATGTCAGTGGTTGTGATGTCAGTGGTTGTGATCTCAGCGGTTGTGATGTCAGTGGTTGTGATGTCAGTGGTTGTGATGTCAGTGATTGTGATATCAGTGTTTGTGACGTCAGTGGTCGTGATGTCAGTGATTGTGATGTCAGTGGTTATGATGTCATTGGTTATGATGTCAGGTATTGTGGTGTCCGTGGTTATGATGTCAGTGGTTGTGATGTCAGTGGTTGTAAATGTGAGTGATTGTGATGTCAGTGATTGTGATGTCAGTGATTGTTATGTCAGTGGTTGTGATGTCAGTGGTTATGATGTCAGTGGTTATGATGACAGTGGTTATGATGTCAGTGGTTGTGATGTCATTGATTGTGATATCAGTGGTTGGGATGTCAGTGGTTGTGATGTCTGTGGTTGTGATGTCAGTGGTTGTGAGGTCAGTGATTGTGATATCAGTGTTTGGGAGGTCAGTGGTCGTGATGTCAGTGATTGTGATGTCAGTGGTTATGATGTCAGTGGTTGTGATGTCATTGGTTGTGATGTCAGTGGTTATGATGTCAGTGGTTATGATGTCAGTGGTTGTGAGGTCAGTGATTGTGATATCAGTGTTTGGGAGGTCAGTGGTCGTGATGTCAGTGATTGTGATGTCAGTGGTTATGATGTCAGTGGTTATGATGTCAGTGGTTATGATGTCAGTGGTTGTGACGTGAGTGATTGTGATATCAGTAGTTGTGATGTCAGTGGTTGTGATGTCAGTGTTTATGATGTCAGTGGTTATGATGTCAGTGATTGTGATGTCAGTGATTGTGATGTCAGTGATTGTGATGTCAGTGGTTGTGATGTCAGTGGTTGTGATGTCAGTGGTTGTGATGTCAGTGATTGTGATGTCAGTGATTGTGATATAAGTGGTTGTGATGTCAGTGGTTATGATGTCAGTGTTTGTGATGTCAGTGGTTATGATGTCAGTGGTTGTGATGTCAGTGATTGTGATATCAGTGTTTGTGAGGTCAGTGGTCGTGATGTCAGTGATTGTGATGTCAGTGGTTATGATGTCAGTGGTTATGATGTCAGTGATTGTGGTGTCAGTGGTTGTGGTGTCAGTGGTTGTGATGTCAGTAATTGTGATGTGAGTGATTGTGATGTCAGTAATTGTGATGTCAGTGGTTGTGATGTCAGTGGTTGTGGTGTCAGTGATTGTGATGTCAGTGGTTGTGACGTCAGTGATTGTTATGTCAGTGGTTGTGATGTCAGTGGTTGTGATGTCAGTGATTGTGATGTCAGTGATTGTGATGTCAGTGATTGTGATATCAGTGGCTGGGATGTCAGTGGTTGTGATGGCTGTGGTTATGATGTCAGTGATTATGATGTCAGTGGTTGTGATGTCATTGATTGTGATATCAGTGGCTGGGATGTCAGTGGTTGTGATGGCTGTGGTTGTGATGTCAGTGGTTGTGAGGTCAGTGATTGTGATATCAGTGTTTGGGAGGTCAGTGGTCGTGATGTCAGTGATTGTGATGTCAGTGGTTATGATGTCAGTGGTTATGATGTCAGTGGTTATGATGTCAGTGGTTGTGACGTCAGTGATTGTGATATCAGTAGTTGTGATGTCAGTGGTTGTGATGTCAGTGTTTATGATGTCAGTGGTTATGATGTCAGTGATTGTGATGTCAGTGATTGTGATGTCAGTGATTGTGATGTCAGTGGTTGTGATGTCAGTGGTTGTGATGTCAGTGGTTGTGATGTCAGTGATTGTGATGTCAGTGATTGTGATATAAGTGGTTGTGATGTCAGTGGTTATGATGTCAGTGGTTGTGATGTCAGTGGTTATGATGTCAGTGATTGTGATGTCAGTGGTTGTGATGTCAGTGATTGTGATGTCAGTGGTTATGATGTCAGTGGTTATGATGTCAGTGGTTGTGATGTCAGTGGTTATGATGTCAGTGATTGTGATGTCAATGGTTGTGATGTCAGTGATTGTGATGTCAGTGGTTATGATGTCAGTGGTTATGATGTCAGTGGTTGTGATGTCAGTGGTTATGATGTCAGTGGTTATGATGTCAGTGATTGTGATGTCAGTGGTTGTGATGTCAGTGATTGTGATGTCAGTGATTGTGATGTCAATGGTTATGATGTCAGTGATTGTGATGTCAGTGATTGTAATGTCAGTGGTTGTGATGTCAGTGGTTGTGATGTCAGTGGTTGTGATGTCAGTGGTTGTGATGTCAGTGGTTGTGATGTCAGTGGTTGTGATATCAGTGATTGTGATGTCAGTGGTTGTGATGTCAGTGATTGTGATATCAGTGGTTGTGATGTCAGTGGTTGTGATGTCAGTGGTTGTGATGTCAGTGGTTGTGATGTCAGTGGTTATGATGTCAGTGGTTGTGATGTCAGTGATTGTGATATCAGTGTTTGTGAGGTCAGTGGTCGTGATGTCAGTGATTGTGATGTCAGTGGTTATGATGTCAGTGGTTATGATGTCAGTGGTTATGATGTCAGTGGTTGTGACGTCAGTGATTGTGATATCAGTAGTTGTGATGTCAGTGGTTGTGATGTCAGTGTTTATGATGTCAGTGGTTATGATGTCAGTGATTGTGGTGTCAGTGGTTATGATGTCAGTGGTTGTGATGTCAGTGGTTGTGGTGCGAGTGATTGTGATGTCAGTGATTGTGATGTCAGTGATTGTTATGTCAGTGGTTGTGATGTCAGTGGTTATGATGTCAGTGGTTATGATGTCAGTGGTTATGATGTCAGTGGTTGTGATGTCATTGATTGTGATATCAGTGGTTGGGATGTCAGTGGTTGTGATGTCTGTGGTTGTGATGTCAGTGGTTATGATGTCAGTGGTTATGATGTCAGTGGTTATGATGTCAGTGGTTGTGAGGTCAGTGATTGTGATATCAGTGTTTGGGAGGTCAGTGGTCGTGATATCAGTGATTGTGATGTCAGTGGTTATGATGTCAGTGGTTATAATGTCAGTGGTTATGATGTCAGTGGTTGTGACGTCAGTGATTGTGATATCAGTAGTTGTGATGTCAGTGGTTGTGATGTCAGTGGTTGTGATGTCAGTGATTGTGATGTCAGTGATTGTGATATAAGTGGTTGTGATGTCAGTGGTTATGATGTCAGTGGTTGTGATGTCAGTGATTGTGATGTCAGTGGTTGTCGTGTCAGTGATTGTGATGTCAGTGGTTGTGACATTAGTGGGTGTGATGTCAGTGGTTGTGATGTCAGTGGTTGTGATGTCATTGATTGTTACGTCAGTGGTTGTGATGTCAGTGGTTATGATGTCAGTGGTTGTGATGTCAATGATTGTTATGTCAGTGGTTGTGATGTCAGTGGTTGTGATGTCAGTGGTTGTGATGTCAGTGGTTGTAATGTCAGTGGTTGTGATGTCAGTGATTGTTATGTCAGTGGTTGTGATGTCAGTGGTTGTCATGTCAGTGGATGTGATGTCAGTGGATGTGATGTCAGTGGTTGTGATGTCAGTGGTTGTGATGTCATTGATTCTGATATAAGTGGTTATGATGTCAGTGGTTATGATGTCAGTGATTGTGATGTCTGTGATTGTGATGTCAGTGGTCGTGATGTCAGTGGTTGTGGTGTCAGTGATTGTGAACTCAGTGGTTGTGACGTCACTGATTGTTATGTCAGTGGTTATGATGTCAGTGGTTGTGATGTCAGTGGTTGTGATGTCAGTGGTTGTGATGTCAGTGGTTGAGATGTCAGCGGTTGTGGTGTCAGTGATTGTGATGTCAGTGGTTGTGATGTCAGTGGTTATGATGTCAGTGGTTATGATGTGAGTGGTTGTGATGTCAGTGGTTGTGATGTCAGTGTTTGTGATGTCAGTGGTTATGATGTCAGAGGTTGTGATGTCTGTGGTTGTGATATCAGTGGTTGGGATGTTAGTGATTGTGATGTCAGTGGTTGTGATGTCAGTGGTTGTGATGTCAGTGGTTGTGATGTCAGTGGTTGTGGTGTCAGTTGTTGTGATGTCAGTGATTGTGATGTCAGTGGTTATTATGTCAGTGGTTATAATGTCAGTGATTGTGATGTCAGTGGCTATGATGTCAGTGATTGTGATGTCAGTGGTTGTGATGTCAGTGATTGTGATGTCAGTGATTGTGATGTCAATGGTTGTGATGTCAGTGATTGTGATGTCAGTGGTTATGATGTCAGTGGTTATGATGTCAGTGGTTGTGATGTCAGTGGTTATGATGTCAGTGGTTGTGATGTCAGTGGTTATGATGTCAGTGGTTATGATGTCAGTGATTGTGATGTCAGAGGTTGTGATGTCAGTGGTTGTGATGTCAGTGGTTGTGATGTCAGTGATTGTGATGTCAGTGGTTGTGATGTCAGTGATTGTGATGTCAGTGATTGTGATGTCAATGGTTATGATGTCAGTGATTGTGATGTCAGTGATTGTGATGTCAGTGGTTGTAATGTCAGTGGTTGTGATGTCAGTGGTTGTGATGTCAGTGGTTGTGATGTCAGTGGTTGTGATGTCAGTGGTTGTGATGTCAGTGGTTGTGATATCAGTGATTGTGATGTCAGTGGTTGTGATGTCAGTGATTGTGATGTCAGTGGTTGTAATGTCAGTGGTTGTGATGTCAGTGGTTGTGATGTCAGTGGTTGTGATGTCAGTGGTTGTGATGTGAGTGATTGTGATGTCAGTGATTGTGATGTCAGTGATTGTTATGTCAGTGGTTGTGATGTCAGTGGTTATGATGTCAGTGGTTATGATGTCAGTGGTTATGATGTCAGTGGTTGTGATGTCATTGATTGTGATATCAGTGGTTGGGATGTCAGTGGTTGTGATGTCTGTGGTTGTGATGTCAGTGGTTATGATGTCAGTGGTTATGATGTCAGTGGTTATGATGTCAGTGGTTGTGAGGTCAGTGATTGTGATATCAGTGTTTGGGAGGTCAGTGGTCGTGATGTCAGTGATTGTGATGTCAGTGGTTATGATGTCAGTGGTTATAATGTCAGTGGTTATGATGTCAGTGGTTGTGATGTCAGTGATTGTGATATCAGTAGTTGTGATGTCAGTGGTTGTGATGTCAGTGATTGTGATGTCAGTGATTGTGATGTCAGTGATTGTGATGTCAGTGGTTGTGATGTCAGTGGTTGTGATGTCAGTGGTTGTGATGTCAGTGATTGTGATGTCAGTGATTGTGATATAAGTGGTTGTGATGTCAGTGGTTATGATGTCAGTGGTTGTGATGCCAGTGATTGTGATGTCAGTGGTTGTCGTGTCAGTGATTGTAATGTCAGTGGTTGTGATGTCAGTGGTTGTGACATTAGTGGGTGTGATGTCAGTGGTTGTGATGTCAGTGGTTGTGATGTCATTGATTGTTACGTCAGTGGTTATGATGTCGGTGGTTGTGATGTCAGTGGTTATGATGTCAGTGGTTGTGATGTCAATGATTGTTATGTCAGTGGTTGTGATGTCAGTGGTTGTGATGTCAGTGGTTGTGATGTCAGTGGTTGTAATGTCAGTGGTTGTGATGTCAGTGATTGTTATGTCAGTGGTTGTGATGTCAGTGGTTGTGATGTCAGTGGATGTGATGTCAGTGGATGTGATGTCAGTGGTTGTGATGTCAGTGGTTGTGATGTCATTGATTGTGATATAAGTGGTTATGATGTCAGTGATTGTGATGTCTGTGATTGTGATGTCAGTGGTCGTGATGTCAGTGGTTGAGATGTCAGCGGTTGTGGTGTCAGTGATTGTGATGTCAGTGGTTGTGATGTCAGTGGTTATGATGTCAGTGGTTATGATGTGAGTGGTTGTGATGTCAGTGGTTTTGATGTCAGTGGTTGTGATGTCAGTGTTTGTGATGTCAGTGGTTATGATGTCAGAGGTTGTGATGTCAGTGGTTGTGATGTCAGTGGTTGTGATGTCAGTGGTTGTGATGTCAGTGGTTGTGGTGTCAGTTGTTGTGATGTCAGTGATTGTGATGTCAGTGGTTAATATTTCAGTGTTTATAATGTCAGTGATTGAGATGTCAGTGGTTATGATGTCAGTGGTTGTGTCGTCAGTGGTTATGATGTCAGTGGTTGTGATGTCAGTGGTTGTGATGTCAGTGATTGTGATGTCAGTGATTGTTATGTCAGTGATTGTGATGTCAGTCGTTATGATGTCAGTGGTTGTGATGTCAGTGGTTGTGATGTCAGTGGTTGTGATGTCAGTGGTTGTGATGTCAGTGGTTGTGATGTCAGTGATTGTTATGTCATTGGTTGTGGTGTCAGTGGTTGTGGTGTCAGTGATTGTGATGTCAGTGGTTGTGATGTCAGTGGTTATGATGTCAGTGGTTATGATGTCAGTGGTTGTGATGGCAGTGGTTGTGATGTCAGTAGTTGTGATGTCAGTGGTTGTGATGTCAGTGGTTGTGATATCAGTGTTGTGATGTCAGTGGTTGTGATGTCAGTGTTTGTGATGTCAGTGGTTGTGATGTCAGTGGTTTTGATGTCAGTGGTTATGATGTCAGTGGTTATGATGTCAGTGGTTGTGATGTCAATGATTGTGATATCAGTGTTTGTGAGGTCAGTGGTCGTGATGGCAGTGAGTGTGATGTCAGTGGTTATGATGTCAGTGGTTATGATGTCAGTGAGTGTGGTGTCAGTGGTTATGATGTCAGTGGTTGTGATGTCTGTGGTTGTGATGTCAGTGGTTATGATGTCAGTGGTTATGATGTCAGTGGTTGTGATGTCAGTGGTTGTGATGTCAGTGGTTGTGATGTCAGTGGTTATGATGTCAGTGGTTATGATGTCAGTGGTTGTGATGTCAGTGGTTATGATGTCAGTGGTTATAATGTCAGTGGTTGTGATGTCAGTGGTCGTGATGTCAATGATTGTTATGTCAGTGGTTATGATGTCGGTGGTTGTGATGTCAGTGGTTATGATGTCAGTGGTTATGATGTCAGTGGTTGTGATGTCAGTGGTTATGATGTCAGTGGTTATAATGTCAGTGGTTGTGATGTCAGTGGTCGTGATGTCAATGATTGTTATGTCAGTGGTTATGATGTCCGTGGTTGTGATGGCAGTGGTTATGATGTCAGTGGTTATGACGTCAGTGGTTGTAATGTCAGTGGTTATGATGTCAGTGGTTATGATATCAGTGGTTATGATGTCAGTGATTGTGGAGTCAGTGGTTGTGATGTGAGTGATTGTGATGTCAGTGATTGTGATGTCAGTAATTTTTATGTCAGTGGTTGTGATGTCATTGGTTATGATCTCAGTGGTTGTGATGTCAGTGGTTGTGATGTCAGTGATTGTGATATCAGTGGTTGTGATGTCAGTGGTTGTGATGTCAGTGGTTGTGATGTCAGTGATTGTGATGTCAGTGGTTGTGGTGTCAGTGGTTGTGGTGTCAGTGGTTATGATGTCAGTGGTTATGATGTCAGTGGTTATGATGTCAGTGGTTGTGATGGCAGTGGTTGTGATGTCAGTGGTTGTGATGTCAGTGGTTGTGATGTCAGTGATTGTGATATCAGTGGTTGTGATGTAAGTGGTTGTGATGTCAGTGGTTGTGCTGTCAGTGGTTTTGATGTCAGTGGTTATGATGTCAGTGGTTATGATGTCAGTGGTTGTGAGGTCAGTGATAGTGATATCAGTGTTTGTGATGTCAGTGGTTGTGATGTCAGTGGTTATGATGTCAGTGGTTGTGATGTCAGTGGTTGTGAGGTCAGTGGCCGTGATGTCAGTGATTGTGATGTCAGTGGTTATGATGTCAGTGGTTTTAATGTCAGTGGTTATGATGTCAGTGGTTGTGATGTCAGTGATTGTGATATCAGTAGTTGTGATGTCAGTGGTTGTGATGTCAGTGATTATGATGTCACTGGTTGTGAGATCAGTGCTTGTGATATCAGTGGTTGTAATGTCAGTGGTTGTGATGTCAGTGGTTATGATGTCAGTGATTGTGATGTCAGTGGTTTTGATGTCAGTGATTGTGATGTCAGTGGTTGTGATGTCAGTGATTGTGATGTCAGTGATTGTGATGTCAGTGGTTATGATGTCAGTGATTGTGATGTCAGTGATTGCGATGTCAGTGACTGTGATGTCAGTGATTGTGATATAAGTGGTTGTGATGTCAGTGGTTATGATGTCAGTGGTTGTGATGTCAGTGGTTGTGATGTCAGTGGTTGTCGTGTCAGTGATTGTGATGTCAGTGGTTGTGATGTCAGTGGTTGTGATGTCAGTGGTTGTGGTGTCAGTGGTTGTGATGTCAGTGGTTGTGATGTCAGTGGTTGTGACATTAGTGGGTGTTATGTCAGTGGTTGTGATGTCAGTGGTCGTGATGTCAATGATTATTATGTCAGTGGTTATGATGTCGGTGGTTGTGATGTCAGTGGTTATGATGTCAATGGTTGTGATGTCATTGATTGTGATGTCAGTGGTTGTGATGTCAGTGGTTGTGATGTCAGTGGTTGTGAAATCAGTGATTGTTATGTCAGTGGTTGTGATGTCAGTGGTTATGATGTCAGTGATTGTGATGTCAGTGGTTGTAATGTCAGTGGTTGTAATGTCAGTGGTTGTGATGTCAGTGATTGTTATGTCAGTGATTGTGATGTCAGTGATTGTGATATCAGTGGTTATGATGTCAGTGGTTATGATGTCAGTGATTGTGATGTCAGTGGTTGTGATGTCAGTGGTTGTGATGTCAGTGATTGTGATATCAGTGGTTGTGATGTCAGTAGTTGTGATGTCAGAGGTTGTGATGTCAGTGGTTGTGATGTCAGTGGATGTGATGTCAGTGGTTGTGATGTCAGTGGTTGTGATGTCAGTGGTTGTGATGTCAGTGGTTGTGATGTCAGTGGTTGTGATGTCAGTGGTTGTGATGTCAGTCATTGTGATATCAGTGTTTGTGAGGTCAGTGGTCGTGATGTCAGTGATCGTGATGTCAGTGCTTATGATGTCAGTGATTGTGTTTTCAGTGGTTATGATGTCAGTGGTTGTGATGTCAGTGGTTGTGATGTGAGTGATTGTGATGTCAGTGATTGTGATGTCAGTGATTGGGAGGTCAGTGGCCGTGATGTCAGTGATTGTGATGTCAGTGGTTGTGATGTGAGTGGTCATGATGTCAGTGGTTATGATGTCAGTGGTTATGCTGTCAGTGGTTGTGAGGTCAGTGATTGTGATATCAGTGTTTGGGAGGTCAGTGGCCGTGATGTCAGTGATTGTGATGTCAGTGGTTTTAATGTCAGTGGTTATGATGTCAGTGGTTGTGATGTCAGTGATTGTGATATCAGTAGTTGTGATGTCAGTGGTTGTGATGTCAGTGATTATGATGTTACTGGTTGTGAGGTCAGTGATTGTGATGTCAGTGATTGCGATGTCAGTGATTGTGATGTCAGTGGTTGTGATGTCAGTGGTTGTGATGTCAGTGGTTGTGATGTCAGTGGTTGTGATGTCAGTGGTTGCGATGTCAGTGACTGTGATGTCAGTGATTGTGATATAAGTGGTTGTGATGTCAGTGGTTATGATGTCAGTGGTTGTGATGTCAGTGGTTGTGATGTCAGTGGTTGTCGTGTCAGTGATTGTTATGTCAGTGGTTGTGATGTCAGTGGTTGTGATGTCAGTGGTTGTGGTGTCAGTGGTTGTGATGTCTGTGGTTGTGATGTCAGTGGTTGTGACATTAGTGGGTGTTATGTCAGTGGTTGTGATGTCAGTGGTCGTGATGTCAATGATTGTTATGTCAGTGGTTATGATGTCGGTGGTTGTGATGTCAGTGGTTATGATGTCAATGGTTGTGATGTCAATGATTGTTATGTCAGTGGTTGTGATGTCAGTGGTTGTGATGTCAGTGGTTGTGATATCAGTGATTGTTATGTCAGTGATTGTGATGTCAGTGGTTATGATGTTAGTGATTGTGATGTCGGTGGTTGTAATGTCAGTGGTTGTAATGTCAGTGGTTGTGATGTCAGTGATTGTTATGTCAGTGATTGTGATGTCAGTGATTGTGATATCAGTGGTTATGATGTCAGTGGTTATGATGTCAGTGATTGTGATGTCAGTGGTTGTGATGTCAGTGGTTGTGATGTCAGTGATTGTGATATCAGTGGTTGTGATGTCAGTAGTTGTGATGTCAGTGGTTGTGATGTCAGTGGTTGTGATGTCAGTGGATGTGATGTCAGTGGTTGTGATGTCAGTGGTTGTGATGTCAGTGGTTGTGATGTCAGTGGTTATGATGTCAGTGGTTATGATGTCAGTGGTTGTGATGTCAGTCATTGTGATATCAGTGTTTGTGAGGTCAGTGGTCGTGATGTCAGTGATTGTGATGTCAGTGGTTATGATGTCAGTGATTGTGTTTTCAGTGGTTATGATGTCAGTGGTTGTGATGTCAGTGGTTGTGATGTGAGTGATTGTGATGTCAGTGATTGTGATGTCAGTGATTGTTATGTCAGTGGTTGTGATGTCAGTGATTATGATGTCAGTGGTTGTGAGGTCAGTGATTGTGATGTCAGTGATTGTGATATCAGTGGTTGTGATGTCAGTGGTTGTGATGTCAGTGGTTGTGATGTGAGTGGTTATGATGTCAGTGGTTATGATGTCAGTGGTTAAGATGTCAGTGGTTGTGATGTCACTGATTGTGATATTAGTAGTTGTGATGTCAGTGGTTGTGATGTCAGTGATTATGATGTTACTGGTTGTGAGGTCAGTGATTGTGATGTCAGTGATTGCGATGTCAGTGATTGTGATGTCAGTGGTTGTGATGTCAGTGGTTGTGATGTCAGTGGTTGTGATGTCAGTGGTTGTGATGTCAGTGGTTGCGATGTCAGTGACTGTGATGTCAGTGATTGTGATATAAGTGGTTGTGATGTCAGTGGTTATGATGTCAGTGGTTGTGATGTCAGTGGTTGTGATGTCAGTGGTTGTCGTGTCAGTGATTGTGATGTCAGTGGTTGTGATGTCAGTGGTTGTGATGTCAGTGGTTGTGGTGTCAGTGGTTGTGATGTCAGTGGTTGTGATGTCAGTGGTTGTGACATTAGTGGGTGTTATGTCAGTGGTTGTGATGTCAGTGGTCGTGATGTCAATGATTGTTATGTCAGTGGTTATGATGTCGGTGGTTGTGATGTCAGTGGTTATGATGTCAATGGTTGTGATGTCAATGATTGTTATGTCAGTGGTTGTGATGTCAGTGGTTGTGATGTCAGTGATTGTGATGTCAGTGGTTGTGATGTCAGTGGTTGTGATGTCAGTGATTGTGATGTCAATGGTTATGATGTCAGTGATTGTGATGTCAGTGATTGTGATGTCAGTGGTTGTAATGTCAGTGGTTGTGATGTCAGTGGTTGTGATGTCAGTGGTTGTGATGTCAGTGGTTGTGATGTCAGTGGTTGTGATGTCAGTGGTTGTGATATCAGTGATTGTGATGTCAGTGGTTGTGATGTCAGTGATTGTGATATCAGTGGTTGTGATGTCAGTGGTTGTGATATCAGTGGTTGTGATGTCAGTGGTTGTGATGTCAGTGGTTATGATGTCAGTGGTTGTGATGTCAGTGATTGTGATATCAGTGTTTGTGAGGTCAGTGGTCGTGATGTCAGTGATTGTGATGTCAGTGGTTATGATGTCAGTGGTTATGATGTCAGTGATTGTGGTGTCAGTGGTTATGATGTCAGTGGTTGTGATGTCAGTGGTTGTGATGTGAGTGATTGTGATGTCAGTGATTGTGATGTCAGTGATTGTTATGTCAGTGGTTGTGATGTCAGTGGTTATGATGTCAGTGGTTATGATGTCAGTGGTTATGATGTCAGGGGTTGTTATGTCATTGATTGTGATATCAGTGGTTGGGATCTCAGTGGTTGTGATGTCTGTGGTTGTGATGTCAGTGGTTATGATGTCAGTGGTTGTGATGTCAGTGGTTATGATGTCAGTGGTTGTGATGTCAGTGATTGTGATGTCAGTGGTTGTCGTGTCAGTGATTGTGATGTCAGTGGTTGTGATGTCAGTGGTTGTGACATTAGTGGGTGTGATGTCAGTGGTTGTGATGTCAGTGGTTGTGATATCATTGATTGTTACGTCAGTGGTTATGATGTCGGTGGTTGTGATGTCAGTGGTTATGATGTCAGTGGTTGTGATGTCAATGATTGTTATGTCAGTGGTTGTGATGTCAGTGGTTGTGATGTCAGTGGTTGTGATGTCAGTGGTTGTAATGTCAGTGGTTGTGATGTCAGTGATTGTTATGTCAGTGGTTGTGATGTCAGTGATTGTGATGTCAGTGGATGTGATGTCAGTGGATTTGATGTCAGTGGTTGTGATGTCAGTGGTTGTGATGTCAGTGGTTGTGATGTCAGTGTTTGTGATGTCAGAGGTTGTGATGTCTGTGGTTGTGATATCAGTGGTTGGGATTTCAGTGATTGTGATGTCAGTGGTTGTGATGTCAGTGGTTGTGATGTCAGTGGTTGTGATGTCAGTGGTTGTGGTGTCAGTTGTTGTGATGTCAGTGATTGTGATGTCAGTGGTTATTATGTCAGTGGTTATAATGTCAGTGATTGTGATGTCAGTGGTTATGATGTCAGTGGTTATAATGGCAGTGATTGTGATGTCAGTGGTTGTGATGTCAGTGGTTGTGATGTCAGTGGTTGTGATGTCAGTGATTGTGATGTCAGTGGTTAATATTTCAGTGGTTATAATGTCAGTGATTGAGATGTCAGTGGTTATGATGTCAGTGGTTGTGTCGTCAGTGGTTATGATGTCAGTGGTTGTGATGTCAGTGGTTGTGATGTCAGTGATTGTGATGTCAGTGATTGTTATGTCAGTGATTGTGATGTCAGTGGTTATGATGTCAGTGGTTGTGATGTCAGTGGTTGTGATGTCAGTGGTTGTGATGTCAGTGGTTGTGATGTCAGTGGTTGTGATGTCAGTGATTGTTATGTCATTGGTTGTGGTGTCAGTGGTTGTGGTGTCAGTGATTGTGATGTCAGTGGTTGTGATGTCAGTGGTTATGATGTCAGTGGTTATGATGTCAGTGGTTGTGATGGCAGTGGTTGTGATGTCAGTGGTTGTGATGTCAGTGGTTGTGATGTCATTGGTTGTGGTGTCAGTGGTTGTGGTGTCAGTGATTGTGATGTCAGTGGTTGTGATGTCAGTGGTTATGATGTCAGTGGTTATGATGTCAGTGGTTGTGATGGCAGTGGTTGTGATGTCAGTGGTTGTGATGTCAGTGGTTGTGATGTCAGTGGTTGTGATATCAGTGTTGTGATGTCAGTGGTTGTGATGTCAGTGGTTGTGATGTCAGTGGTTGTTATGTCAGTGGTTTTGATGTCAGTGGTTATGATGTCAGTGGTTATGATGTCAGTGATTGTGGTGTCAGTGGTTATGATGTCAGTGGTCGTGATGTCAGTGGTTGTGATGTCAGTGGTCCTGATGTCAATGATTGTTATGTCAGTGGTTATGATGTCGGTGGTTGTGATGTCAGTGGTTATGATGTCAGTGGTTATGATGTCAGTGGTTGTGATGTCAGTGGTTGTGATGTCAGTGGTTGTGATGTCAGTGGTTGTGATGTCAGTGGTCCTGATGTCAATGATTGTTATGTCAGTGGTTATGATGTCGGTGGTTGTGATGTCAGTGTTTATGATGTCAGTGGTTATGATGTCAGTGGTTGTAATGTCAGTGGTTATGATGTCAGTGGTTATGATATCAGTGGTTATGATGTCAGTGATTGTGGAGTTAGTGATTTTTATGTCAGTGGTTGTGATGTCAGTGGTTATGATCTCAGTGGTTGTGATGTCAGTGGTTGTGATGTCAGTGATTGTGATATCAGTGGTTATGATGTCAGTGGTTGTGATGTCAGTGGTTGTGATGTCAGTGATTGTGATGTCAGTGGTTGTGGTGTCAGTGGTTATGATGTCAGTGGTTATGATGTCAGTGGTTGTGATGGCAGTGGTTGTGATGTCAGTGGTTGTGATGTAAGTGGTTGTGATGTCAGTTGTTGTGCTGTCAGTGGTTATGATGTCAGTGGTTATGATGTCAGTGGTTATGATGTCAGTGGTTGTGAGGTCAGTGATAGTGATATCAGTGTTTGGGAGGTCAGTGGCCGTGATGTCAGTGATTGTGATGTCAGTGGTTATGATGTCAGTGGTTTTAATGTCAGTGGTTATGATGTCAGTGGTTGTGATGTCAGTGATTGTGATATCAGTAGTTGTGATGTCAGTGGTTGTGATGTCAGTGATTATGATGTCACTGGTTGTGAGGTCAGTGCTTGTGATATCAGTGGTTGTGATGTCAGTGGTTGTGATGTCAGTAGTTATGATGTCAGTGGTTATGATGTCAGTGATTGTGATGTCAGTGGTTTTGATGTCAGTGATTGTGATGTCAGTGGTTGTGATGTCAGTGATTGTGATGTCAGTGATTGTGATGTCAGTGATTATGATGTCAGTGATTGTGATGTCAGTGATTGGGATGTCAGTGATTGTGATGTCAGTGGTTGTGATGTCAGTGGTTGTGATGTCAGTGGTTGTGATGTCAGTTGTTGTGATGTCAGTGGTTGCGATGTCAGTGACTGTGATGTCAGTGATTGTGATATAAGTGGTTGTGATGTCAGTGGTTATGATGTCAGTGGTTGTGATGTCAGTGGTTGTGATGTCAGTGATTGTGATGTCAGTGATTGTGATGTCAGTGGTTATGATGTCAGTGATTGTGATGTCAGTGATTGCGATGTCAGTGATTGTGATGTCAGTGGTTGTGATGTCAGTGGTTGTGATGTCAGTGGTTGTGGTGTCAGTGGTTGTGATGTCAGTGGTTGTGATGTCAGTGGTTGTGACATTAGTGGGTGTTATGTCAGTGGTTGTGATGTCAGTGGTCGTGATGTCAATGATTATTATGTCAGTGGTTATGATGTCGGTGGTTGTGATGTCAGTGGTTATGATGTCAGTGGTTGTGATGTCATTGATTGTGATGTCAGTGGTTGTGATGTCAGTGGTTGTGACGTCAGTGGTTGTGATATCAGTGATTGTTATGTCAGTGGTTGTGATGTCAGTGGTTATGATGTCAGTGGTTATGATGTCAGTGATTGTGATGTCAGTGGTTGTAATGTCAGTGGTTGTAATGTCAGTGGTTGTGATGTCAGTGATTGTTATGTCAGTGATTGTGATGTCAGTGATTGTGATATCAGTGGTTATGATGTCAGTGGTTATGATGTCAGTGATTGTGATGTCAGTGGTTGTGATGTCAGTGGTTGTGATGTCAGTGATTGTGATATCAGTGGTTGTGATGTCAGTAGTTGTGATGTCAGTGGTTGTGATGTCAGTGGTTGTGATGTCAGTGGATGTGATGTCAGTGGTTGTGATGTCAGTGGTTGTGATGTCAGTGGTTATGATGTCAGTGGTTATGATGTCAGTGATTGTGTTGTCAGTGGTTATGATGTCAGTGGTTGTGATGTCAGTGGTTGTGATGTGAGTGATTGTGATGTCAGTGATTGTGATGTCAGTGATTGTTATGTCAGTGGTTGTGATGTCAGTGATTATGATGTCAGTGGTTGTGAGGTCAGTGATTGTGATGTCAGTGATTGTGATATCAGTGGTTGTGATGTCAGTGGTTGTGATGTCAGTGGTTGTGATGTGAGTGGTTATGATGTCAGTGGTTATGATGTCAGTGGTTATGATGTCAGTGGTTGTGAGGTCAGTGATTGTGATATCAGTGTTTGGGAGGTCAGTGGCCGTGATGTCAGTGATTGTGATATCAGTGGTTGTGATGTCAGTGGTTGTGATGTCAGTGATTATGATGTTACTGGTTGTGAGGTCAGTGATTGTGATGTCAGTGATTGCGATGTCAGTGATTGTGATGTCAGTGGTTGTGATGTCAGTGGTTGTGATGTCAGTGGTTGTGATGTCAGTGGTTGTGATGTCAGTGGTTGCGATGTCAGTGACTGTGATGTCAGTGATTGTGATATAAGTGATTGTGATGTCAGTGGTTATAATGTCAGTGGTTGTGATGTCAGTGGTTGTGATGTCAGTGGTTGTCGTGTCAGTGATAGTGATGTCAGTGGTTGTGATGTCAGTGGTTGTGATGTCAGTGGTTGTGGTGTCAGTGGTTGTGATGTCAGTGGGTGTGATGTCAGTGGTTGTGACATTAGTGGGTGTTATGTCAGTGGTTGTGATGTCAGTGGTCGTGATGTCAATGATTGTTATGTCAGTGGTTATGATGTCGGTGGTTGTGATGTCAGTGGTTATGATGTCAATGGTTGTGATGTCAATGATTGTTATGTCAGTGGTTGTGATGTCAGTGGTTGTGATGTCAGTGGTTGTGATGTCAGTGATTGTTATGTCAGTGGTTGTGATGTCAGTGGTTGGGATATCAGTGGTTATGTTGTCAGTGGTTATGATGTCAGTGATTGTGATGTCAGTGGTTGTAATATCAGTGGTTGTGATATCAGTGGTTGTGATGTCAGTGATTGTTATGTCAGTGATTGTGATGTCAGTGATTGTGATATCAGTGGTTACGATGTCAGTGGTTATGATGTCAGTGATTGTGATGTCAGTGGTTGTGATGTCAGTGGTTGTGATGTCAGTGATTGTGATATCAGTGGTTGTGATGTCAGTGGTTGTGATGTCAGTGGTTGTGATGTCAGTGGTTGTGATGTCAGTGGTTATGATGTTAGTGGTTATGATGTCAGTGGTTGTGATGTCAGTGATTGTGATATCAGTGTTTGTGAGGTCAGTTGTCGTGATGGCAGTGAGTGTGATGTCAGTGGTTATGATGTCGGTGGTTGTGATGTCAGTGGTTATGATGTCAGTGGTGATGATGTCAGTGGTTATGATGTCAATGATTGTGGTGTCAGTGGTTGTGATGTGAGTGATTGTGATGTCAGTGATTGTGATGTCAATGATTGTTATGTCAGTGGTTGTGATGTCAGTGGTTATGATCTCAGTGGTTGTGATGTCAGTGGTTGTGATGTCAGTGGTTGTGATGTCAGTGAATGTGATATCAGTGGTTGTGATGGCAGTGGTTGTGATGTCAGTGGTTGTGATGTCAGTGCTTGTGATGTCAGTGATTGTGATATCCGTGGTTGTGATGTCAGTGGTTGAGATGTCAGTGGTTGTGATGTCAGTGGTTATGATGTCAGTGGTTATGATGTCAGTGGTTATGATGTCAGTGGTTGTGAGGTCAGTGATTGTGATATCAGCGTTTGGGAGGTCAGTGGTTTTAATGTCAGTGGTTATGATGTCAGTG
This sequence comes from Eledone cirrhosa, assembly GCA_964016885.1. Lineage (NCBI taxonomy): Eukaryota > Metazoa > Mollusca > Cephalopoda > Octopoda > Eledonidae > Eledone > Eledone cirrhosa. Next base: position 362,434,986 of record OZ024742.1, on the reverse strand, counting down.
GTTTTAATGTCAGTGGTTATGATGTCAGTGGTTGTAATGTCAGTGATTGTGATATCAGTAGTTGTGATGTCAGTGGTTGTGATGTCAGTGATTATGATGTCACTGGTTGTGAGGTCAGTGATAGTGATATCAGTGGTTGTGATGTCAGTGGTTGTGATGTCAGTGGTTATGATGTCAGTGGTTATGATGTCAGTGATTGTGATGTCAGTGGTTGTGATGTCAGTGATTGTGATGTCAGTGGTTATGATGTCAGTGATTGTGATGTCAGTGATTGCGATGTCAGTGATTGTGATGTCAGTGGTTGTGATGTCAGTGGTTGTGATGTCAGTGGTTGTGATGTCAGTGGTTGTGATGTCAGTGGTTGCGATGTCTGTGATTGTGATGTCAGTTATTGTGATATAAGTGGTTGTGATGTCAGTGGTTATGATGTCAGTGGTTGTGATGTCATTGATTGTGATGTCAGTGGTTGTGATGTCAGTGGTTGTGACGTCAGTGGTTGTGATATCAGTGATTGTTATGTCAGTGGTTGTGATGTCAGTGGTTATGATGTCAGTGGTTATGATGTCAGTGATTGTGATGTCAGTGGTTGTAATGTCAGTGGTTGTAATGTCAGTGGTTGTGATGTCAGTGATTGTTATGTCAGTGATTGTGATGTCAGTGATTGTGATATCAGTGGTTATGATGTCAGTGGTTATGATGTCAGTGATTGTGATGTCAGTGGTTGTGATGTCAGTGGTTGTGATGTCAGTGATTGTGATATCAGTGGTTGTGATGTCAGTAGTTGTGATGTCAGTGGTTGTGATGTCAGTGGTTGTGATGTCAGTGGATGTGATGTCAGTGGTTGTGATGTCAGTGGTTGTGATGTCAGTGGTTATGATGTCAGTGGTTATGATGTCAGTGATTGTGTTGTCAGTGGTTATGATGTCAGTGGTTGTGATGTCAGTGGTTGTGATGTGAGTGATTGTGATGTCAGTGATTGTGATGTCAGTGATTGTTATGTCAGTGGTTGTGATGTCAGTGATTATGATGTCAGTGGTTGTGAGGTCAGTGATTGTGATGTCAGTGATTGTGATATCAGTGGTTGTGATGTCAGTGGTTGTGATGTCAGTGGTTGTGATGTGAGTGGTTATGATGTCAGTGGTTATGATGTCAGTGGTTATGATGTCAGTGGTTGTGAGGTCAGTGATTGTGATATCAGTGTTTGGGAGGTCAGTGGCCGTGATGTCAGTGATTGTGATATCAGTGGTTGTGATGTCAGTGGTTGTGATGTCAGTGATTATGATGTTACTGGTTGTGAGGTCAGTGATTGTGATGTCAGTGATTGCGATGTCAGTGATTGTGATGTCAGTGGTTGTGATGTCAGTGGTTGTGATGTCAGTGGTTGTGATGTCAGTGGTTGTGATGTCAGTGGTTGCGATGTCAGTGACTGTGATGTCAGTGATTGTGATATAAGTGATTGTGATGTCAGTGGTTATGATGTCAGTGGTTGTGATGTCAGTGGTTGTGATGTCAGTGGTTGTCGTGTCAGTGATAGTGATGTCAGTGGTTGTGATGTCAGTGGTTGTGATGTCAGTGGTTGTGGTGTCAGTGGTTGTGATGTCAGTGGGTGTGATGTCAGTGGTTGTGACATTAGTGGGTGTTATGTCAGTGGTTGTGATGTCAGTGATTGTGATATCAGTGGTTGTGATGGCAGTGGTTGTGATGTCAGTGGTTGTGATGTCAGTGCTTGTGATGTCAGTGATTGTGATATCCGTGGTTGTGATGTCAGTGGTTGAGATGTCAGTGGTTGTGATGTCAGTGGTTATGATGTCAGTGGTTATGATGTCAGTGGTTATGATGTCAGTGGTTGTGAGGTCAGTGATTGTGATATCAGTGTTTGGGAGGTCAGTGGTTTTAATGTCAGTGGTTATGATGTCAGTGGTTTTAATGTCAGTGGTTATGATGTCAGTGGTTGTAATGTCAGTGATTGTGATATCAGTAGTTGTGATGTCAGTGGTTGTGATGTCAGTGATTATGATGTCACTGGTTGTGAGGTCAGTGATAGTGATATCAGTGGTTGTGATGTCAGTGGTTGTGATGTCAGTGGTTATGATGTCAGTGGTTATGATGTCAGTGATTGTGATGTCAGTGGTTGTGATGTCAGTGATTGTGATGTCAGTGGTTATGATGTCAGTGATTGTGATGTCAGTGATTGCGATGTCAGTGATTGTGATGTCAGTGGTTGTGATGTCAGTGGTTGTGATGTCAGTGGTTGTGATGTCAGTGGTTGTGATGTCAGTGGTTGCGATGTCTGTGATTGTGATGTCAGTTATTGTGATATAAGTGGTTGTGATGTCAGTGGTTATGATGTCAGTGGTTGTGATGTCATTGATTGTGATGTCAGTGGTTGTGATGTCAGTGGTTGTGACGTCAGTGGTTGTGATATCAGTGATTGTTATGTCAGTGGTTGTGATGTCAGTGGTTATGATGTCAGTGGTTATGATGTCAGTGATTGTGATGTCAGTGGTTGTAATGTCAGTGGTTGTAATGTCAGTGGTTGTGATGTCAGTGATTGTTATGTCAGTGATTGTGATGTCAGTGATTGTGATATCAGTGGTTATGATGTCAGTGGTTATGATGTCAGTGATTGTGATGTCAGTGGTTGTGATGTCAGTGGTTGTGATGTCAGTGATTGTGATATCAGTGGTTGTGATGACAGTAGTTGTGATGTCAGTGGTTGTGATGTCAGTGGTTGTGATGTCAGTGGATGTGATGTCAGTGGTTGTGATGTCAGTGGTTGTGATGTCAGTGGTTATGATGTCAGTGGTTATGATGTCAGTGATTGTGTTGTCAGTGGTTATGATGTCAGTGGTTGTGATGTCAGTGGTTGTGATGTGAGTGATTGTGATGTCAGTGATTGTGATGTCAGTGATTGTTATGTCAGTGGTTGTGATGTCAGTGATTATGATGTCAGTGGTTGTGAGGTCAGTGATTGTGATGTCAGTGATTGTGATATCAGTGGTTGTGATGTCAGTGGTTGTGATGTCAGTGGTTGTGATGTGAGTGGTTATGATGTCAGTGGTTATGATGTCAGTGGTTATGATGTCAGTGGTTGTGAGGTCAGTGATTGTGATATCAGTGTTTGGGAGGTCAGTGGCCGTGATGTCAGTGATTGTGATATCAGTGGTTGTGATGTCAGTGGTTGTGATGTCAGTGATTATGATGTTACTGGTTGTGAGGTCAGTGATTGTGATGTCAGTGATTGCGATGTCAGTGATTGTGATGTCAGTGGTTGTGATGTCAGTGGTTGTGATGTCAGTGGTTGTGATGTCAGTGGTTGTGATGTCAGTGGTTGCGATGTCAGTGACTGTGATGTCAGTGATTGTGATATAAGTGATTGTGATGTCAGTGGTTATGATGTCAGTGGTTGTGATGTCAGTGGTTGTGATGTCAGTGGTTGTCGTGTCAGTGATAGTGATGTCAGTGGTTGTGATGTCAGTGGTTGTGATGTCAGTGGTTGTGGTGTCAGTGGTTGTGATGTCAGTGGGTGTGATGTCAGTGGTTGTGACATTAGTGGGTGTTATGTCAGTGGTTGTGATGTCAGTGGTCGTGATGTCAATGATTGTTATGTCAGTGGTTATGATGTCGGTGGTTGTGATGTCAGTGGTTATGATGTCAATGGTTGTGATGTCAATGATTGTTATGTCAGTGGTTGTGATGTCAGTGGTTGTGATGTCAGTGGTTGTGATGTCAGTGATTGTTATGTCAGTGGTTGTGATGTCAGTGGTTGGGATATCAGTGGTTATGTTGTCAGTGGTTATGATGTCAGTGATTGTGATGTCAGTGGTTGTAATATCAGTGGTTGTGATATCAGTGGTTGTGATGTCAGTGATTGTTATGTCAGTGATTGTGATGTCAGTGATTGTGATATCAGTGGTTATGATGTCAGTGGTTATGATGTCAGTGATTGTGATGTCAGTGGTTGTGATGTCAGTGGTTGTGATGTCAGTGATTGTGATATCAGTGGTTGTGATGTCAGTGGTTGTGATGTCAGTGGTTGTGATGTCAGTGGTTGTGATGTCAGTGGTTATGATGTTAGTGGTTATGATGTCAGTGGTTGTGATGTCAGTGATTGTGATATCAGTGTTTGTGAGGTCAGTTGTCGTGATGGCAGTGAGTGTGATGTCAGTGGTTATGATGTCGGTGGTTGTGATGTCAGTGGTTATGATGTCAGTGGTTATGATGTCAGTAGTTGTGATGTCAGTGGTTGTGATGTCAGTGGTTATGATGTCAGTGGTGATGATGTCAGTGGTTATGATGTCAATGATTGTGGTGTCAGTGGTTGTGATGTGAGTGATTGTGATGTCAGTGATTGTGATGTCAATGATTGTTATGTCAGTGGTTGTGATGTCAGTGGTTATGATCTCAGTGGTTGTGATGTCAGTGGTTGTGATGTCAGTGGTTGTGATGTCAGTGATTGTGATATCAGTGGTTGTGATGGCAGTGGTTGTGATGTCAGTGGTTGTGATGTCAGTGCTTGTGATGTCAGTGATTGTGATATCCGTGGTTGTGATGTCAGTGGTTGAGATGTCAGTGGTTGTGATGTCAGTGGTTATGATGTCAGTGGTTATGATGTCAGTGGTTATGATGTCAGTGGTTGTGAGGTCAGTGATTGTGATATCAGTGTTTGGGAGGTCAGTGGTTTTAATGTCAGTGGTTATGATGTCAGTGGTTTTAATGTCAGTGGTTATGATGTCAGTGGTTGTAATGTCAGTGATTGTGATATCAGTAGTTGTGATGTCAGTGGTTGTGATGTCAGTGATTATGATGTCACTGGTTGTGAGGTCAGTGATAGTGATATCAGTGGTTGTGATGTCAGTGGTTGTGATGTCAGTGGTTATGATGTCAGTGGTTATGATGTCAGTGATTGTGATGTCAGTGGTTGTGATGTCAGTGATTGTGATGTCAGTGGTTATGATGTCAGTGATTGTGATGTCAGTGATTGCGATGTCAGTGATTGTGATGTCAGTGGTTGTGATGTCAGTGGTTGTGATGTCAGTGGTTGTGATGTCAGTGGTTGTGATGTCAGTGGTTGCGATGTCTGTGATTGTGATGTCAGTTATTGTGATATAAGTGGTTGTGATGTCAGTGGTTATGATGTCTGTGGTTGTGATGTCAGTGGTTGTGATGTCAGTGGTTGTCGTGTCATTGATTGTGATGTCAGTGGTTGTGATGTCAGTGGTTGTGATGTCAATGGTTGTGGTATCAGTGGTTGTCATGTCAGTGGTTGTGATGTCAGTGGTTGTGATGTCAGTGGGTGTTATGTCAGTGGTTGTGATATCAGTGGTCGTGATGTCAATGATTGTTATGTCAGTGGTTATGATGTCGGTGGTTGTGATGTCAGTGGTTATGATGTCAGTGGTTGTGATCTCAATGATTGTTATGTCAGTGGTTGTGATGTCAGTGGTTGTGATGTCAGTGGTTGTGATGTCAGTGTTTGTAATGTCAGTGGTTGTGATGTCATTGGTTTGTGATGTCAGTGATTGTTATGTCAGTGGTTGTGATGTCAGTGGTTGTGATGTCAGTGGTTGTGATGTCAGTGATTGTGATGTCAGTGGTTATGATGTCAGTGGTTATGATGTCAGTGGTTGTGATGTCAGTGGTTATGATGTCAGTGGTTATGATGTCAGTGATTGTGATGTCAGTGGTTGTGATGTCAGTGATTGTGATTTCAGTGGTTGTGATGTCAGTGATTGTGACGTCAGTGATTGTGATGTCAATGGTTATGATGTCAGTGACTGTGATGTCAGAGATTGTGATGTCAGTGGTTGTGATGTCAGTGGTTGTGATATCAGTGAGTGTGATGTTAGTGGTTGTGATGTCAGTGATTGTGATATCAGTGGTTGGGATGTCAGTGGTTGTGATGTCAGTGGTTGTGATGTCAGTGGTTGTGATGTCAGTGGTTATGATGTCAGTGGTTATGATGTCAGTGGTTGTGATGTCAGTGATTGTGATATCAGTGTTTGTGAGGTCAGTGGTCGTGATGTCAGTGATTGTGATGTCAGTGGTTATGATGTCAGTGATTGTGGTGTCAGTGGTTATGATGTCAGTGGTTGTGATGTCAGTGGTTGTGATGTGAGTGATTGTGATGTGAGTGATTGTGATGTCAGTGATTGTTATGTCAGTGGTTGTGATGTCAGTGATTATGATGTCAGTGGTTGTGATGTCAGTGATTGTGATATCAGTGTTTGGGAGGTCAGTGGTCGTGATGTCAGTGATTGTGATGTCGGTGGTTATGATGTCAGTGGTTATGATGTCAGTGGTTGTGATGTCAGTGATTATGATGTCAGTGGTTGTGAGGTCAGTGATTGTGATATCAGTGTTTTTGAGGTCAGTGGTCGTGATGTCAGTGATTGTGATGTCAGTGGTTATGATGTCAGTGGTTATGATGTCAGTGATTGTGGTGTCAGTGGTTATGATGTCAGTGGTTGTGATGTCAGTGGTTGTGATGTGAGTGATTGTGATGTCACTGATTGTGATGTCAGTGATTGTTATGTCAGTGGTTGTGATGTCAGTGGTTATGATGTCAGTGGTTATGATGTCAGTGGTTATGATGTCAGTGGTTGTGATGTCATTGATTGTGATATCAGTGGTTGGGATGTCAGTGGTTGTGATGTCTGTGGTTGTGATGTCAGTGGTTATGATGTCAGTGGTTATGATGTCAGTGGTTATGATGTCAGTGGTTGTGAGGTCAGTGATTGGGATATCAGTGTTTGGGAGATCAGTGGTCGTGATGTCAGTGATTGTGATGTCAGTGGTTATGATGTCAGTGGTTATGATGTCAGTGGTTATGATGTCTGTGGTTGTGACGTCAGTGATTGTAATATCAGTAGTTGTGATGTCAGTGGTTGTTATGTCAGTGGTTATGATGTCACTGGTTGTGATGTCAGTGATTGTGATATCAGTGGTTGTGATGTCAGTGGTTGTGATGTCAGTGGTTGTGATGTCAGTGGTTATGATGTCAGTGGTTATGATGTCAGTGGTTGTGATGTCAGTGTTTGTGATGTCAGTGGTTGTCGTGTCAGTGATTGTGATGTCAGTGGTTGTGATGTCAGTGATTGTGATGTCAGTGGTTGTGACGTCAGTGATTGTGATGTCAGTGGTTGTGATGTCAGTGATTGTGATGTCAGTGATTGTGATGTCAGTGGTTATGATGTCAGTGATTGTGATGTCAGTGATTGTGATGTCAGTGATTGTGATGTCAGTGGTTGTGATGTCAGTTGTTGTGATGTCAGTGGCTGTGATGCCAGTGATTGTGATGTCAGTGATTGTGATATATGTGGTTGTGATGTCAGTGGTTATGATGTCAGTGGTTGTGATGTCAGTGTTTGTGATGTCAGTGGTTGTCGTGTCAGTGATTGTGATGTCAGTGGTTGTGATGTCAGTGGTTGTGACTTTAGTGGGTGTGATGTCAGTGGTTGTGATGTCAGTGGTTGTGATGTCAGTGGTTTTGATGTCATTGATTGTTACGTCAGTGGTTATGATGTCGGTGGTTGTGATGTCAGTGGTTATGATGTCAGTGGTTGTGATGTCAATGATTGTTATGTCAGTGGTTGTGATGTCAGTGGTTGTGATGTCAGTGGTCGTGATGTCAGTGGTTGTAATTTCAGTGGTTGTGATGTCAGTGGTTGTGATGTCAGTGATTGTTATGTCAGTGGTTGTGATGTCAGTGGTTGTGATGTCAGTGGATGTGATGTCAGTGGATGTGATGTCAGTGGTTGTGATGTCAGTGGTTGTGATGTCATTGATTGTGATATAAGTGGTTATGATGTCAGTGGTTATGATGTCAGTGATTGTGATGTCAGTGATTGTGATGTCAGTGGTCGTGATGTCAGTGGTTGTGGTGTCAGTGATTGTGAACTCAGTGGTTGTGACGTCAGTGATTGTTATGTCAGTGGTTATGATGTCAGTGGTTGTGATGTCAGTGGTTGTGATGTCAGTGGTTGTGATGTCAGTGGTTGAGATGTCAGCGGTTGTGGTGTCAGTGATTGTGATGTCAGTGGTTGTGATGTCAGTGGTTATGATGTGAGTGGTTATGATGTGAGTGGTTGTGATGTGAGTGGTTGTGATGTCAGTGGTTGTGATGTCAGTGGTTGTGATGTCAGTGGTTATGATGTCAGTGGTTGTGATGTCAGTGATTGTGATGTCAGTGATTGTGATGTCAGTGGTTGTGATATCAGTGGTTGGGATTTCAGTGATTGTGATGTCAGTGGTTGTGATGTCAGTGGTTGTGATGTCAGTGGTTGTGATGTCAGTGGTTGTGGTGTCAGTGGTTGTGATGTCAGTGGTTATTATGTCATTGGTTATGATGTCAGTGATTGTGATGTCAGTGGTTATGATGTCAGTGGTTGTGATGTCAGTGGTTTTGATGTCAGTGATTGTTATGTCAGTGATTGTGATGTCAGTGATTGTTATGTCAGTGATTGTGATGTCAGTGGTTGTGATGTCAGTGGTTGTGATGTCAGTGGTTGTAATGTCAGTGGTTGTGATATCAGTGGTTATGATGTCAGTGGTTATGACGTCTGTGATTGTGATGTCAGTGGTTGTGATGTCAGTGGTTGTGTTGTCAGTGGTTGTGGTGTCAGTGATTATTATGTCAGTGGTTATGATGTCAGTGGTTGTGATGTCAGTGGTTGTGATGTGAGTGGTTGAGATGTCAGTGCTTGTGGTGTCAGTGATTGTGATGTCAGTGGTTGTGATGTCAGTGGTTATGATGTCAGTGGTTGTGTGATGTCAGTGGTTGTGATGTCAATGGTTATGATGTCAGCGGTTATGATGTCAGTGGTTGTGATGTCAGTGGTTCTGATGTCAGTGGTTGTGAGGTCAGTGTTTGTGATGTCAGTGGTTGTGATGTCAGTGGTTGTGATGTCAGTGGTTATGATGTCAGTGGTTATGATGTCATGTGGTTGTGATATCAGTGATTGTGATATAAGTGTTTATGAGGTCAGTGGTCGTGATGTCAGTGATTGTGATGTCAGTGGTTATGATATCAGTGGTTATCATGTCAGTGATTGTGATGTCAGTGGTTGTGAGGGTCAGTGGTTGTGATGTCAGTGGTTGTGATGTCAGTGATTGTTATGTCAGTGGTTGTGATGTCAGTGGTTATGATGTCAGTGGTTATGATGTCAGTGGTTATGATGTCAGTGGTTGTGATGTCATTGATTGTGATATCAGTGGTTGGGATGTCAGTGGTTGTGATGTCTGTGGTTGTGATGTCAGTGGTTATGATGTCAGTGGTTATGATGTCAGTGGTTATGATGTCAGTGGTTGTGAGGTCAGTGATTGTGATATCAGTTTTTGGGAGGTCAGTGGTCGTGATGTCAGTGATTGTGATGTCAGTGGTTATGATGTCAGTGGTTATGATGTCAGTGGTTATGATGTCTGTGGTTGTGACGTCAGTGATTGTGATATCAGTAGTTGTGATGTCAGTGGTTGTTATGTCAGTGGTTATGATGTCACTGGTTATGATGTCAGTGATTGTGATATCTGTGGTTGTGATGTCAGTGGTTATGATGTCAGTGATTGTGATAAAAGTGGTTGTGATGTCAGTGGTTATGATGTCAGTGGTTATGATGTCAGTGATTGTGATAAAAGTGGTTGTGATGTCAGTGGTTGTGATGTCAGTGGTTATGATGTCAGTGGTTGTGATGTCAGTGGCTGTGATGTCAGTGATTGTGTTATCAATGGTTATGATGTCAGTGGTTATGATGTCAGTGATTGTGATGTCAGTGGTTATGATGTCAGTGGTTGTGATGTCAGTGGTTGTGATGTCAGTGGTTGTGATGTCAGTGGGTGTGATGTCAGTGATTGTGATGTCAGTGATTGTGATATCAGTGGTTATGATGTCAGTGATTGTGATGTCAGTGATTATGATGTCAGTGGTTGTGATGTCAGTGATTGTGATGTCAGTGGTTATGATCTCAGTGGTTGTGATGTCAGTGGTTGTGGTGTCAGTGGTCGTGATGTCAGTGGTTCTGATGTCAGAGGTTGTGATGTCAGTGATTGTGATGTCAGTGGTTGTGATGTCAGTGGTTATGACGTCTGTGATTGTGATGTCAGTTGTTGTGATGTCAGTGGTTGTGATGTCAATGGTTATGATGTCAGTGGTTCTGATGTCAGTGGTTGTGGTGTCAGTGGTCGTGATGTCAGTGGTTCTGATGTCAGTGGTTATAATGTCAGTGATTGTGATGTCAATGGTTATGATGTCAGTGGTTATAATGTCAGTGATTGTGATGTCAGTGGTTGTGATGTCAGTGGTTGCGATGTCAGTGGTTGTGATGTCAGTGATTGTGATATCAGTGGTTATGATGTCATTGGTTATGATGTCAGTGATTGTGATGTCAGTGGTTATGATGTCAGTGGTTTTGATATCAGTGATTGTGATGTCAGTGATTTGGATGTCAGTGATTGTTATGTCAGTGATTTTGATGTCAGTGGTTGTGATGTCAGTGGTTGTGATGTCAGTGGTTGTAATGTCAGTGGTTGTGATATCAGTGGTTATGATGTCAGTGGTTATGACGTCTGTGATTGTGATGTCAGTGGTTGTGATGTCAGTGGTTGTGTTGTCAGTGGTTGTGGTGTCAGTGATTATTATGTCAGTGGTTATGATGTCAGTGGTTGTGATGTCAGTGGTTTTGATGTGAGTGGTTGAGATGTCAGTGCTTGTGGTGTCAGTGATTGTGATGTCAGTGGTTGTGATGTCAGTGGTTATGATGTCAGTGGTTGTGTGATGTCAGTGGTTGTGATGTCAATGGTTATGATGTCAGTGGTTATGATGTCAGTGGTTGTGATGTCAGTGGTTCTGATGTCAATGGTTATGATGTCAGTGGTTGTGATGTCAGTGGTTATGTTGTCAGTGGTTGTGATGTCAGTGGTTGTGAGGTCAGTGTTTGTGATTTCAGTGGTTGTGACGTCAGTGGTTGTGATGTCAGTGGTTATGATGTCAGTGGTTATGATGTCAGTGGTTGTGATATCAGTGATTGTGATATAAGTGTTTGTGAGGTCAGTGGTCGTGATGTCATTGATTGTGATGTCAGTGGTTATGATATCAGTGGTTATCATGTCAGTGATTGTGATGTCAGTGGTTGTGATGTCAGTGGTTGTGATGTCAGTGATTGTTATGTCAGTGGTTGTGATGTCAGTTGTTATGATGTCAGTGGTTATGATGTCAGTGGTTATGATGTCAGTGGTTGTGATGTCATTGATTGTGATATCAGTGGTTGGGATGTCAGTGGTTGTGATGTCTGTGGTTGTGATGTCAGTGGTTATGATGTCAGTGGTTATGATGTCAGTGGTTATGATGTCAGTGGTTGTGAGGTCAGTGATTGTGATATCAGTTTTTGGGAGGTCAGTGGTCGTGATGTCAGTGATTGTGACGTCAGTGGTTATGATGTCAGTGGTTATGATGTCAGTGGTTATGATGTCTGTGGTTGTGACTTCAGTGATTGTGATATCAGTAGTTGTGATGTCAGTGGTTGTTATGTCAGTGGTTATGATGTCACTGGTTGTGATTTCATTGATTGTGATATCAGTGGTTGTGATGTCAGTGGTTATGATGTCAGTGATTGTGATATCTGTGGTTGTGATGTCAGTGGTTGTGATGTCAGTGGGTGTGATGTCAGTGATTGTGATGTCAGTGATTGTGATATCAGTGGTTATGATGTCAATGATTGTGATGTCAGTGATTATGATGTCAGTGGTTGTGATGTCAGTGATTGTGATGTCAGTGGTTATGATCTCAGTGGTTGTGATGTCAGTGGTTGTGGTGTCAGAGGTCGTGATGTCAGTGGTTCTGATGTCAGAGGTTGTGATGTCAGTGATTGTGATGTCAGTGGTTATGATCTCAGTGGTTGTGATGTCAGTGGTTGTGGTGTCAGTGGTTGTGATGTCAGTGGTTCTGATGTCAGAGGTTGTGATGTCAGTGATTGTAATGTCAGTGGTTATGATGTCAGTGGTTGTGATGTCAGTGGTTGTGATGTCATTGGTTGTGATGTCAGTGGTTGTGATGTCAGTGGTTGTGATGTCAGTGGTTGTGATGTCAGTGATTGTGATGTCAGTGATTGTGATGTCAGTGGTTATGATGTCAGTGATTGTGATGTCAGTGATTATGATGTCAGTGGTTGTGATGTCAGTGATTGTGATGTCAGTGATTATGATCTCAGTGGTTGTGGTGTCAGTGATTGTGACGTCAGTGGTTGTGACGTCAGTGATTGTTATGTCAGTAGTTGTGATATGAGTGGTTGAGATGTCAGTAGTTGTGGTGTCAGTGATTGTGATGTCAGTGGTTGTGATGTCAGTGGTTATGATGTCAGTGGTTGTGTGAAGTCAGTGGTTATGATGTCAGTGGTTGTGATGTCAGTGGTTGTGATGTCAGTGGTTGTGATGTCAGTGGGTGTGATGTCAGTGATTGTGATGTCAGTGATTGTGATATCAGTGGTTATGATGTCAGTGATTGTGATGTCAGTGATTATGATGTCAGTGGTTGTGATGTCAGTGATTGTGATGTCAGTGGTTATGATCTCAGTGGTTGTGATGTCAGTGGTTGTGGTGTCAGTGGTCGTGATGTCAGTGGTTCTGATGTCAGAGGTTGTGATGTCAGTGATTGTGATGTCAGTGATTATGATGTCAGTGGTTGTGATGTCAGTGGTTGTGATGTCAGTGGTTATGATCTCAGTGGTTGTGATGTCAGTGGTTGTGGTGTCAGTGGTTGTGATGTCAGTGGTTGTGATGTCAGTGGTTGTGATGTCAGTGGTTGTGGTGTCAGTGGTTGTGATGTCAGTGATTGTGATGTCAGTGGTTGTGATGTCATTGGTTGTGATGTCAGTGGTTGTGATGTCAGTGGTTGTGGTGTCAGTGGTCGTGATGTCAGTGGTTGTGATGTCAGTGGTTCTGATGTCAGTGGTTGTGATGTCAGTGATTGTGATGTCAGTGGTTATGATGTCAGTGGTTGTGATGTCAGTGGTTATGATCTCAGTGGTTGTGATGTCAGTGGTTGTGGTGTCAGTGGTTGTGATGTCAGTGGTTCTGATGTCAGAGGTTGTGATGTCAGTGATTGTGATGTCAGTGGTTATGATGTCAGTGGTTGTGATGTCAGTGGTTGTGATGTCATTGGTTGTGATGTCAGTGGTTGTGATGTCAGTGGTTGTGATGTCAGTGGTTGTGATGTCAGTGATTGTCATGTCAGTGATTGTGATGTCAGTGGTTATGATGTCAGTGGTTGTGATGTCAGTGATTGTGATGTCAGTGATTATGATCTCAGTGGTTGTAGTGTCAGTGATTGTGACGTCAGTGGTTGTGACGTCAGTGATTGTTATGTCAGTGGTTATGATGTCAGTGGTTGTGATGTCAGTGGTTGTGATGTCAGTGGTTGTGATATGAGTGGTTGAGATGTCAGTAGTTGTGGTGTCAGTGATTGTGATGTCAGTGGTTGTGATGTCAGTGGTTATGATGTCAGTGGTTGTGTGAAGTCAGTGGTTGTGATGTCAATGGTTATGATGTCAGTGGTTATGATGTCAGTGGTTGTGATGTCAGTGGTTCTGATGTCAATGGTTATGATGTCAGTGGTTGTGATGTCAGTGGTTATGATGTCAGTGATTGTGATGTCAGTGGTTATGATGTCAGTGGTTGTGATGTCAGTGGTTGTGATGTCAGTGGTTCTGATGTCAGTGATTGTGATATCAGTGGTTATGATGTCAGTGATTGTGATGTCAGTGATTATGATGTCAGTGGTTGTGATGTCAGTGATTGTGATGTCAGTGGTTATGATCTCAGTGGTTGTGATGTCAGTGGTTGTGATGTCAGTGGTTGTGATGTCAGTGGTTGTGATGTCAGTGGTTGTGATGTCAGTGGTTGTGATGTCAGTGATTGTGATGTCAGTGATTGTGATGTCAGTGGTTATGATGTCAGTGATTGTGATGTCAGTGATTATGATGTCAGTGATTATGATGTCAGTGGTTGTGATGTTAGTGATTGTGATGTCAGTGATTATGATCTCAGTGGTTGTGATGTCAGTGGTTGTGGTGTCAGTGGTCGTGATGTCAGTGGTTGTGATGTCAGTGGTTCTGATGTCAGTGGTTGTGATGTCAGTGGTTATGATGTCAATGGTTGTGATGTCAGTGATTGTGATGTCAGTGATTGTGATGTCAGTGGTTATGATGTCAGTGGTTATGATGTCAGTGGTTATGATATCAGTGCTTGTGATGTCAGTGGTTGTGATGTCAGTGGTTGTGATGTCAGTGGTATTGATATCAGTGGTTATGATGTCAGTGGTTGTGCTGTCAGTGGTTATGATATCAGTGGTTGTGATGTCAGTGGTTGTGATGTCAGTGGTTGTGATGTCAGTGTTTATGATATCAGTGGTTATTATGTCAGTAGTTATGATGTCATTGATTATGATGTCAGTGGTTATGATGTCAGTGGTTGTGATGTCAGTGGTTGTGATGTCAGTGGTTGTGATGTCAGTGGTTGTGATGTCAGTGATTGCGATGTCAGTGATTGTGATGTCAGTGGTTGGGATGTCAGTGGTTGTGATGTCAGTGGTTGTGATGTCAGTGGTTCTGATGTCAGTGGTTGTGAGGTCAGTGTTTGTGATGTCAGTGGTTGTGATGTCAGTGGTTGTGATGTCAGTTATTGTGATGTAAGTGGTTGTGATGTCAGTGTTTGTGATGACAGTGATTGTGATGTCAGTGGTTTAATTATCAAAATGATGCTGATGTCGATTATGATGATAATGATGATGATGACGATGATGATGATGATGATGATGATGATGATGATGACGATGATGATGGAGATGATGATGAAACCGATGATGATGATGATGATGATGATGATGATGATGATGATGATGAAAACGATGATGATGATATTTGATATTTTAAAAGACATTTTATCAGAAAAGCTCTGGTTAGATACTATCAATAACAAAAAACAGATCCTCATTCCTCTTATGCCAAACCCATGACTTCCAAATATCTGATCCACCGAAACTCAGCTGTTTCGGACCACACCAAAATCAACATACTGATTGCGGATTTGGTACGAGTGATGAGAAACATGTCCCGCATGTGCAACCCCAAAGAACTAGAGAGACACATACAATACTTCATCCACCGTATCCAGTTCTCTGGCTACAATCAGAGAGATAAGAGCATAGTATATAGAGGAGCCAGAACCAAATGGGAAAAAATGGTAAATAATGACACAAATCGGACCTGCCCCTTGTATAGGAGCAAATTTTGGAATAGAATAGAAAGAACTAGCAATCAGGTTAATAGAATAAACTCATGGTATGATAGCAATAAATACGAGAGTGTAATGTTCATCAATACAACCCCTAGAGGTGAATTAGCTTACAAATTCAGAAGGGCCCTAGATAAACATAAACTCAATATTAAGATAGTAGAAAGACCAGGTACCTCCATAAAAACACTTATTAGCAATACATGCCCTTTTCAAAGACCTCCCTGTATAGATAAGAAATGTATAATCTGTAAATTAAGCCCCCATATTAACTGTAAAACTAGAAATGTAGTATATAGCATAAGGTGTACTGAAGGACAATGTAGAGATAAGAATATAGTGTACATAGGTGAGACAGCT
>OZ024742.1:362406847-362414347 GCA_964016885.1 Eledone cirrhosa | reverse complement strand
TTGTCAGACATATTGATTTCAGAAGAAATATGTGGTAGCAGGTAAAAATATCCAAAATAATTTATTTTCCCAAAGTATTTTATTTATAACTTACTTTCTATTTGTTTCGATTTGTTTGTGTAATTTATTTTGGTTGTTTATCCTGTTTTTAACCTCACACCCAAATTTACAATAAATTACCTTAAAGAAGGATATAAAATATTTACATGTTCCTCTGTGCGTTGTGTATAAATAAATGACGGCAGAGAATAGAAATCAATGATGAGGAAAACATATTTAAACATAAAATATATTTTGAAAATACTAATAAATCTCTTAATTTAAATTTAGTTTGTAACAAAACATGTTATTACTTCCAGTATGTAAGCCCTTTCTTTAAGTTAATATTCTAGTAGTAATATTTCTAAACATCCTTTCACTGAAACTACAACCTTGAAAACAAAAGAAGTAAAAATACTTCAGCAAATTTAAACCAAATTAAAAAGAACAAAGACAAAATTTTTACTTCACATCATAAGTGGAATTTTTGTAAAAAAAACACAAACAAATTATATTTAAAATACTGTCAAAATTAAAGTTTTGAAAGTGATATGCCATTCACTTTAAATTATTGATATAACCAATATAATTCTAAATTTTGAAAATCGAAAAAAATAAACATTAAGATTTCTTATTTTACATAACAACATTTGTGGGTTGTTAAAATAATGTGGATAATCAGCCATCTTGAAACTAAAATTATGTTGGAAGGTTCATGAATACCCAACCAGTAAATCGTTCTCATTCAATTCCTAGATCTTTACATGCAACATATGTTTTTATATAAGATGTATAAACAAATGATGGGCTTTCTATTTCATCCCTAGTAAATGTAGAGGGAGGGAGGGGGGCAAAGCAAAATGCCGATGAATGTTTTAATACATAGCTCTGCTGTAGTCTCTGTATTGAAATAATTGTTTCTACTTTAGGCACAAGGCCAGCAATTACCCAGTGCATTACTGGTACTTTATTTTAGTGCAATGTCTGAGCGAATATGTTTTGTACATGAATATATGAGTGTATAAGTATATACATTTCCACAGGCTTTCATAGAATGCGATTTATTTTTATAAGTGTGATAGACTTTGAATTCCTAAATAGAAGCAGTTTATTTTAGCACATTCATTAGCAAAATAGGGGAATATAAACTCCGTGTAATGACAAAATATATTCGTTTATCAACGAGTATTTATGTGAGCTGTTGGAATTTCTTAAAACTAAATACATATTTATTCTCACTTTCATAACGATGCTAAACTAAAGCGTTATATACTTTGCAAATTGGTTTTCTAGCTTAAACTTTGATATACAGTGAAACATTTAGTTTTCTAACCATACTTAACATGTTTCTGTGAGCAGTATACTGCCCACGTGACTATCTCTTAACTATCTATATTTCCCTCGGCGTTAATTATTTCCTATATTTCTAATGAATAACACTCCACATGGTTTTCAATTAAGTGTGAAAATAATTAAAAATTTGAATTGTTTTAAGAATACAACTAACTTCCTCATTATAAAGTTAGTGTCTGGAACATAAACTAAGTTTATTACATAAAATTAGGATGGAAGCTTTAAAACAATTTTATATCATAGAACCAGATGCAGTTCCAGGTGGTTTGGTGTCATAGATTAAACTATGTATAAAGACTAAACTATCTTTGGTGTCATAAAGACAAAACTATGTTTGGTCTCATAAAGACTAGACTATCTTTGGTGTCATAAAGATTAAACTATGTTTGGTGTCATAGAGACTAAACTATGTTTGGTCTCATAAAGATTAAACTATGTTTGGTGTCATAGAGACTAAAGTATGTTTTGTGTCATAAAGACTAAACTATCTTTGGTGTCATAAAGACTAAAGTATGATTGGTGTCATAAAGACTAAAGTATGCTTGGTGTCATAAAGACTAAAGTATGTTTGGTGTCATAGAGACTAAAGTATGCTTGGTGTCATAAAGACTAAAGTATGTTTGGTGTCATAGAGACTAAAGTATGTTTGGTGTCATAAAGACTAAACTATGTTTGGTGTCATAAAGACTAATGTATGTTTGGTGTCATAGAGACTAAAGTATGTTTGGTGTCATAGAGACTAAAATATGTTTGGTGTCATAGAGACTAAAGTATGTTTGGTGTCATAGAGACTAAAGTATGTTTGAATTTATCTTCTTACTGGGAAATCCATTATATAATCAGGTTTTACGTAATCAGTCTTTATATTTAATGCATCAACCACATTACGCCTCAACGAAATCTCAGTATTTTGGAAATGAGGATCATATCCTTCATGTCCATAGAAAGAGTTCTCAGGATAAGATGGAATATTGTTAGAACTAAATAGTGAAGTAAGAAGTAAGAACGTAAATAGTGAAGTAAGAAGTAAGAACGTAAATAGTGAAGTAAGAAGTAAGAAGTAAGAAGTAAGAACGTAAATAGTGAAGTAAGAAGTTTCGTATGTGGAGTTCTGGTTATTTAGCTTCGTATCCGGGTGTTATTTTTGTTTTCTCGTAAATATTTGATGAACTCTCTACTTACTATAGTTCCCTTACATGAAAGGTAAAATAACAACAAACAAAAACAACTTCAACGATTTACAAATATGATATTTGCCAGTGTTCTAATTCACACAATATTACGAAATCGAGGGTTTATATATACTGGCGCTTCGTTTTATTTGGAATTGCATATGCATTCTGTATTAAAGACTACGGAAAAGTATTTCTAGGCTAGAGGAAGACTTAAGTAAACAGATTATGTTTTAATTTGAATAAATAATATATTTAATGAAATGAACATTTTAGATTTATTTGTTTTATTATGAAACGCTACCACAATTTATATATTAATTATAAAGTAGTTAAATGAGTCCGGTAAATTGAAATTGGAGGCGTCAATAAGTGAAAAGAAACGCTTGAGGGAATCAAACTCCATATCAGCCACATGCCGGAGGGCTGTGATTGTTTAATATTCAATATATGAATCAGGACAGCCTTTTTCATAATAATAGCAAATAAATTTCAAATTATATTTAACATTTTAAAATTATATTACCTTAAAGTTGTTATTGTTCCAAGCATTAAGAGATTACATGGCTGTTCGGGTTGAGTGTCAATATCCATTAAATTCTGATAGAACTATCACCACAATTCAGAAAACCAGTTGAACATTGGACAAAATTGTTTGTGGCATCTAGTTACGGTCGTTTTAGTTTTGATTTAAAATCTGACCGAGGACAACTTTGCGTCCCATCATTCTCGTTTCCATAAAAGTAACTTCCAGCAATGTACTGGAGTCTGTACAATAAACTTTATCCACGCCACAACAATAAATAAGGAAAAGTAATTAAAGCGATAAAGTTAGTAGGAAAGTGAAGAACTAAAATAAAAATACAAAGACTAAGGAAATTAAAAGACAAATATTTAAATAAGAAAATGAAATATTTCGTCTAGAAAATATTTTAAGTTCTTAGAGAAATGATTACCCAACCTTAAATAAACTTATGTCATTACAATTATTTAAATGTAAGTAGTAGTATATATATATATATATATATATATATATATATATATATATACATGTATATATATTCTGCGGCATATTTGTAATGTGGATGAAAAAAAGTCACTAAAGTTAAAATACAATTTCAGAGGAGTAAAATTTTTGTTACAATATGTTTAATAATTTGCAATGAATAATCATTATATTTTTCCTCATTATTCTATATAAACACAAACACACACACACACACACACACACACACACACACACACACATATATATATATATATATATATATATATATATATACACACATATATTTATATCTCTGTGTGTGTGTATAAATAAGTAGAAGACACACACACACACACACATATATATATATATATATTAATAAGAGGAATTCCAACTTTGTCTGATTTACTCGTTTTATTTACAATCCTTTAAAATATATATAATATGGTATTATAATGAAATAGTATGATAGAATATTAAATTCTAAGTGTTAATTGAACAAGTACTTTCATGCTTTCGCAATCTTCAGGTTCATGATATGTGGTGACAGTCGAGTTTGCAATTTTCAACAGTTGAAAATTGCAAACTCGACTGTCACCACATATCATGAACCTGAAGATTGCGAAAGCATGAAAGTACTTGTTCAATTAACACTTAGAATTTAATATTCTATCATACTATTTCATTATAATACCATATTATATATATTTTAAAGGATTGTAAATAAAACGAGTAAATCAGACAAAGTTGGAATTCCTCTTATTAATATAATCTTCTATACACAATCATACACACCCGTGTATATTTACCTATCTATATCTATATATATATATATATATGTAACGGTCTTCTATTTATTTTTCAGAGTATACACACTGAAAAATATATAGAAGAGCACGGTGTAAACAAAACTGTACACAAAAGTCTACAATTAATTATAATTGTTTTGCTTGAGTTTCCTCTAAACAATATCAGGTTTAAATACACATAATTAAGACATTCTATTTACCGCCTAACGAAACTCTCCAAATTTTTATGTAGAATATTAAATATATAAGCGACATTATTTGGCTCACCTTATATAATATTAGTGTGGCAGTCTTCTTTGGAAATTGCTGAGATAATCATTTCTTGATATATATATATATATATATATATATGTGTGTGTGTGTGTGTGTGCGTGTGTGTGTGTACGTATGTATATATATATATATATATATATATGCATGTTCAAATATATATATAACACTGAAATAGTAATGCTTTTTTTAAGTATATACAAATACACATCAACGACACGCGCACAGGTACACACATATACACACAAACACACAGATATGACTGTGTGTGTACTTGAGAATATATTGTTCTCTATATATGTTACGTACATCAATGTAGGAAAACTCTTTTGTCACTCACTACATCCGAAATTTCTCATTGAATTTACGGATATCCAAAATATGAATTGAATAAAAAAAAACAGACGACACAATAATATATATGTATATAGCCATATATATATATATATATATATATATATATATATATATATATATATAAGTATTTGTATGTATGCATGTGTAAATGTACGCACACGACGTAGATAACAAGACTACAATGAAAATTTAGAAATATATCTGCTATAATGTATAGCTTCAGATCAAATCCCCTAGTTGAAAGTTTCAATGATATGAATAGATGTGCAAATGTTCCCATATTCTGTCTTTTTTCTTTCATACATTCCGTTAAATATTCCTCTTTTTATTCTTGCCTGTCATTTATATTCACACACAAACAAAATATAAAACGAATTATATATATATATAACTAAACCAGTTATAAACAAGTTAGACCATTATTCAACAGAGTATTCAATACTTGGGATAATAGATTGTAACTGAATTAGAAAGAGTAGGGGTAAGACGGCTGAGCTCTTGCCGTTTCGACAGATACTTCTGTACTGTTAACAAATATATGATTAAATGGCCAGTCTAATATATGTCTGTCTGTTATCAGACTGGAATTAGTTGTCGAAACGGCAAGAGCTCAGCCATCGGGCCCCGAGTCTTTGTAACATATATAAGTGTGTGTCAGTGTATTTTGGTTATATGATGCCACCGCTCAATGTTGCTACCACTGTTGCTTCTTAGTATCAAAGCTTTCTTACAAGATCTCTTGTATTGAATACAACAACGTCGCTTTCTATGCTCATTGACGTGTTAGTTATTGACACATAAAAATGGTTGTGAAATTTGTATAAAAACAAAACAAGAAAACAACTGAAATTATCTGTAAAAGAGGAAAAGTGTAATAAGTAAAATCAAAAAGGAATGTCATTTGGACTTATCGATCGATTTGAAGAAAACTTATTGATAAAGAAATACATTATTAACAAGAAACAAGAAATATATGCACCATATGGTAGTTGTTCAAGCAGCTATACATATATATATAGTTGTGTAAGTGTGCGTGCGTGCGCATATCTATATATATAAGTATATATATGTATATGTGTATATTTATATATATACAAGTATAAATATACATGTATATATATATATATATATATATATATATATATATATATATATATATATATAAGTATATCTTCATATATATATGTATGTGTGTGTGTGTGTGTATATATATACACACATGTATACATATATATAGATGTGTGTGTGTGTATCTGTGTGCTTGTATGTATGCGAGTGTGTGTATATATAGATAGAGAGACTGGTGAAGTTTTAAATTTCAAAATAATTAAAAGACAATCGTCTAGTATATGATTTTATGAGAATAATTGGTATTATTAATTATTATAAAACTAAATGAGGAAGTTTTTAAGGAAGATGATTATAATAATGATATTAATGGAGGTGGTCATGGTGATCGTGATAATGGTGATTATAAAATACGAGGACTCTAATGATGATGATGATATTGTCGATACTACTCATGATGAGGACAATAATTAGAATGGCGATCATTACAAGAATTATTATTATTATTATTATTATTATCATTATTATTATTATTATTATTATTATTATTATTATTGGTATTATTACGAAGATTAGAAAGACAAGGATATCAAAAACCAACTATATATATATATATATATATATATATATATATATTTATATATATATATATATATATATACATATATATATATATATGTATATGTGTGTGTGTGTGTGTGTGTGTGTGTGTGTGTGTGTCTGTGTGTGTGTGTAGGTTACACAAAAAACAGAAGTAATACAATCATTCAATATTCTGGAAAAAAAAAACAAGGAAAGAAAATATGTCCAAAAGAACAAACATATAAATAAAGAGAAACGAAGAGGGTGAAGAAGATGATATTGATGTTGGTGAGGACGGTAATGATGATGAAAAATATACTGTTGATGAAGATGATGATGATGATGATGATGACAATAATGATGACCATCATCATAAGGATGATGACAATAATTCTGCTAAAGATTTTCAAGGTGCGCTGTATCTCGAGGAAAACTATTTTGCATTCAAATGGATTGTGAATTTACAATCAAATTATTATATATACATATATATATGTGTGTATATATATATACTAGATGAAATAGTACCACTGTATATAAATATATATATGTATGTATTTATATATATGTATGTATTTATATATATGTATTTACATATATATATACATATATATATATATGCATGTATACATATACATATATATATATATATATATATATATATATATATATATATATATATATATATATATATATATATATATATATTTATATATATATATATTCGTACATATAAACATATATATATATTAATCTATGTGATGGTGTATATTGAATGTCTCTCTTATGTAAGTGCGTCTACATACGAAGATATGTATACGTACACACATATCTATATATATATATATATATATTTATATAT
>OZ024742.1:362389347-362404347 GCA_964016885.1 Eledone cirrhosa | reverse complement strand
TTATTATTATTATTATTATTATTACAGCTGCATTTATCTTGCTTTATGTTCATACGAGTTATCACCAAGTCACAACCAGTGACCTCAAGAGACAACAAGGTCCGCCATGTTCAAGAAAGCACATACATACTCACACATGCATCTTTAGGTGTTTAGACTTGTGATGTACTTATATTGACAGAATCTTCCTTAGTATATGGGCAGTTCCCATTAGTACTATCTTTTGTATTTCTCCTATACGCGGGTTTCCTGGTATTGTTTTAGTTCTCAATTTCCACATTTTTCCAATTTCTATCGCCAGGTCCTTATACTTGCTCAATTTTTCAAATGTTTTTATAGATACATTCTTATCTATTGGAACAGACATATCAATTAGCAGGCATACCCTCTTTTGAAAGTCCTTCAATATTATATCAGGTCTATTTGCATCTATTTTTCGGTCTGTTTGGATGCTAAAGTTCCACAAGATTGAGATGTGATCTTTTTCAAGTATGGGAGGTGGTTGATGCTCCCACCAATTCTTTTTATGGGGCAGGTCAAAATGCTTACACATTATCCAATGTATGTATTGTGCAGCTCTGTCATGCCTGTTTAGGTATTCGGTTGGAGCTATAGGACTGCACATTGAAATTATATGGTCAATGGTCTCTGGTTGTTTTTTACATACACAGCATAATGGGCTGCATCCATTTTTTATTATGTTGGCTTGGTAATTTTTTGTTGGCAGACACTGATCTTGTGCTGATATAATCAGTCCTTCAGTCTCCGATTTCAGTCCAGAGGATGCCAACCACTGATGGGTTAAAGTTTTGTCAACATCAGGATTGTTAACTCGTTCTGGGTATTTTCCAATACAGAGGCTTTTCTTGCCATTTCTTAGCCAGTTTCTGTAGCAGTTCTTTCTTTGCAGTTACTTTTACCTGCTTTGCTTTTCCTGTGTTTTCCATTTCAGCAGTAAATGGGACTTCGGAAATTTGTAGTCCATTACTGTATCTTTGTGCATCTTTTGTAATGGAGTATGATCTTTTGATGCTTTCGTGTTTCAAAACGAGTTTGATCATCCAATCATGTGATTCCCTTAGATATGTAGATAATCCAATTGTTGCAGTTTTCAACGCAATGTCTAACTGGATTAACCCACGTCCTCCTTCTTTCCTAGGGAGATATATTCTATCTGTATCTGCCTTAGGGTGATGCATTCTGTGCATGGTTAAGAATTTTCGAATTTTTGTATCGAGCCTACGGATCTCTGTGCTTGACCAGTTGATGACATTGTAACTGTAGGTTACTACTGGTATGGCAAGCGTGTTTATGGCATCGATCCCATTCCTTGCATTCAATTCCGTTCTTAAGATTGCTCTTACTCTGCGGTAACATTCCTTCCTTATCCTTTCCCTCATTGTCGAGTGCTTGATTCCGTCTCCTTCACAAACACCTAGATATTTGTAAGTTTCCTCTTGATCAAGTTCTCTTATCACATTCCCCCGATCAAGATTAATGTCTGAACTCTTCAGCAGCTTTCCTCTGGTGAACGTTGCTTTGGCGCATTTATCTAGTCCAAACTCCATTTTAATGTCATCACTGAACTGCTCCACAGTGGATAATAGCCCTTGCAATTGTTCATCATTTTTTGCAAATAGTTTCAGGTCACCCATGTAGAACAAGTGATTAATGGTTTTGTCATAGACTTTATATCCATGTTTTATTTCATTGAGCATTTTACTTAATGGTATAAGTAATGGTTCAAACCTTCCCATCACTTCGGAGCCTATTATTATTATTATTATTATTATTATTGTTCTTTGAGTCTCAGTCATTGATGTTATTTAACTGGAAAGTTTGTTGAAATGAATATCAAGCCACTACCTGCAGCCTCAGATATTCAGGACGTATCGGAGGGTTCTTGCTGTTCCCAGCAAGCTATTATTATTATTATTATTATTATTATTATTATTATTATTATTATTATTATTATTATTATTATTATTATTATTATTATTATTATTGGAGTCTCAGTCATTGATATTATTTAACTGGAAAGTTTGTTCAAATGAACATCAAACCGCTACCTGCAGCCTCAGATATTCAGGACGTATCGGAGGCTTGTTGCTGTTCCCAGCAAGCATGCCTTTTGAAGTGTTCCAAAAAAGGGGGCTGAACTAATGTTTTTTAACCATCCTTGAAAGCGCTTTGAGATAGTACCTAGTGCTCTATGACAATCGGGACGACCTTGATCTCATGACAGTCCCAAATCCTTTTTAACTCCCACTTTAAATCCTGGTTTTGTTTAATTTTCTCCCTCTCCTTTTCTTGCACTGTCGTGTCAAATTGACAGGCTACATTTACAATCAGGCACGATCTTTTTTCCTTGTCAAAAACAACCAGGTCATGCCTATTGTGTTATAGTTTCTTGTCCGTCTATATCCTAAAATCCCATGGCACCTTCAACCTGATCGTTTTCTATCACCGACTCTGGCTTATGCTCATACCACTTTTCAGAATGTGGTAAATTGTTTACTTTGCATAGGTGCCATTATTATTATTATTATTATTATTATTATTATTATTATTATTATTGTTATTACTCTTTGAGTCTCAGTCATTGATGTTAGTTAACTGGAAAGTTTGTTGAAATGAATATCAAGCCACTACCTGCAGCCTCAGATATTCAGGACGTATCGGAGGGTTCTTGCTGTTCCCAGCAAGCATGCCTTTTGAAGCGTTCCAAAAAGCGAGGCGGGGCCAATTTTCTTTAACCATCCCTGGAAACATTTTGAGATAGTACCTAGTGCGCCAATGACAATCGGGATCACTTTGACTTCATGGCAGTTCCAAATCTTTTTTACCTCCCACTTTAAGTCCTGGTATCGGTTAATTTTATACCTCTCCTTCTCTTGCGCTCTCGTGTCGAATGGGCAGGCCACATCCACAATCAGGCACGATCTTTTTTCTTTGTCCACAACCACCAGGTCAGGTCTATTGTGTTCCAGTTTCTTGTCCGTCTGTATCCTAAAATCCCACAGCACCTTCACCTGATCTTTTTCTATCACCGCCTCTGGCTTATGCTCATACCATTTCTCAGAATGTGGTAAATTGTTTACTTTGCATAGGTGCCAGTGGATCACCCTGCCCATCACATCATGTCTCCAGCCCTTATAGTGAGTCTGGGCTAGGTGTTTACACTCGGATACAATGTGAGCCACCGTCTCCTCTCTCTCTCCACAGATCCTGCACAGTGGGTTAGCCTCCTCCTTGTAAATATGGTGTTTCAACCACTTCGTTTTGAGGGCCTGCTCCTGCGCAGCCATTAACATCCCTTCTGTAGCCTTTTTAAGGTCTCCTCTTTTCAACCAGTTCCATGTCTGTGGATCTCTAAATTTAGTTTTCTTAAAGAAGGTACTATGAAGGGATTTTTCATGAAGGCTGCTCTTTCTCCTTGATGTTATTTCCTCCTTGGACATCCCATTATTATTTTTATTATTATTATTATTATTATTACAGTTGCATTTATCTTGCTTTATGTTCACACGAGTTATCACCAAGTCACAACCAGTGACCTCAAGAGACAACAAGGTCCGCCATGTTCAAGAAAGTACATACATACTCACACATGTATCTTTAGTGTTTAGACTTGTGATGTACTTATATTGACAGAATTTTCCTTAGTATATGGGCAGTTCCCATTAGTACTATCTTTTGTATTTCTCCTATACGCGGGTTTCCTGGGATTTGCGATAAGTAATCATTAGACCCCTTAGGTATCATTCCCAGAGCGCCTACAACCACTGGTATTGTTTTAGTTCTCAATTTCCACATTTTTCAAATTTCTATCTCCAGGTCCTTATACTTGCTCAATTTTTCAAATGTTTTTATAGATACATTCTTGTCTATTGGAACAGACATATCAATTAGCAGGCATACCTTTTTTTGAAGTCCTTCAATATTATATCAGGTCTATTTGCATCTATTTTTCGGTCTGTTTGGATGCTAAAGTTCCACAAGATTGAGATGTGATATTTTTCAAGTATGGGAGGTGGTTGATGCTCCCACCAATTCTTTTTATGGGGCAGGTCAAAATGCTTACACATTATCCAATGTATGTATTGTGCAGCTCTGTCATGCCTGTTTAGGTATTCGGTTGGAGCTATAGGACTGCACATTGAAATTATATGGTCAATGATCTCTGGTTGTTTTTTGCATACACGGCATAATGGGCTGCATCCATTTTTTATTATGTTGGCTTGGTAATTTTTTGTTGGCAGACACTGATCTTGTGCTGATATAATCAGTCCTTCAGTCTCCGATTTCAGTCCAGAGGATGCCAACCACTGACGGGTTAAAGTTTTGTCAACATCAGGATTGTTAACTCGCTCTGGGTATTTTCCATACAGAGGCTTTTCTTGCCATTTCTTAGCCAGTTTCTGTAGCAGTTCTTTCTTTGCAGTTACTTTTACCTGCTTTGCTTTTGCTGTGTTTTCCATTTCAGCAGTAAATGGGACTTCTGAAATTTGTAGTTCATTACTGTATCTTTGTGCATCTTTTGTAATGGAGTATGTTCTTTTGATGTTTTTGTGTTTCAAAACGAGTTTGATCATCCAATCATGTGATTTCCTTAGATGTGTAGATAATCCAATTGTTGCAGTTTTCAACACAATGTCTAACTGGATTAACCCACGTCCTCCTTCTTTCCTAGGGAGATATATTATATCTATATCTGCCTTAGGGTGATGCATTCTGTGCATGGTTAAGAGTTTTCGAATTTTTGTATCGAGCCTACGGATCTCTGTGCTTGACCAGTTGATGACATTGTAACTGTAGGTTACTACTGGTATGGCAAGCGTGTTTATGGCATCGATCCTATTCCTTGCATTCAATTCCGTTCTTAAGATTGCTCTTACTCTGCGGTAACATTCCTTCCTTATCCTTTCCCTCATTGTCGAGTGCTTGATTCCGTCTCCTTTATAAACACCTAGATATTTGTAAGTTTTTTCTTGATCAAGTTCTCTTATCACGTTCCCCCGATCAAGATTAATGTCTGAACTCTTCAGCAGCTTTCCTCTGGTGAACGTTGCTTTGGCGCATTTGTCTAGTCCAAACTCCATTTTAATGTCATCACTGAACTGCTTCACAGTGGATAATAGCCCTTGCAATTGTTCATCATTTTTTGCAAATAGTTTCAGGTCATCCATGTAGAACAAGTGATTAATGGTTTTGTCATAGACTTTATATCCATGTTTTGTTTCATTGAGCATTTTACTTAATGGTATAAGTGCGATGCAGAATAAAAGCGGTGATAAAGAGTCACCCTGAAAAATTCCACAATTAATATTAACTTCTCCAGCTTCCAGTGATTTTGTTTCACTATTCAAAAGGAGTGTCGTTTTCCATGTCTTCATACTGAATGACAAAAACCTCCTGACAACGGGGGATATTTTGAAAATCTCTAAACATTTTTCAATCCAACTGTGTGGCAAACTATCGAATGCTTTTTTATAATCTATCCAAGCAATCGATAGATTTTTGTGTCTATTATGACAATCTTCCAGTATCATTTTGTTAACCAGAAGCTGATCCTTACAGCCATATGAGCCTCGTTTACACCCTTTCTGCTCAATGGGAAATAGGTCATTTGTTATCAGGTGGTCATATGTGTATTCAGTTAGGACTGATGTTAAAATTTTATACATTGTGGTCAAGCAAGTTATCGGTCTGTAATTTTTGGGATTGTTTGTCTCATCATTCTTCGGAAGCAGGAATGTAATGCCGTTAACTAGCCATGATGGTATCTTTTCTGGCTCCTTAACTATTTCATTGTAAAGTTGGGCTAAAAGCTCATGAGACACTGTGAAGGCATTTATCCAAAAGTTTTTATTTTGTCTTTTCCTGGGGATTTCCATTTGCTGGTTTTTCTTAGAGCCAAGCGCAACTGTTCAACTGTTATATTTTCCCATATTTGTTCCTCAAGGTGAGCTGTATCTTTCATTTGTCTGTCTATCCATGGGGCATGTATGTTATGAACTTTTTCTTCGGCCCAGATCTTTTCCCAGAATTCTTGCACTTCCTCCTTGGGTGGTATTGATTTAGAAGTTATTGTTGACTTACCAATTTTTCTGTAGAAGTTTCTTGGTTGTTTTTGAACATATTATTGTCCTTATAGAATCTAGATCGTTTTTCAAAGCGCCTTATACGAGCAGCTTTGGCTGACACTTTTTGTTTGATTATTTCTATCAGCATGTCTATGTCACTTGTTGATTTTATACTGTAGTTTTTTTTCAATTTTCTAAGTTTAGTTTGTTTAACATGTTCACCTACTTTATAGTTTGTCAAAATTTCTATGTCAGATCGGAGAAGGTTTATTTGGCGGTTGATGTTCTCTTGCCAAGTAGATTTCTTGTGGGAATTCCTTTGTTTTTTCATCTTCACTCCACATAAGTGAGTGGTGACTTTAGCCGATGCATAATAGAGATGATTTAAATCAGTAATGTTTAGTTTGTTTGTGATGATAATGTTTTTGAGAATTATGTTAGTCTTGTGTATTATCTTTTGGTTCTGTTTGGAGTTCTGGATCTTAGGGAGGGTGTCTCGTTGCCCCATGTCAGATTCTTTCATTTTCATCCATTATTATTATTATTATTATTATTATTATTGTTCTTTGAGTCTCAGTCATTGATGTTAGTTAACTGGAAAGTTTGTTGAAATGAATATCAAGCCACTACCTGCAGCCTCAGATATTCAGGACGTATCGTAGGGTTCTTGCTGTTCCCAGCAAGCATGCCTTTTGAAGCGTTCCAAAAAGCGTGAAGGGGCCAATTTTCTTTAACCATCCCTGGAAACTTTTTGAGATAGTACCTAGTGCGCCTATGACAATGGGGACCACTTTGAATTCATGGCAGGTCCAAATCCTTTTTACCTCCCACTTTAAGTCCTGGTATCGGTTAATTTTCTCCCTCTCCTTCTCTTGCACTTTCGTGTCGAATTATTATTATTATTATTATTATTATTATTATTATTATTGTTGTTGTTGTTGTTGTTGTTGTTTTTATTTTGTTTCATTATTGTTTCTGAGATATATGCCGATTCCTGATACCTAGTGCAAATAAATTCACAGTGTGCATTGGTAAACCAGTTAATACAGCACATTGATCATATTATTATTATTATTATTATCCAATACCTGCAATATACTCTTGATTATATTCTCCATTGGTAAAGGCACGTGACCTCGTGGCTAGAGTGTTTGTCACGTGATCACAAGATCGTATGTATACTAGAAAGTACTACTCCGAAAAAGGACTGACTTTATGAAGCAGCAATATATATATATATATATATATATATATATATATATATATATATATATATATATATATATATATATATATATATATATATATTACTGCTTCGTAAAGAGGAGTCCTCTGTTGGAGTGATATCTTCTAATTCTTTCTTTGGGATGTTTGATGTGATGTTATTTTAACATGACCGCTATCTTTAACGATATATATACATTTTTGTAATTGTGTGTCGTTTGATGTATGCATGTGGTAATATATGTCTCCATATTCACATGTAGAGTTTAATGATATAATTACTAATTACTTTGCTTAGCCGGGTTTGCTTATGGTGGCCTTCCATACCGTGTCAGCCTTAACCGATCAGACTAACGATGGATGACGTCTCATGTTTCAACATTAATCAATTATAAAACTCCCTATTCTTTCTATAAGAGATGTCCCCCACAAACGGGCGTCCATTTTGACTGAGATGATTGAATGACACTGTTGGTGACATTAAATTGGTGACATTTCAGTAAGTTAATTTCTAATGTAATATTGTAATTACTGATTTCTAATGTAATATTGTAATTACCGATTCCAACTTGTGGATATCTTCCGTTCGTTTTTAGGAAGAATGTTAGAATGTTGATGGGGCGGAGTAAGTTCGGAATGTATGTATGTTTATATCTGTGTGCATATGTTATACACTATTAATAAATGTATATATATAAATACTAACAGCAAGAATTTATATACATATGTGTGTGTGTGTGTGTGTGTGTGTGTGTGTGTGTGTGTGTGTGTGTGTGTGTGTGTGTGTGTGTGTGTGTGTGTGTGTGTGTGTGTGTGTGTGTGTGTGTGTGTGTGTGTGTGTGTGTGCGTGAGTGTGTGCGCGCACGTGTGTGTATATTTGTATATGAATTTCTGAGTGTGTAATTTTTTCTACTGTATCGAAGAATGATTGTAATATTTGTAGAATAATGGTTATTATTGAATTTTGAAGATTCAGCACCTCACTGTGATTAATGGATTTATTCCTCAACGAGAATTATTTGGCAAATCCGAGGATTTCCGTAGGTGTGTACAGGTATTTATGTATCTATATATATACCTTGTTATATATATCAAATAATAATAATAATAATATGGACGAGTTGTTTCATTACATTTATTGAGGTGTGACGCGGGTTTCGTGATTGATTACCTCAGGGTTCAATCTGTGCCGATCGGTTCCGTCTCTGGAATGAAAAGCTCGTCAGACTTCTGTCATAGGAATGACGAAACAGAGTCAGGCCCGATCTACAGGGATCGAATTTTGAGATGATCAATCGCGAAACGCGCGTCGCACCCCAATGATTATAATGAAATTTTGACACCTTGTCCATATTATCATTATTATTTGATATATTATTACTACACTCTGCTTAGTACAACCCCAAAATACATACTAGAGACTACACATCTAGAGCTCACTTTGGTGACCCTACAGTAACTTAACGTTACAATACCTAAACTATATATATATATATATATATATATATATTAGTGGGTAGGGTATGTATGTGTTCGATTGTGTCTCCATTTTTCTAACAGTCTGTCGTCTGCTTATTAATAAGTGTATATATGTATGTATGCATTTATGCTTGTATACATATATATGTAAGAATGTATGCATGTATTTATGTTGATATGCATGTATGTATGTATTTATGTAAGTATGTATGTATATATGTATGTAGTTATGCATGTATGTGTGCATGTAGGTACGTAGGTATGTATGCAAGTTTGTAGCTGTGTATGTATGTATTTAAACTTGAGTTAAAGATATGCTGCCCCAAATTTTTTTTTTTTTGGGGGGGGGCATATGTTTGCAATACTTTCTTTTGTGTCGTGCTTATCGTTTAAGGGAAAACTCATTGCGCCCCTACCATCAACGCAGAAGAGTAGATGATTGCTAAATAAAACGGCTTTATTGACCGTTTTATATTTGTGTCGGTAACCATCAAGACACTTAGTATCTTTAGTTCTTGGACTTCCGTTTTAGGACATTGTATCAGGATGAAGGCATCTTATCAGATACAGTAGTTCTGTGATGGAATGGCTAATACAATTGGTGTTGTTGGCTCTTCTCCGTGGCTATGATTTCGCCATCTTTATAGTGGTATGCAGCTGAAGTATAGTGACTAGCCAAAGGTGTAGAGTTCGTTCCCTGGTCACTCCACCCCAGTTCTTCTTTTTTATTGTTCTTCTTCATCTTGTAGTAGAAATCATTTTATCAATCCTATTTATTAATGTTTAAAATGCGATAAGGAAGCTCTAAATCTGGTGAAGATTACGTCAGAAGATTCTTATATAAGAATTCCTTAAGCAATGGATTAGTTCTATTCAGTTTGTAGCCGCAAATCGAAGTTGGAGATTTTCTCCGACCAATCTGATAATATACTAGACTCCAGGCATACTATAGAAATCTATAGTCGACATATTTTATACTCACAACATTCAGGTATTACCACTGTGTTATCGAGCACATGCAATTGTATTCTGTTAAGGTCTGTGTCAGTTCAGCTCATGAATGCAACTATATACATGTCAAACTACATCAGCTCATTGTAATAAATTTAATTAGACTTTTATTTATTGAATCTAATGGACAGTAATTCCAATGGCATTCTCGGCTTTTCTCTGAAAAGTCTCTTTAAATATTCTCATAAACGTTTGGGTTATTTAGAAGATTTATTTAAAGCAACCGAAAACCAAGGAGATAGAGAGGGGGGAGTGGAAGAGAGGGAGGGATAGAGGGGGAGGGGAAATATAGGGGGAGGGGAGGGGTGAGGGAGAGGGAGAGCGAGAAATATATAAACCCAACTACTTGCTGAACAAGTTTGACGTCGCGGCTTTATACTTTTGAATCTACTCTGCATCTTCGCATATATTAAGTACTCCCATTATTTGTAGGTGGGTTGGTAGTATCGGTAGAGGGTCGGACGCCATGCTTTCTAGCATAGTTACGTCCCTTTACGATCTGAGTTCAAATCCCGCCGAGGTTGACTTTGCCTTTCATCCTTACGGGGTCGATAAAATAAAGTACCAGTGAGGCACTGGGTAGTTGCTGGCCTTGTGCCTAAAGTAGAAACAATTATTTGTAGTCTCCCCGGTGAATTGGCAGTATCGGTAGAGGGTTGGACGCCATGCTTTGATGCATAGAGTTACGGCCCTTGCCATTCTGAGTTCAAATCCCGCCTAGGTTAACTTTGCCTTTCATCCTTACGGGGTCGATAAAATAAAGTACCTGTAATGCACTGGGATAATTGCTGGTCTTGTGCCAAAAGTAGAAACAATTATTTGTAGTCTTCCCAGGTTCAGCCCCACTGACTCTCTCTCCCTCACTCTCTCTCTCTCTCTCTCTCTCTCTCTCTCTCTCTCTCTCTCTCTCTCTCTCTCTCTTTCTTTTTCTCCCTCTCTCTCATATATATATTTATATATAATATATTAATAAATGGAAACTATATTTATAAAACCATATTTATTTTATTATACATATTTCAAGGAAAACCAAGGCAAATTATGCTGCTTTACAGATTTGTTTTATAAATAAATATTGACATACCCGGAAAAAAGACAACCTTAACGGTTGTAGCTTCCTGGATAGTGGAGATAGTACATTTATTGAGGGTAATACAAAGTTATGAGTGAGTATGCAAATGAGTGTCCGAAAGGTTGAAAAGGTAACGGTTTATTTAAATTAAACTGTTGGAAGAAGATGATATGTAAGGGAGAGAGAAAAAAAGAAAAAAAGAAAAAAAGAAAAGAACAAAAAAGAAAGGAGAAAGATAGAAGAGGAAAGAAAGAACGATTATACATATTGATAGTGAAGATATAGTGAAAGAAGAAATAAGTTTCAAAGGAGAAATATACACAGCGTAAGTATATCTAAGTGAAAGAAGAAATAAGATTAACGCGGAAGAATAATATTTATAATGCAGGGTTCATTACGTTTTGATTACAATACTTATAATGATAGGTTGAAAAATTAGATTAAAATAAAAAATTAGAAATCAAAATTAAAGATTAGAATTTGCCTTAATATTAAAAATTTAATTTAATAATTTAATATTAATAATTATATTATATTAAGATGTATTAGTAATAATATATTGGTTTAAATGTGCATGTTAAGGATTATAAATTATTTAAATAAATATATAGTATTTTACATTAGAGAAAATCTAGTATAGTTTATTTTATTAAAAGTTGTAAGTCAAAATTTAAACATCCAAATAATTCTAAATTTATGAAAAATTTACGAGAGCTTACAAAGGAATAACCATTTAATTATATTATAAAAACAGTAAAGAAGTGTAAAGGAAGTTAGAAGTGATTTTTTAAGATCTCAGATGACTCCAAAGATTAAATGTTATAAAGTTAAAAGGTTAAACATTTTTTTATCTTAAGAATATAATTAAAACATGAACCATATGTTATTTTATAAGAAGTCATAAAGTTAAAAAATTAAAAAAATGTTTTAAATGTATCTTAAGAACATATTTAAAGCATAAACCATAGGTTATTCCACATATATATTTTAAAAAACCTATATATAAAAATCATATGTTTTTCCACATATATATATTTTTCCACATATATATATTTTTCCACATATATATAAACATTTGGATATATATATTAAAAACGTTTGAAGATATAAAAATATAAAAATATTGGAAGGTATGAAAATAATGGTTTTTCTATATCTTTCAAAGGAATTTTCAAAAGATTTTTTCCTAAAACCTTCCGTAAGTTTTTCAAGAAAAATTTTTCTTAAGGGAGTTTCAAGCAGTCATATAAAAAAATGTCATAATCTATCGATAGGTGTAATAATATAAAGTGTATAGTATATATATGAGGTAGAGATAATAAAAGTAAATTAAATATATATGAATCATATATAGATATAGAAATCATTGTAAAGGAGATAAATCATATATTACATTTTATAAATATATTTAAAAGTTGAGTTTAAACGATGTTTACAGGAACTAAATAAATTATTTCGCAAATTAATAGAGTTCTTACTTTTTAGTATAAAGAATATTTCTTCAACGCAAAGTGAGCAATTTTGGGATAAAGCAGTGTATGAAGGAGCTTTGGAGATAATTTTCCAAAGTAAAGAATAGTTAATATTCTTGGATTTTAAGTCCCATAATAAGTTAGATAGAGAAGTTGAAGATTTTTTTACCAATATTCGTAAAATAACATTTATGGTTATTAAAACGAGATTTGAAGTCTGTGGAAGTAAAGCTGACATAGTTAAAGGAGTTTTCATTTGTTTTGACATTACAATTGTATACTATATTTTTAACTAAACAATTATTATTTAGAGGACAGATAGATTTATTTCTACAATTACATTTATCTGAATTTATATTATTGGGAGCCGTATATTATTGGATATTGATAGGGGTATTAATGCTATTCTGGTTAGGTTTTAAGTTTCTATTATTAATTCTATTACTATTCTGCGCTAAACTCATAGTGGTGGAATATGAGAGTTTAATAGTATGTCTATTAAAGATAGAGTAATACCTGTGTGTCTTAGGAAAGCACTTATCTAGAGATTTATAGAATAATTTAGCTATAGGAGTTTTAATACTTAATGAGAAAGGGGTTGCCTTGGTTGCCCTTGAAATATGTATAATAAAATAAATATGATTTTATAAATATAGTTTCCATTTATTAATATATTGTGTATTTACTCCACTAAATTGTTGAGTGCTTTATATCAGTTATAAAAATGTTTAAGCTTGTTGAATCCCAACAAATTAAATATAACCTCTGCATATATTTATATATACATATATATATATATATATATATATATATATATATATATATATATATATATATATATATATATATATATATATATATTCTGGAATTGGCTGCTGAAACGGCAAGAGCACAGCCCTTTGATCCCAACACTATAATATAATAACTTACATGCATATATGGACATACATATACATATATTTATATATATATATATATATATATATGTGTGTGTGTGTGTGTGTGTTTAAAGTATATAGAATTGTTTTAATTCATCCTACTTTGGATGAATTCCTTTCAAAAGCTGCTGACAATCTTCAGTTTGTGTGGGAGAGTTCATTTGCCCACGACTGGGTGTCCAACTCAACCAGAAACTGTTGATAACACGACATTGGTAACGGCGTAAACTAATGATGGTGTTGGTGGAAGATTGCTAGTGATGTGGCGATGTTGGGGAAGGTAGGGATGGTGTTGGTGGAAGATTGCTAGTGATGTGGAGATGTTGGGGAAGGTAGGGATGGGAGTGGTGGAAGATTGCTAGTGATGTGGCGATGTTGGGGAAGGTAGGGATGGGAGTGGTGGAAGATTGCTAGTGATGTGGCGATGTTGGGGGAGGTAGATATGGTGTTGGTGGAAGATTGCTAGTGATGTGGCGATGTTGGGGAAGGTAGGGATGGGAGTGATGGAAGATTGCTAGTGATGTGGCGACGTTGGGGGAGGTAGAGATGGGAGTGGTGGAAGATTGCTAGTGATGTGGCGATGTTGGGGGAGGTAGATATGGTGTTGGTGGTGGTAATACTGGCCGTGATTGTGGCTGGTAGTTGCTGCTTGTTAGGAATATTTGAAAACTTGTTCAACTCGCCCAGGGAACAATATGTAAAGCAATTAAATTTCAATGATATCAAGTATGAATATATAATTTACATTGTTATGTAAATATATGCAAATATGCTATAGTTTAAGTATTCATCTATTTGGTTAATAATTGTTTAGCAGTAAGTACAGAAACTATTTGTAGTTGAGTGGTTTTACACTGGTAAGAATGTAGCGCTTCTAGTAATCTAAGGTTTAGTAACATACAACAATATTGTATGTACAATATGTAAAGGCTTCTGCTTTAGTGGTTAGGATGTTCGGCTGATGATCGAAAGGTGATGAGTTCAACAAACGGCGGCGCAGTGTTCCTTGAGCAATATACAAATTCTCAGCGGGATAGGATGAAAAAGAAGTTAAAGGTACCAGCCTTAGCATACACTTTTCATGATGGATTTCCCTAAGAAATAAATTAAGGGAACCAGTGACTCTGGAAAGCTCGGCTATTTGCATCGTTATTTCTAGAGCTGGTCCTACCATTGAACCAAAGAATGGGTCAAAGGGAATCGTTCTTAAAATATTATGATACTGAACCAAACACTATAACCACTCTGTCACACGCCTTCACAATTATGTTTTTTATTATTATTATTATTATTTTGTTTCGGTTGATTAACAGTAACCGGTAGAGCACCGGACAATATACCTTATGGCATAGAATTACGTCCTTTTGCGTTCTGTGTTCAAATTCCAACAAGGTTAGTTTTCCCTTTCATCATTACGGGTTCGATATATATATATATATATATATATAGTGTGTGTGTGTGTGTGTGTGCGGTGTGTGTGTGTGTGTGTGTATGTGTGTGTGTGTGTGCTTATAAATTTGTATGTAATGGTTTCATAACAAACACTAACTGCATATGTGTGTAAGGAACGTGTGTATATATGAATAGTTGTGTATATTTATTTGTTTGTATATACATATGTGTGTATATGTGTTCATGTGTGTGACTGTGTGTGAAGACTCAATATGATATCTATATATTGTTTCACCTTCTTGTCTATACATCAGTAGACATTTTGA
>OZ024742.1:362336847-362379347 GCA_964016885.1 Eledone cirrhosa | reverse complement strand
GTACCACCATACATAGCACCATACATACCACCATACCGCCATACCACTATACATACCACCATACCACCATACCACCATACATACCACCATACCACCATACCACCATCCCACTCTACCACCATCCCACTCTACCACCATACCACCATACCACCATACCACCATATCCAATATACACACAAGAGTTTCTGCCAAAAGGCAATGACGTCAATCATGACAAACGTTCTATGATTTTTTTTATTGACGTCTCTCGTAGAACTATTGTTGTTTCATTGGTCCGGAAATAAAGATTGGTAAATATAGAAATACGTGTCACACCTGTTGAAATGTTTACCTATTGAAATACCTGTTTACGTATTATCTACATAGCTTTACATATATGAATGTTTGTGTCTATCTATATATGTATAATGCTTCTATGTATGTATGATGCTATGTATGTATGATGATGTGTATGTATATATAATGCTGTCTATGTATGCATATATAATGCTGTGTATGTATGTATATATTATTATTTCTACTTTTGGCACAAGGCCAGCAAATACCCAGTGAATTACTGGTACTTTATTTTATCGACCCCGTAAGGATGAAAGGCAAAGTTAACCTCGGCGGGATTTGAAGTCAGATCATAAAGGGCCGTAACTCTATGCTACAATGCATGGCCTCCGACCCTCTACCGATACTGCCAATCCACCACCCTATGTATGTATATATAATGCTGTGTATGTATGTATGGTGGTATGTATGTATGTATGATGTATGTATGTATGGGCGTATGTATGTATATATGTATGATTTATGTATGATGTATGTATGTGTGATGTATGAATGATGCATGTATGTATGTGTGTATGTATGTATGTTCTTCTGGTTTTATAATTTCACAAAGTTTTACCAATAGAGAGAGAGTCGGTTTCTAACATAGACACAAGACTCTCTCATTGGAATTTACACAACATGAACTAGGTAGATATGTATGTATGTCTGCATGCATGCATGTGTAGATATGGATGTTATTGTATGTGTGGATGTGCATGTTTTGAGTTGTATGTGTGCATGTGTATATGCTTTGTATCTGTACATGTGTATATGCAGTTATTAGATGCAAAATTTTTGTAATGTTTTACATATTTTTACTGTTCCATTAATGGATTGTACTTGTAATTTCCTAACTAGTTGTGTTCTTTCTGTTTCTGTGAAGCCTAGCTTCTCAAGATTTGTATTGAGGCAGTTACTAACATATCCCAGTGCCCCAACAATCACAGGCATAAATCTGAAGGTGTAATCAGGGTGGAGTATCTGCAGATTTGTCATCAGTTCTGCATAAATATTCTCCTTTTCACTAATCTTTGATATTATATTGGCATCTGCTGGGCAGCTAATTTCCACTACTGTGCATGTTTTCTTCTCCCTGTCCCATATCATAATATCTGGTCTGTTATGCCTGCATTTTATTGGGGTTTTTACTGGAACATTCCACCAGTACTCTTTCATATTATCTACATGGATGTCTTCCACATTGTTGTAGCTTTTAATGTGTTTATGATCGGGGCTATCTTTTTTACGAACTGCATTGTACACTGTTTTAGCCACTACATCATGCCTCATAGGTAGATAGTACTGCGATAACATCTTTGGGCAGCTGCTGGTGACATGGATGATATCCTCGATGTTAGTTCTGCAGAGTCTGCACTTGTTATCACATCTAGGTGTTTTGCCTGCATCCCTATCTCTTTTGTGAATCAGGTATTTCGTGCTAATCTCCTGTTCCTGGATTGCAAAAGCGTATCCTTCAAAGTGGGAGCCAATATAGCGGTTGTTGGTCCAAGATAGACTACTTTCCTTATCTATATTACTCTCACTCTGGAGCTTCCTGGCAACATATCCATGCATGATTTTCTGCTGATAGGCATGCAGTTTTTCATCCATGGATTCACTGCGATACTGCTGAGCGACATCCCTGGGTGTGAGTTTTTGATTATCACACAGGGAATATCTCTCAAGGAGTTCGGTATGTATGTATGTATGTATGTATGTATGTATGTATGTATGTATGTATGTATGTATGTATGTATGTATGTATGTATGTATGTATGAGAGATGACCCTTTAGCCTTTGTCAAGGCAGAATTCTAGGAGAAGGAAAACTCTGATATAACACCTGCAACCCTGATGGTATCCAATGATGTTCACTTGTTCTTCTTTTTGGTAAATATCATCTTGGTTAAGAGAGTGGGACTGGCTTTGTGCAGTGCCTTTGCTCACTATAAAAGCTTCACGGCACAGACATTGCTTTATATCTGGAGATCTCTCTGCACTTGTCGTCACATGGTACCATGGGCCTAGCACTATGTGTCAATAATTGTCACAGATGTAGTGTTTGTACCAGAGTTGTCAAGTCGCTGGCTGGACTAAAAAGTCACACTCGTTCAGCGCATCGGTAGGGGTTCTCCTACATGGATATAAAGTAGTGGCCGTACTCGAAAACGAGTTGGCAGCCACCATGATGCAT
Organism: Eledone cirrhosa; assembly: GCA_964016885.1. Taxonomy (NCBI): domain Eukaryota; kingdom Metazoa; phylum Mollusca; class Cephalopoda; order Octopoda; family Eledonidae; genus Eledone; species Eledone cirrhosa. The sequence continues at coordinate 362,376,836 of OZ024742.1, read as the reverse complement.
GTATGTATGTAAGTGTGTATGTATGATTGTATGATTGTATGTTTGTATGTATGATGCATGTATGTATGTGTGTATGTATGTATGTTGTATGTATGATGCATGTATGTGTGTATGTATGTATGTATGTATGTATGATCGTATGTATTTATGATGTATGTATGCATGTATGTATGTATGATGCATGTATGTATGTGTGTATGTATGTGTGTATGATTGTATGTATGTATGTATGTATGATGTATGTATAATGTATGTATGATGTATGTATGTATGATGTATGTATGATGTATGTATGATGCATGTGTGTATGTGTGTATGTATGTATGTATGATGTATGTATATACACATATACACATACATATACATATACACATATACACATACATATACACATATACACATACATATACATATACACATATACACATACATGTACATGTGTGTGTATGTGTGTATATGCATGGGTGCATGTGTATGTATATGCGCGGGGACATAGAAATAGTCGTGCTGGACACCCGATCGCCCGGTTAAACCACTGGGAGTGAAGGACCCTAACCTTTCTCAGGGCATTCTTCTAGGAAAAGGCAACTCAGGAAACAGGGATAACTCCGATATGAAACCTGCGGCTCAGTAGTTACTGATGATGTTGATCTTTTCTTCTTTTCGGGTTATAGCTACTGTTGCCAGAGAGTGGGATTGGCTCAGTGCACAGTCTTTCCTCACTTTAAAAAATATCTTCACGCACAGGCATTGCACGATAGAATTAATTAATTATTATTAATAATGGTATATCGTGCAATGGCCATACTCGATAACGAGGGGGCACCCATCATCATGATGTATGTATGATGTATGATGTATGTATGTGTTGGTGTGCATGTTGCATGTATGTATGTTGGTGTGTACGTATTTATGTCAGTATGTATGTAAGCATGTATGTATGTATGCATGTATGCATGTATGTATGTACGTTTGTATCTATATATGTATGTATCCATTATGAATGTAGGAATGTACACATGTATGTATGCATTACTAATGTATGTATGACAGCATGTATATATTTATATACATATATATTTGTATTTCGCTGTCTATGTTTGAATAAATCAATGTTTGTATGTTTGTATTTTGCTGTGCCTATAAGTATGTATGTTATTTCTCTTTATCTTAATTTCGAGTACATTTTTCACCGGCCACCTTCCTGGTGGCAACGTTGCAAATGAAAAGAAATTGTCATCCTTTGAATCACAAGAATGTTTTGTAAATTTTGAAGGTGTCAGCTATCGCAGCCATTTGTAGTCTATGAATTAGGGAGCTGCGCTCTTTGTCCACAAATCCAATTTCAGTCATACTTTGGTCCAAGCGGGTTGGTATATAACCCGTAGCTCCAATAATGATGGGTATGAAGCTGAAGGTGTATCTTGGATACTGGATCTGAAAACTCCTCATCAGTTGTCCGTAGATATCCTCCTTCTCTTGTATTTTTCTTACAACGATGACATCAAGTGGGCAGCTGATCTATACAACAGAGCACGTTTTCAATATGTGGTCCCCAAACAACAATACCAGGCCGGTTGTGCTTTAAGTTGGTGACAGTTTTTATTTTTAGGTTCCACCAGTATTCTTAGTGAGATCTATCTCAACATATTCCTCCTAATTTGTTTTTAATTTTGTTTTTCTTAGTGCGCTCCAGATGGTTCTAACTATCACATTGTGTCTCATAGGGAGGTAGTAGCGAGACGACATTCTTTCGCAGATGGCAACAATGTGGCCTACTTCTTCGATCTTTGTTTTACATACCCTACATTTATTGTCGACTGATGGCCCTGCATGTATGTATGAATGTATGTATGCATATTGGGTGCGTGTGTACATATATATGTATAACTAAGCATTTTGGTGTGTGTATATGTATGTGTGTATGGTTGCCTTTGCTGGGGTAGGTCTGAGAATCTTCTTTACTTAAATACTTCCAAACGGCTGGCGCCTCATATTGCATCTGAAAACTGAAACGCATCTCTTGGCTTTCCCGTAACAGAAGTGTTTCTAGTCCCACACTAGTACTTAAAGTATTCTAGTCCCACAATAGTACTTAAAGTATTCTAATCCCACAATAGTACTTAAAGTATTCTAGTCCCACACTAGTACTTAAAGTATTCTAGTCCCACACTACTACTTAAAGTATTCTAGTCCCACAATAGTACTTTAAGTATTCTAGTCCCACACTAGTACTTAAAGTATTCTAGTCCCACAATAGTACTTAAATGACTCCATACGTTCACGTTATCTATCTATGTATCTCTCTCTCTCTCTCTCTCTCTCTCTCTCTCTCTCTCTCTCTCTCTCTCTCTCTCTCTCTTTATATATATATATATATATATATATATATATATATATATATAGGAACGAGTAGGACCCCGACGGCTAATTCTGAGTCCAGAATTAGCCGTCGAACGGCTTGAGCTCAGCTGTCGGGGTCCTACTCGTTCCTATTACCCACTCTACTACCCTAAGTATTGAGTACTTTGGTGTTATGGTCCATCTGGTTCCTTACCACATTTCCTTCGTTATATATATATATATATATATATATATATATATATATATATATATATATATATATATATATATATATATAGTGAGGAAACATAAGTCAATTGCATGAACTCATAATCCTTTATTTACTGCTATATATATTTCGATGATAGCCATTGAATGGCTATGACCTCATCTGGCAGTTAGTCAGTTCTTAGATATGCCAGCTCTGTGTTTATGGTGTTGATCGTATCAGAGCCTTGGGACATATGAGCTTGTTAGAAATAATTTAATGTTGTCAACAGGAATAATCTTAATTCTCATTGGTCAGTTTGTAGATGCTAGTAGCGTTGGTATTTGACCTCAAAGCGGCAGGTGATGTTGTAAATTTCAAACCGTCAGGCAAGATGACAATAGTTCAATATGACTGATTTTCACAAAAAGCATTCCTGGTCAGATATATATTCAATTGAGGTTTATAGTATGAAATTCGATACTACAAGTCATTCTTAAATTGAGGAATGTATGTGGGGTGGTACTACTGAAAATTATGGTTAGAGTAGAATACTAGAAAATTTACATATAAAAAGACTTATATTAGTTTACTTGCACGTACACTCACACCCGCCCCCACAGACACACACACACATCCACACATACAAATTGATGAATTTATGTGAGGTGGTAATACTGAAAATAATGGTTAGAGTCAATTACTTAGAAAGTTTAGAAATAAAAAGACTTATGTTGGTTGACTTGTACATACACCCACACCTAACCCCTCAGACACACACACACATCTACACGCACAAATCCATACAGATGTGTATATATATATATATATGTACGCACAAGTGCATATATATATATATACAACAGAGGCCCCCAAATCCATATATATATATATATATATATACTAGATTCAGTAGCCGGTAATAACCAGGAAAGGTTGGGTCATTCGCAGTTCCCAGACTGCGCCAGAAAATCCTAGCGACCTTGGGTGCCCATACTGGCTTTCAATAGCAACATTTGCTAGGTGTTTTTATGGCAGATCAACTTTTTGTATGGAACTATCAATAGCTGTTTAAGTCATAAGTCCTTCTTCCATCCAGCCTTCTACATTCAGAGTGAATAATCCGGGGAAGTTTAAGCTCGAATAGTATCGAACTTATTCAAGAACAAACACAGAACAATTGAGGAAGCCATCATTATTATTGAAGAAATTATAACCGAGTGAACATATTGAGGTACTGTTCAAGCACCCTGTATATCACCGTTTGTAAAGCCCTTCGAATGACTGAAGCAATTCAATAAAACCATACTGTTGCAAAGTGTCAATAATGGGGGAGAAGTTACATCTTTTTAATTCCTATTAATCTTCCTACGATCCGACACCTCGAAATATCGACACAATAAATTCTACTCCCAAAGACGGCATGTTACAATTAATATGTCGGAAGTACGAATATTTGTCAACATACGATTTGGGTGTTATCCTTCGAACTAATCTCATGGTAAGCCAACTCCAGGTCATTGATCATCACACTTTTTTGTAACTTAACACCGCTTCCTGCAGTTGACTTTAATGTGACTTAAGCGTGTGCATGTGTTCAGAATCCATATATATATATATATATATATATATATATATATATATATTGTTATACTTGGGGAGAGTCATATTTGTGTAATATTGCCAGAATTAATAACAGAACACACTCACTGTTTGGTTGGTTTGCGCTTTTCGCATCTGCGTCTTTTATAACGGTAATCTAATTTATTCGGTCCTCAATGATGCCATTGACTGACCAACGATCAAAAATAATACAGATACAATATAGACACAAACACATATATATAGGTTATCAAAGTTCTTTCGTTGCACATCTGCAACATCGTCAGTGGTGCTATTGTTTCCTCCCGTTGCATTGTATTTTCTACGCCATCTTTATTTAGTCTGTTTAAATATTTATTTATTTGTTTATTTTATTTTGTCTTCTTTGCGCATGCGTTTGCGTGTGTATAGTGTTTTGTTTAATGTGTGTTCGTGATTGGGTGACTGTGTATTGTTTAATGTATTCTATCTTTACTAGTGTGTGTTTATATGTGTTTGTTGTTATTGTGCTTGTGTATGTATTTATTTATTTATTTATCTATTTATTTATTTATACTTCTCTTAGGTCAATGTTGTTTGTTTGGGGGTTGTTGTTATTCCATTCATTCTTTCTGTTTAGCCTTGGCCTTCTAAGTTCTATTTCACTGGCCTCTCTGCTGGGTCATTTCTATGTTTAGATATTATTCTAATTTCTATGTTGTCTATGTTACCATCGTGTTGTTGTCTGGCATGTTCGTATAGTACTGAACCGTTTTTTCGTCCTTTTAGTTCCCCCCAATGTTGGTCTATCCTTTCACCTATGCTACGAGCTGTCTCGCCTAGGTATGTTGTTGTCATGTTTCTACAAGTACCCTCTGTACATCTTATGCTATAGACTACGTTTCTAGTTTTACAGTTTATCCGGGGGTTTACCTTACATATGATACATTTCCTATTAGTACAGTGGGTTTTCTTAAAAGGGTAGGTTTTGCTGAGGCGGTCCTCTGTACTGTCACATACATCTGGGGACATCTTGATTATGGGGCGTATAACCATTGAGAGGAAGTAGGAGATCGCTTTTCCTTATTCTATATATATAAATATATCTATATATATCTATATATATATACATATATATATATCACGATAAATTAACGGAGCCATAGACTCTCGCTATTCCCGATATGCCACCCAAAATGTCCTAGCCTGGCCGCAAGATCAGATTTTCCAGAAGAAAAAATGTTACTAGAGCAACAGAGACACTAAGCTTCGCGATTACCATCAACAAAGCTCAGGGTAAAACCCTAAAACTGGCTGGCCTTCATCTGTGAAAACCATGTTCAATTGTATGTAGGATGCTCTAGAGTGAGCTCGCCAAACAATCTCTTCATCTTTGCACCCGAGGGCCGAACAAAAAATATTGTATACTCTGAAGCTCTAACAATGTAATTTATGTATTTTCTGTTACTTGGAATTTCCATTATGGTTGTACTAATTATTGTAAAGTTTGTTTAAAAATGTGTTCTCTGTTCAACATTTATTGTTGTAACTATCAATTTTGTTTAACGTACTGGCTGAGCAAAGAAACCTACAATGAAAGAACATCTTAAAGTTTACCTAAGCCAAATGTTGTATTTATTAACATTTCTATCTGCAGATTCTTAGCAAGCTTACTGGCGCTTTAGTATGGTATTCAATTCTCATATCGTGTTTGATTGATATGGTGCATATATCGCAGCTATTCATATGTTTTAAACATTAGATAACGATTGCTGATGTATATTGTACGACAGAATTAGCTGAAAAATATTTTGAATAAACAAATAAAAGAGATATAAAAGAGAGAAATTTGTTGGTTGATTCCTTCGCGTATCACACGAAAAAAAACGAAAACTGACAATCGGAGAGTATGTACAGGATTGGGATAAGAGTATATCCAGGAAAGTTTATTGATACTAATTTTATAACACCAAAGAAGAAAGACATAGCACGTATGCTAACCAACCTGACTGCTATTTCTAGCAGGCTGGGAATCAACCATAAGAGATTCTCTCTGCGAATTCATTGTCAGTGATGATCGTGTTTCGCAGCCTATGTCTCCGATTCCAACGGTGGTTTACACACACACACACGCGCGCGCGCGCACACACTCACACTCACACAGGCACACACACACATATACATATACACACGCACACACACAATACACTCACACTGTAAACAAGACAATGCACTCAATACAGACGCTTTCTCTTCTGCCGGTCTTTGTCGGTCTTCTCTTATCATTTGTTAACCTTGGCGAAGCTGGGTACCTCAGCTAGTATATATATATATATATATATATATATATATATATATATATATATATATATATATATATATAAAGAAAAAGAGATGAAATCGAAAATGCAACTGGAGTCTTATTTTTTTTTTAAATATATATATTTATTTGGTTCCTTTACCGGTTTCGCAGTTCTTCTGCTTTTCAAAAGGTGAGTTGAGATGGAGGGTCTGTGGTGAAAAACCACAGACCCTCCATCTCAACTCACCTTTTGAAAAGCAAAAGAACTGCGAAACCGGTAAAGGAACCAAATAAATATATATATTTTAAAAAAAAATAAGACTCCAGTTGCATTTTCGATTTCATCTCTTTTTCTTTATACTTTCACTCGTGTAGGACACCTCGGTTATTTTTCATTTTGTAAAAAAAACCTCACTTTCTAATATATATATATATATATATATATATATATATATATATATATATATATATATATATATGCAGAGACATCTGTTCAGTCGACAACCAAAATTATATTGTCGTCTGCTTTGTTTGAAATTTCTTTATGTTTATTTCTAATAGGTTGTTACCTCGTTTTGGAGGACTGAGTTGTGGGAGGAGAAAGGGAGTAGTGGGAGGGAGGGTTTAACATATAGTAGTAGTATCTCCTCTTCCCCCTCTCTCACTGAAACCTTTTCTCTTCCTCCGCCATTGTAAAGATATACCCTGTTTCTGAATATTAGCTTAACGTGTGTAAAGTTTCATCAGGATCGGATCACTGGTGTAGGCAACAACTGGTTATACACAGACAGACATAAATTGCCATTTATATAGTAGATATATATATTCAGAGAGAGAGAGAAAGCAGGGGGTGAGGGGGGGAAGAAGAAGAAGAAGAAGAAGAAGAAGAAGAAGAAGAAGAAGAAGAAGAAGAAGAAGAAGAAGAAGAAGAAGAAGAAGAAGAAGAATTTACTTAGTTTAAAAAAAACTCTTTGTATTTCCTATTGGTTTATCGGTTATTTCCCTTCTTGTTGACGTCAGAATAATATAGTGACGTCATCACTTCTAAATCCCAAATCATCTTCTTGTCAATATAACCACGTCGATATAAATATAAAGACAACTCCAAGTTTTCTAAACAATTTTCAGTACTTTAACAAAAAAATAAATACGAGATGAAAGACAATTGTGTATCTGTGTGTGTGGTGTCTGTATGTGTGTGTGGTGCCTGTATGTGTTATTGTTTTGATGTATGTGTGTATGTATGTATGCCTATGTGTGTATGTATGTATGCCTATGTGTGAATGTATCTTTATGTGTGCGTGCTTTGGGTCATGTGTTTCTGTATGCGTGTATGTGTGTATGTGTGTCAGTTGGTGAAATTTGGGAGACTTGCAGAGTAGGGGGGGGGGGGGGGGGGGGCAAGGAAAAGAAAAAGAAGATGGCAGGACAATGAAGCAAAATAAGAGAGAAGACATCAATACTTCATCTTCAGCCACACAATAATGGATCAATTTTTACAGATAATAATTGTTTCACACAAGACCAGCAATTTAAAGAGAGGGGAAAGTCGTGTAAATGGAGCCCAGTGTTTTACTGGTACTTTATTTTATCTCGTTAGTAATGAAGGCAAAGCTAACATGGGCGGACTTTGAAATCGAACTTAAAGGGCCGTAACTATATGCCGCAAAGCATGTTGTCGGATACTCTACCGATATTTCCAATACATCGCCATAATAATTATAGTAATAATAATGCTTTCTGATTTAGGCACAAGGCCAGCAATCTTCGTGCAAAGAAATGTCGATTATATCGACCCCAGTACGTTACTGGTGCTTTATTTTACCGAACGCGTAATGATGAAAGGCAAAGCTGACTGCGGCCGGAATTAAACTCAGAACGTAAACGATCGTAACTCTCTGCTGTAAAACATTGATATGATAATATTGATGATAATATTTGTATACAAATTGAGTTTCGATGCTGTTTTCCAAAGCATTGAATGGAGTTTTCAATCTTTCAAAAAATATATTAATATCGCCTAAAACTGTCCTTGCCACAGCTGGAATGGGCCTGACAATTTAATGTCTACCAAAATACCCCAAACGGCTTGCGTCTTACATGACAACCGAAACTCCTGGCCTTCTGCTAGTGGAGATGTTTAGAACTGACAAAGGCAAGTTACTGGCGTCGTACATTTAGATGTTCTGTGTGGACGGGGTACGTCGGCCGTGGGTGGAAGCCTGTCTAGATTACCGCGTGGCCAGGAAATACTGGTCTGGCATCCGGCGGGCCATAGCTGTGTCTTATGGGCAGAATGAGCTCTTTAATCTTCGCAGATACTCATTCTACAGCTAGTATCTGAAGTACAATGATTTGTTATATAGGCAACCTATCCAGGAGAAAAGAACTCCCATATCAATTCACGCGGAATAAATATATCAGGTTGGTGTCTGACCCGGGATAATTCACCCTAAGGTGGGACAGATAATAATTAGCCCGGTAAAGTAAGCTATCTAGAGATAGTGTCACAATAAATACGAACAGCTGGTCGTCTTCGACGCCCAGGGTCTCCCCGAGAACGTCGTCGCTCTTCCCCTCCATTAGCCCTCTATAGAACGCCAAGGTGGATGTTCCACCGATATCAGTGCCCAGTTGGTAGAGGGCGGTGAGCGCTTGAGACATTCCAGCTTCCAATCGCTATCCCTCGGTCTTTCCCTGATCCAGGACTGCAGCGTCAAGGAGACGAGCGCGTCTGACAAACGTGCGTCTGACAAACGCCGACCACACTTGTTCACCGTCAAGGAAGCACCGGAGATGTCGCAGCCTCAGCGCATGTGTGCGCATCATCAGCCACGGCATGCCCATCCACCACGCAACGGGTGCTAACAATATAGATCGTCTGACCATGGGAGCACGTCCCTTCCACAAAAAGCGGAAGAGAAGGTACTCTATTTTGGTCAGAGTGGGAAGAGAGCAAGGTACGACGGTCAGGCGGTAGCAGATGACGGACGCGATGTACGCATTCGCCACCTCCGCCCGACCTTTCACAGATAGCTTCCTCTCGGCCCATTTCTGGGTGAGAGAGGCCTCCCTGCTCGTGACCTCGTTCCAGTTTTTCTCCATCTGGAGGTCCGGACTGAACCAGACCCCGAGCAATTTAACCGATCTTTCCGTCCTAGCGCCCCACGACGCTGTCGGATGGCATGGACTTGCCTCTCCAGGTGCCTAGTTGCAATTCCACGATTTTTCATGGTTTATATAGGCTCCTGTCAAATCTTCGTATTCCTTTAGAGCGGTCCCGACCGTCTGGACGTGTTTTGTGCTCGACACCACCACGGTGATGCCGTCGGCGTAAGCTGACACGGATCTCCCGCATCCCAGTTCGCGTGGGACACCCCTCATCGTCTCCAATTTGTGCAGTAACAGCTAGAGGGTCAGTACGGACAAGAGGGACGACAGGGGATAATCCTGGTGGACCGAGCGCATGATACTGAACGGCTGCGACAGGTGACCATTCACCCTCACAATCGAGCAGATGTCGCTGTGCATCGCAGCGATCCAGCCCCTAAAAACGGGCCCGAAGTCGGCTGCCTGGAGGACCGCAGCCAGGTACCGATGGTCGACCATATCAAATGCTTTAGATTGATCCAAGTTGATCAGGGCCCCACCCGTGCCATGTTCCTTAACCACCATCTCTACTATGTGTCGCATGAGATGGAGGTTGTCATGGATGGAGCTGTCCGGAATGGTTCTTGTTTACGCCTCTCACACCAGATCACCGACAAGCGCCACTTTCTTTGTTAACACCTTGGTCAAAATCTTAAACTCTGCGTTTAGCAGAGTTATGGGCCTGAAGTTGTCTATAACGTCCCCCTTGTTCGGGTCTTTTCTCAGCAGCGCCACCGCTCCCCGGCTCTCAAAACTGGGAATGGTCCCATGCTGCTGCCAGTTGCAGTAGACATCTGCCAAGAGGTCGCCGAACAAGTCTGGCATATATGCGTAATCCTCGTAGGGCAGACAATCCAAAACTGGTGATTTACCCTTGGTTCAGTCACACATCGCTTCCCGTAGTACACCTACTGTTATCGGCCTTTCGCAGCACTGCGGTGCGGTCATGCAGAGCCACGGCAGTCCGTCGAGGTATGCACCGAAGTCCATACTCCTGTTCCGGCCCGCCTCCGCTCCCGAATAATTGAAAAGCCGCAAAAATCTGCTCGGGTTCGGGCAACATGCGCCCGTTTTGATCAGGCAACGACAATATTGTGGACTTGGTGCCACGTCGCACCTCCACCACCCGGGCCTATTGAACGGATTTCGTCCCCTCTTGTCTTAGAGGGAACGACAACGCAACCTTCGTGCTTCGCATTGAAGAATTGGTCGATGCCAACCTCGCCGCAAGCATGTCTGAAGAAATCTGGCTGTCCTGTCCCTGTTGGGACGTAGACGGCTACTAGCCTAAAAGCATTGCCTTCGCTGCCGGTCACGTCCATCACCCCGACTTACCTTCTGTCTCCAGGAAGATGGCCGGTATGGCGAGATCCAGCCTCAACGAAAAAGCACACACCCCCACACACACACACACTCCTGGACGGCTGGGAGATGTGTGTACATTGTAGACGCCGAAGATCGGTGGGAAGGCTCATGCTTCGGAGATTCTGGTCTCGCTGATAGCCACCACATCTATGTTTAGTGACCTGAGGTCGTTGACAGGTGACCCTGCTTCCAAAATAATCCCAGGTCACGTACATTTACGCTGCCTATTCTAAGTACGGCCATCTGGGTGAGGTACGGGATAAGTAAGAAAGGATCACTTACCTTGATCGTGTGGGGGAGGGACAGTAGAACCGTCTCTTCGACTGGTCATGGGTTTCTCCAAGATGATATCTGTATAGATTCTTTTGGAGAGTGACCCCCTGAAATCCCCAACGCAATTTGATTGGGATGATGCTTATATTTTGTGGTAATGTTCTTGGTGTTGGTGTGGTGTGGTAACTTATGTCTGTAATGTCTGTGTGCTGCTTTATATATTCCATTAATTCTTTGCGATGTTTATGGCTGTGTAATTTTTTTTTGTGGGGGAAGGAATTTGTTGCTGTTTTCTTGTTGTTGTTGGGTGTTTGTGCTTTGTCGTGTTTGCGATATTGGTTTTTGCGGTGAAGCTAGTGGTGGTGTGGTTGTTGTTGGTGGCGATGCAAGTCTCCTTGCAGCCTTTTCCCCTCTTTCTTTGCTCTCGCTTTTGGTGGGCGAAGCTTTGCTGTTTTTGCGTTTGTTTTTTGGTTCTTGCCGTTTTCCACTCCCCTGCTGCCTCATACACCATGTCCGACTGTGAGAGGTCGGGGAAGGGTATGAGTTCTACCCTCTCATTTGTCTTTGTTGTTGTTGTTGTTGTTGGTGGTGGTGGTGGTGGTGATGGGGCCTGGTCTATCGTTCTTGGCTCAGGTGCAGCTAGTGCAACTGTTCCTGTTGCTGCAGTTACCGTCACTGTTTTTGTTGTCCGTGACTTTGGTGTGGGTGCCAAGGACGTTGTCTTCCTACTCTCTGTAGAAGCTCCCGACTATTTCGCTGACTGCTCTGTTTCTGATGGCAGCGCTTCCGGCGTTGGAAGGAGGGGCACTTTAGCTATTGTTATTTTCTGTGGGCAGAAGGCCCTGAGGTGAGACTTCGATCCACAGTTGAAGCACTTTGGGCGCCTTCCTTCAACAGATATGGGAAGTTGGGAGCCATTCCCGAGGCCTATTACGTCGGGAATAGCGCTGATGCAGTCCTGGTCTGTTTGGATGAGCAACTCCATTCCAATACCGGAACAGTCCTCTGTCTCCGACTTATGTACCTATAGCGAGCAAAAAGACGTCTGATCACACCATTAATAATAATAATAATAATAATAATAATAATAATAATAATAATAATAATAATAATAATAATGATTTGATTTCTTTATTAACCACAAGGGTTTACATAAAGTAGACATTAAGGACAGTGCAGGACAATGCAGGACGGTACAAATGGGCATTTCTGCGTGTAAAAAAACAAAAACAGAGGATGTAACAAAAATAACAATGAAAATAACAATGAAAAAAATTCCCCAATAGGGGGGAGACTTCGGAGGGACATTTGTGGAGAAAGCCCAGTAAAAAGCCACAATGACCCTGACCACCAAGGCAAGTGCCCTCTCCCAGTTTTCCACCTTTAGTTTACAGATATATACTCAGAGTCGGCCCATTCACTCGGGCCATTCTTGCTTCTCTCACCCATCTTTCAACAAAATGCTGGGAAGAGAGCACTTCCTTCTCTACTCTGATTTTCCTTTTCAAATGAAATTTGAAAAAGTCAATCAGAGCATCACCGAAGAGGTAAGTGCTCGTCTTCAGCCCTTTCAAACGTGTCCACCATACTATCTCTTTCGCCATGGCCACCAGACAGATAAAAACTGCCTGCCCTTCCCGGCTAAAGGAGGAGGGCGGGGCAATCCTCACGATAGACTCAGATGATAGCTGGATCCGTCCTAAACGCGACAGCAGGTGTTCGACATAAACCCACAAGTCAGCAATTTTCGGACACTGGACGAGTGCGTGCAGGACGGTTTCGTCGCCCTGCGCGCATCTCGGACATGCCCGGCTGACGGCACCTCCATGCCTGTAGAGTTTATCCCGAACTGGCAAGGCTCCTCGGTAGCACTGCCAGGCCAGAGATTTCTGGAAGTTGTCCATAGGCCCTGGCCCGAAAGTTCTTCCGAAGAGATTGGCTAGTTGATTTTCGTCGACGCCTAGAGTTTCCCCAAGTACGTCGTCGCTCTTCCCCTCCACTAATCCTCTATAGAACGCCGAGGTGGAGTTTCCACCGATCACATTGCCCGATTGGTCGAGGGCTGTGAGCGCCTGAAGACATTCCAGTCTCCAGGCGCTCCCTCTCGGTCTTCGCTTGACCCAGGACTGCAGCTCCGTCAAGGAAACGAGCTGGGGAAAAACGCGTCTAGCAAACGGCGACCACACCTGATCACCGTCGAGGAAGAGGTGGAGATGTCGTAGCCTGAGCGCGTGCCTGCGCATCATCAGCCACGGCATGCCCAGCCCTCCACGTAGCGGGTGTTGACAACAGATGGACCGCCTGACCATCGGAGCACGTCCCTTCCACAAAAAGCGAAAGAGCAAACGCTCCAGCGCAGTCAGGCGAGGCTTAGGACAAGGTACGACGGTTAGGCGGTAGCAGATGACAGACGCGATGTACGCGCTAGCCACCTCCGCTCGACCTTTCAGGGATAGCTTCCTCTCCGCCCATTTCTGGGTGAGAGAAGCCACCCTGCTCGTCACCTCGTCCCAGTTTTTGTCCGTCTGGAGGTCCGGACCGAACCAGACCCCTAGCAATTTAACCGGTCCGTCCGTCCAGCGCCCGACGACGCTGTTGGACGGCATGGACCTGCCTCTCCAGGTGCCGAGCTGCAGGCCCACTGACTTTTCCTGGTTGATCATTGCTCCTGTCACCGCTTCGTATTCTCTTAGTGTAGTGCCGATCGCCTCGATGTGTTTGCCGCTCGACACCACTACGGTGACATCGTCCGCATATGCTGACACGGATCTTCCGCATCCTAGTTCGCGCGGGACTCCCCTCAACGTCTCCAGTTTGTGCAGTAATGGCTCGAGAGTCAATACGTACAAATAGGGACGAGAGGGGACATCCTTGGCGGACCGAGCGCATGATGTTGAACGGTTCCGACAGGTGACCGTTCACTCTCACTACAGAGCAGATGTCGCTGTGCATGGCAGCGATCCAGCCTCTGAAGACGGGCCCAAAGCCAGCCGCCCTCAGGACTGCCGCTAGGTAACGATGGTCGACCCTATCGAAAGCTTTCGACTGATCTAAATTGATCAAGGACCCACCCGTGCCAGGTTCCCTAGCTACCCTCTCTACGATGTATCGCATGAGGTGGAGGTTGTCGTGGATGGATCTGTCGGGAATGGCGCATGTCTGCGCCTCTCCCACCAGACCACCAACGACAAGCGCCAACCTCTTTGTTAGCACCTTGGCCAAAATCTTAAACTCTGTGTTTAGCAGAGTTATGGGCCGGAAATTGTCTATGTTATCCCCCTTGTTCGGATCCTTTCTCAGCAGTGCCACCGCTCCTCGGCTCACAGAACTGGGAATTCTCCCGTTCTGTTGCCAGTTGCAGTAGACGTCCGCCAAGAGGCCTCCGAACAAGTCTGGCATCTGTACGTAAAGTTCATAGGGCAGACCATCCAAACCAGGCGATTTACCCCTTGTGCAGCCAGTCATTGCCTCCCGTACTTCAGCGGCTGTTATCGGCTTTTCGCAACACTTCGCCTCAGTGGCCGAGAGCCGCGGCAGTCCGTCGAGGTAGACACTAAAGTCCATCCCTCTACCCGGCCCCCCGCTGCCCCCGAACAGCTGAGCGAAGTGTCGCTGAAAAGCTTCACACATTTGCCCGGGATCGAGTAGCATGCGCCCGTCGTGGTCCACCAAAGACCGGATCGTGGCTTTGTTGCCACGACGCGCCTCCGCCACTCGGGCCCATTGAACGGCTTTCGTCCCCTCGTGTCTGAGAGCACGCACCCTAGCTCTGACAACGCAGCCTTCGTGCTTTGCATTGAAGAATTGGTCAAGGGCCAATTTCGCCGCAAGCACGTCGGTCGCAATGCCTTTGCTAAGCGCCTCGTCTAATTTTCTAACTAGTTCTCCCTCTGCTCTATTTTTCTCTATTGCTAAAGCCTTACTAAACCTAATCGATTCTATTCTAATCGCTCTTTTCAGAGCAAACCACCACTTGTTGTTGACGATGGCCCCCGTCAACGCCCGCATAACTAGTTCGCTAATCCGGTCTCTGTAGGCCTTGCGCGCTGGTAAGGACGCGTTTAGCTTCCAGTAGCCGGGTCCTCGTCTATGAAGCCTATCTAAGTCAAGCACACAGGTCACGAATTTGTGGTCCGTGTAGCTGACTATCTTGAATTGTGGACAGCCTATGCTAGACCTATCTATTTCCCTACAAAATACTCTATCTAGATATGATCTGGATGACCCTATGCGGTTTGTCCAAGTCCACATTGGCACATTCGGGAAATCCAATCGGTACCTGTCAGACAGTTCAAAACGCCTGAGCAGGTTGGTGAGGCTCTTGCACCCTCCACCCCTATCCGCTAATCCCACACAGTCCCAGCGTGCATCTAAGATCCCGTTCCAGTCGCCCACTAACACTAAAGAGCGGGACGTTCCAAGAAAGGTCTCCAGACGCCGGAAGAAATCAGGCCGCCCTGCTCCTGTCGGGGCATAGACGGCCACTAGCCTGAAAGCTTGCCCGTCTCCGCTGGTCACGTCCAGCACCACCAGCTTACCCTCTGGGTCCAGGAAGATGGCCCGTATGGCGAGATCCAAACCTCTCCGAAAAAGCACAGCAACTCCTCCACCCGATCCAGGACGGCTGGGAGATGCGTACACATCGTAGCCGCCGAAGATCGGTGCGAAGGCCCGTGCTTCGGAGATTCTGGTCTCGCTGATGGCCACTACATCTATGTTTAGTGACCTGAGGTCGTTGAGCAGGTGACCCTGCTTCCATGACGACCCCAAGCCACGCGCATTTATGCTGCCTATTCTGAGTGAGGTCATGTTTAAAATAGAGTGGAAAAGATGGGAAAGACCACTTACCGTACTTTTGGTAGAGGAGGGATGGTTTTTACATCCCTTTTCACTTGATCGTCTGGTGAAGGGACCGTTGAATCGTCCCTTCGGCTGGTCGTCGGCTCTTCTAAGAGAATGTCTGAATATACTCTTCGATTAATGGTTCCTCCTAGGTCCCTGAAATCACCAACTGCGTTGGGGAATTTCGTTTTAATGTTTGTGTATTGTTTCTGTGCTATTTTTAGCAGTCTTATGTTAGTTGGCGTTTTGATTGGTGCTGGTATTATGTAGTCCTGTTGTGAAATGTCTGTGTGTTCAATTATGTAAGTCATTAGTTTCTTGTTGTGTGTGTTTATTGCCGTGCATTTGTTTTTCTGGGGGTGGGGTGTGGTTCTGCTATTTTCTTGTCGTTGTTGCTGGGTGTGTGTGCTTTGTTGTTGTCTTTGCGATGTTGGTGCTTGTGGTGGTGGTGTTGAAGGTGTTGTTGGCGGTGGGGTTGTCGCCGGTGGTGATGGTGGTGCTGGTGTGGGTGGTGATGGTGTTGGTGGTGTTGCTGCTGTGGGTCTCTTTGCAGTAGACTTTACCCTTTTCTCATTTCTTTCCTCCCTTTTCAAAGGCGACGATGCGCTGCTTCTGCGTTTGTGCCTTCTTGCGACCTTTTGCCATCCCTCTCCCACCTCACACTCCATGTCTGATTCTGTAAGGTCGGGGAGGGGTACCAGCTCCACTCTTTCACTTGTTGTTGTTGGTGATGTTTGCACTGGAGTCTCTGTTGCAGCTGCATTTGGTATTGCTGTTGTTGTTGTTAATATTTCCACTGCTGCTGCTGTCTTTGATTTCCGTGGAGTGGGTATGGGTGCCACGGACCTATCGTTCCTGGTTGCCGCTTGTCCTGTTGCTGGTAGCCGTGGAGCCGGATTCGGAAGGAGGGGGGTTTTCTCCTTTCTCAGGGTCTTCTCGTTGCAGAAGGCCCTGAGGTGAGTCTTCGATCCACAGCGAAAGCATTTCGGGCGTTTGCCCTCAACACTTATGGGCAGTTGAGTGCCGTTATCGAAGTCTATCACATCCGGGATAGCTTCGATGCACTCCTGGTTGGTTTGGATTAGCATCTCAATGGAGGAGCCGACCCAATCTTCTCTTACTTTTTTCTGTACTTGCAGTACAGTTGTTTTGTCCTCGATTCCGACGAGGACAGACGCGGCCAGCCAAGAAGGGGTCATTCCGGGGGGGACGTGGGTCAGTTTGACCCTCACAATTTTTTGCCCGCAGTAGGAGGGCACCAACACCATTTCCTCGCTCCTTAGGGTCACTACTGATTGGGCCTTTGCCTCCTGGGGTGTGGCAAAAAGTACGTCTACGGTGGCGTATTTTTTGCCTCGGGTGATGTGCGTTTTCCGCTGCCACACAGACCCCAAGGCTTTTTGTATTTGGGCCTCTGTGGCTCTTTCCACCCTACGGGATTTTGTACTTACTCTACGGTACGTGACCGTACAGTGCTCTTGGGTTTCGAAAAATTTTTCGCTGCCTTGCAGATTGCTCGGTGTCCGTTCTTTGTCACCATCTTCTTCGCTTCCTCTAATTCCTCATTTGTTATGAGGATTGTTTCCAAGTTTTTCGCAATACCTGCAAATGAGATTGGTTTTTCTCTGCTGTTGTTGTTGTCGTCAGAGCTGCTGGTACTTTTGTTGTTGCTGCAGGTACTACGACTACTGCCTCCGCCGCTGTTGCTGTGGTTGTTGTTGGTGTTGCTGCTGCTAATGCTGTTGTTGTTTATGCTGCTGGTGATGCTGTTGCGGCTGCTACTGTTGTTTTCATTGTCACTGTTGCTGTTGTTATTACGGCTGCTACTGCTATTATTCCTGACGTCAGACGAATGAACTGGGTTTTCGTATTTCCCGCACACCTCTTTCGTCGCTGTCGTCGTCGTCGTGGAGAAACCTTGCACGCTTTGCACGAGACTTTTCTTTTCTTTCGTCGCTTGCGAAAGAGAAGGGAGGGAGAGAGACACATTTAAAGAAGGGAGGGAGAGAGACAATCTTCTCTCTGCTGTAGTGATGATTGAGGAAGAAGAAGACGGAATGAGTGGGAGTGACGTATGAAATTTCTTTTTGGTAGCCATGTTTTTTTTGTTTAAAATGAAATTTTGGGTACAAAACCCCAATAACTGGTTATTTAACCCCGAAGGGCCAAATAACGGACAGAAAGACCCCTCTCACGAGGAGGAGGGTGTCTTTATCAACAATTTGGTTCAAGTTTTAAACAATTTACAATTGTTTTAACGGTTAAAAATTACTATACCTTACAGAGCCGAGCCTCCGTCAACCATGGCATTCAATAATAATAATAATAATAATAATAATAATAATAAAAATAAGAGACTGAAGAACTGATTATATCGGCACAAGATCAGTGTCTGCCAACAAAAAATTACCAAGCCAACATAATAAAAAATGGATGCAGCCCATTATGCCGTGTATGCAAAAAACAACCAGAGACCATTGACCATATAATTTCAATGTGCAGTCCTATAGCTCCAACCGAATACCTAAACAGGCATGACAGAGCTGCACAATACATACATTGGATAATGTGTAAGCATTTTGACCTGCCCCATCAAAAGAATTGGTGGCAGCATCAACCACCTCCCATACTTGAAAAAGATCACATCTCAATCTTGTGGAACTTTAGCATCCAAACAGACCGAAAAATAGATGCAAATAGACCTGATATAATATTGAAGGACTTTCAAAAGAGGGTATGCCTGCTAATTGATATGTCTGTTCCAATAGACAAGAATGTATCTATAAAAACATTTGAAAAATTGAGCAAGTATGAGGACCTGGAGATAGAAATTGGAAAAATGTGGAAATTGAGAACTAAAACAATACCAGTGGTTGTAGGCGCTCTGGGAATGATACCTAAGGGGTCTAATGATTACTTATCGCAAATCCCAGGATACCCGCGTATAGGAGAAATACAAAAGATAGTAATAATGGGAACTGCCCATATACTAAGGAAGATTCTGTCAATATAAGTACATCACAAGTCTAAACACTAAAGATGCATGTGTGAGTATGTATGGTCTTTCTTGAACATGGCGGACCTTGTTGTCTCTTGAGGTCACTGGTTGTGACTTGGTGATAACTCGTATGAACATAAAGCAAGATAAATGCAACTGTAATAATAATAATAATAATTGTTTCTACTTTTGGCACAAGGCCAGCAATTACCCAGTGCATTACTGGTACTTTATTTTATCGACCCCGTAAGGATGAAAGGCAAAGTTAACCTCGGCGGGATTTGAACTCAGAATGGCAAGGGCCGTAACTGCATGTTCGCATGTTCGACAACAACTAGAAGATGTTGTTTGGACAGCTTGAAGGAAAAAAAAGAGGCAACGACTTGATACCTGAGGCGGAACAAACTAAAACATTCTGCAGAGGAATATGGGAGCAGGATGTTAAACATAATGACCAGGCAGTGTGGATTGAGACAATACAGAAGGAGATTAGTGAACAGGCACACCAACAAACTGATTTGAGTATCACAGTTGAAACTCTTAAGGGGCAGGCCAAAAAACTAACCAACTGGAAATCACCAGGCCCAGATGGTGTGCAGGGGTATTGGATTAAAAATATAACATCACCCCACCCGAAACTGACAACCATGTTCAATGACTGCTTGATGTCAGGTGAGGTACCAGAGTGGTTGACAAAAGGTACCACAGTTCTGATAATGAAAGACCGAATCAAGGGTAATGATGTTACCAACTATAGACCTATCACATGTCTGTCCGTAATGTGGAAACTGTTGACGAGCATTGTGTCTGAGGAAATCTACCATCACCTCCACACAAACAACTTGTTACCGGACGAACAGAAAGAATGCCGAAAGAAGTCACGTGGTACAAAGGACCAGTTACTTATTGATAAGATGGTAATGAGGAATTGCAGGAGGAGACACACTGGTCTTGCCATGGGATGGATAGACTACAAAAAGGCATTTGAAATGGTGCCTCATTCTTGGATCACCAAAAGCCTGGAGATCTTCAAGGTGGCAGATAACATCAGACAGTTGTTGGGCAAAAGTATGAAGTCCTGGGAAACAGAGTTAACATCAACTGGAGAATCCTTGGGAAACGTGAAGATCAAGAGAGGTATCTTCCAGGGAGATAGTCTGTCCCCTCCGTTGTTTGTCCTTGCCCTGATGCCCCTGACCAGTGTACTGCGAAAAGTGAGAGCAGGATACAGGTTGGGAAAGGGAGGGCTTACCATCAATCACCTCCTCTTCATGGACGATCTTAAGCTCTTCGAGAAGAGTGAGAAGGAGTTAGATGTGCTTGTTGACACTGTCCGTATTTTCAGCAATGATATATGTATGCAATTTTGTATTAGTAAGTGTGGAGTCATTGTGATGAAGAGGGGTAAGTTGAGCAGAAGTAACGGAATCCAGGTACCAACAGGTGAGATGATAAAGGAAATTGACTCTGAAGAAGGATACAAGTATTTGGGCGTTCTGGAGGCTGATGACATCAAGAACAAAAAAATGAAGGAATTGATAAGAACTGGAATACAATCGGAGAGTAAAGAGCGTATTAAAGTCACATCTGAACAGTAGGAATGCCATAAGTGCAGTAAATTCCCGAGCTGTGTCTATTATTAGGTACAGTGCGGGAATTCTGAGATGGAATGTTGCTGAACAAAAAGAAATGGATAGGAAGACTAGGAAGCTATTGACTATCTACATGTTCCACAAGAGGAGTGATGTCGATAGACTCTACTTAAGGAGATCTGAAGGTGGAAGAGGTCTTATCAGCATAGAGGACTGTGTTCAGATGGAGAAAAAAAACCTACACAAATACTTGACTGATAGTAAGGAGCCAATGCTCAGAACTGTACTGAAGGAGAGGACAATAGACAAGGGGATGTCCAAGGAGGAAATAACAGCAAGAAGAAAGAGCAGCCTTCATGAAAAATCCCTTCATAGTACCTTCTTTGAGAAAACTGAATTCAGAGATTCACAGACATGGAACTAGTTGAAAATAGGAGACCTTAAAAAGGCTACAGAAGGAATGTTAATGGCTGCGCAAGAGCAGGCGCTCAAAACGAAGTGGTTGAAACACCATATTTACAAGGAAGAGGCTAGCCCACTGTGCAGGATCTGTGGAGAGAGAGAGGAGACTGTGGCTCACATTGTATCCGAGTGTAAACACCAAGCCCAGACTCACCATAAGGGCTGGAGACATGATGTGATGGGCAGGGTGATCCACTGGCCCCTATGCAAAGTAAACAATTTACCACATTCTGAGAAGTGGTATGAGCATAAGCCAGAGTCGGTGATAGAAAAGGATCAGGTGAAGGTGCTGTGGGATTTTAGGATACAGATGGACAAGAAACTGGAACACAATAGACCTGACCTGGTGGTTTTGGACAAAGAAAAAAGATCGTGCCTGATTGTGGATGTGGCCTGCCCATTCGACACGAGAATGCAAGAGAAGGAGAGGGAGAAAATTAACCGATACCAGGACTTAAAGTGGGAGGTAAAAAGGATTTGGAACTGCCATGAAGTCAAAGTGGTCCCCATTGTCATAGGCGCACTAGGTACTATCTCAAAAAGTTTCCAGGGATGGTTAAAGAAAATTGGCCCCTTCACGCTTTTTGGAACGCTTCAAAAGGCATGCTTGCTGGGAACAGCAAGAACCCTCCGATACGTCCTGAATATCTGAGGCTGCAGGTAGTGGCTTGATATTCATTTCAACAAACTTTCCAGTTAACTAACATCAATGACTGAGACTCAAAGAATAATAATAATAATAATAAGATAATAGGGAAGAAGACGCACGAGGTGGTAGAAGGTCATGATATCGCTCCCGTAAGTTTTTGATTGTTAACATATTTAAATCAATTGTGAAATAACAATTCTTAGTACAAATGTTGCATAAACCACCGAATCAAGTCCCATAAAATTTCGGATCCATATTATATTGTTATATCGCTCAAATATTCAATTTTGTATTATATATTTTGTATTCAAAAAGAAAATGGTTATAAATGGAAGAAAACACCTCCTGTCTACACTATATAGAACAGCCAAATAACAGCAATTTCACCAACACCAGAAACTTGATACACCACCTACCCCATCACAATAAATATAACAGCCAGATAACGGCAATTTCACCACCACCACCACCAATCCCAGCATCATAATAAAAATTACACTTATTATTGTCTCAAGTTTTAACAAAATGTTCAATTCCAATTTTACGGGAATATGTCAACACAATATATATTAAACATACGAACACAAACTCATAGATACTACATATCACAAAACTCAGTAACGACAATGCCACCGCCGCCACCACTCCATCCATCATTGCTACCACTATCCCATCACCGCCACCACCACTCCTTCATTGCTACCACCACTATTCCCCTGTTAACTTGAGAGAGAAAGGGGAAGGTGGCGGTATCACTAAACAAGGGAGAGGCTAGCAAAAGATATAAATAGATTGACTTAGTGACCTGGCCACCGGCCAAACGTCAACATCAACAAGTATGGGACTGCTGGCAGACCCCTTCCTAACCAACAATATAAAAAGCCCCGGCACCACCACCGACATAGCCAACAACAATAACAGCCAACTTCAGCAAAAAGTATATTATATTATTGTAATTCACTGGGTGATTGCTGGCCTTGTGCCTGGAGTGGAGACAATTATTAATAATTTCATTCTTAAGCCACGCAATGCTCACATTAAGGAACCACTCATGATAATAACAATTTAAAAAAACAACAAAAATAAAACCCCGTGACCAAGAAATACTGGGATGGCGGCCGGCGGGGAATAGCTGTGTCTCTAGGGGAGAACGACACCTCTAGTCTTGGTTGACACTCGTTCTAGAAGTGGTAACACGAAATGATTACCACCTGGCGGATAAGGATAAAACGCGACAAAATGAAGTAAATGTCTAATGATAAAATCTCATACCGGATCGGCCGTCACCCGGGTAAAAAAGGGCCGCGTCCCTCAGAGAGGAACCAGACTGGGGTCGAAAAATCAGCTAATGGTTCAAACCTTCCCATCACTTCGGAGCTGGAGACCTCCCATAACCGGAATACTCCTACTGTTGGCCCTCCATGCTCACCACCAAGAAATCCAAAGAAAAAGAGAGAAAATTGGTCAAGGGAAGATAATAAAGAAGTCCTTGAGGCTTTCTACACTGCCATGTACTACCCATCAAATACATCGAAAACAGAACAGACATATATCAACTGGAAAAAGAAACATCCCGAAAACAGAGGCTATATTGACAGTAACAAACTAGCCAATATACGAAGAAATATTGTACGAAAAAAGTTACTGACTGATATAGAAATTGATCAGATCAAACTATTAGCACAAAGTCAGCGAAGGGAAAATGAAACATGTGTCAGTGAAAACGAGGTAAATTGTAACACTTCGAATCCCAGGGTTGGGGCGGAATCACTGGCAACAGAACAAATTAAAGAAAGGATCGAAAAAGTGGAGGGAGTGCATGCTCCAAATGAAAATTATGAGATCGTAAGTGATAAAGAAATGAATGAGAATGAACTTACCAACTTGAAGGATGAAATTATGATCGAATGGATGAAAATGAAAGAATCTGACATGGGGCAACGAGACACCCTCCCTAAGATCCAGAACTCCAAACAGAACCAAAAGATAATACACAAGACTAACATAATTCTCAAAAACATTATCATCACAAACAAACTAAACATTACTGATTTAAATCATCTCTATTATGCATCGGCTAAAGTCACCACTCACTTATGTGGAGTGAAGATGAAAAAACAAAGGAATTCCCACAAGAAATCTACTTGGCAAGAGAACATCAATCGCCAAATAAACCTTCTCCGATCTGACCTAGAAATTTTAACAAACTATAAAGTAGGTGAACATGTTAAACAAACTAAACTTAGAAAATTGAAAAAAAAATACAGTATAAAATCAACATGTGACATAGACATGCTGATAGAAATAATCAAGCAAAAAGTGTCGGCCAAAGCTGCTCGTATAAGGCGCTTTGAAAAACGATCTAGATTCTATAAGGACAATAATATGTTCAAAAACAACCAAAGAAACTTCTACAGAAAAATTGGTAAGTCAACAATAACTGCTAAATCAATACCACCCAAGGAGGAAGTGCAAGAATTCTGGGAAAAGATCTGGGCCGAAGAAAAAGTTCATAACATACATGCCCCATGGATAGACAGACAAATGAAAGATACAGCTCACCCTGAGGAACAAATATGGGAAAATATAACAGTTGAACAGTTGCGCTTGGCTCTAAGAAAAACCAGCAAATGGAAATCCCCAGGATAAGACAAAATACAAAACTTTTGGATAAATGCCTTCACAGGGTCTCATGATCTGTTAGCCCAACTTTACAATGAAATAGTTAAGGAGCCAGAAAAGATACCATCATGGCTAGTTAACGGCATTACATTCCTGCTTCCGAAGAATGATGAGACAAACAATCCCAAAAATTACAGACCGATAACTTGCTTGACCACAATGTATAAGATTTTAACATCAGTCCTAACTGAATACACATATGACCACCTGATAACAAATGACCTATTTCCCATTGAGCAGAAAGGGTGTAAACGAGGCTCATATGGCTGTAAGGATCAGCTTCTGGTTAACAAAATGATACTGGAAGATTGTCATAATAGACACAAAAATCTATCGATTGCTTGGATAGATTATAAAAAAGCATTCGATAGTTTGCCACACAGTTGGATTGAAAAATGTTTAGAAATTTTCAAAATATCTGCCGTTGTCAGGAGGTTTTGTCATTCAGTAAGAAGACATGGAAAACGACACTCCTTTTGAATAGTGAAACAAAATCACTGGAAGCTGGAGAAGTTAATATTAATTGTGGAATTTTTCAGGGTGACTCTTTATCACCGCTTTTATTCTGCATCGCACTTATACCATTAAGTAAAATGCTCAATGAAACAAAACATGGATATAGAGTCTATGACAAAACCGTTAATCACCTGTTCTACATGGATGACCTTAAACTATTTGCAAAAAATGATGAACAATTGCAAGGGCTATTATCCACTGTGGAGCAGTTCAGTAATGACATTAAAATGGAGTTTGGTCAAGATAAATGCGCCAAAGCAACGTTCGTCAGAGGAAAGCTGTTGTAGAGTTCAGACATTAATCTTGATCGGGAGAACGTGATAAGAGAACTTGATCAAGAAAAAACTTACAAATATCTAGGTGTTTTTGAAGGAGACGGAATCAAGCACTCGACAATGAGGGAAAGGATAAGGAATGAATGTTACCGCAGAGTAAGAGCAATCTTAAGAACGGAATTGAATGCAAGGAATAGGATCGATGCCATAAACACGCTTGCCATACCAGTAGTAACCTACAGTTACAATGTCATCAACTGGTCAAGCACAGAGATCCGTAGGCTCGATACAAAAATTCGAAAATTCTTAACCATGCACAGAATGCATCACCCTAAGGCAGATATAGATAGAATATATCTCCCTCGGAAAGAAGGAGGACGTGGGTTAATCCAGTTAGACATTGCGTTGAAAACTGCAACAATTGGATTATCTACATATCTAAGGGAATCACATGATTGGATGATCAAACTCGTTTTGAAACACGAAAGCATCAAAAGATCATATTCCATTACAAAAGATGCACAAATATACAGTCATGGACTACAAATTTCAGAAGTCCCATTTACTGCTGAAATGGAAAACACAGAAAAAGCAGAGCAGGTAAAAGTAACTGCAAAGAAAGAACTGCTACAGAAACTGGCTAAGAAATGGCAAGAAAAGCCTCTGTATGGAAAATACCCAGAGCGAGCTAACAATCCTGATGTTGACAAAACTTTAACCCATCAGTGGTTGGGATCCTCTGGACTGAAATCGGAGACTGAAGGACTGATTATATCAGCACAAGATCAGTGTCTGCCAACAAAAAATTACCAAGCCAACATAATAAAAAATGGATGCAGCCCATTATGCCGTGTATGCAAAAAACAACCAGAGATCATTGACCATATAATTTCAATGTGCAGTCCTATAGCTCCAACCGAATACCTAAACAGGCATGACAGAGCTGCACAATACATACATTGGATAATGTGTAAGCATTTTGACCTGCCCCATCAAAAGAATTGGTGGCAGCATCAACCACCTCCCATACTTGAAAAAGATCACATCTCAATCTTGTGGAACTTTAGCATCCAAACAGACCGAAAAATAGATGCAAATAGACCTGATATAATATTGAAGGACTTTCAAAAGAGGGTATGCCTGCTAATTGATATGTCTGTTCCAATAGACAAGAATGTATCTATAAAAACATTTGAAAAATTGAGCAAGTATAAGGACCTGGAGATAGAAATTGGAAAAATGTGGAAATTGAGAACTAAAACAATACCAGTGGTTGTAGGCGCTCTGGGAATGATACCTAAGGGGTCTAATGATTACTTATCGCAAATCCCAGGATACCCGCGTATAGGAGAAATACAAAAGATAGTAATAATGGGAACTGCCCATATACTAAGCAAGATTCTGTCAATATAAGTACATCACAAGTCTAAACACTAAAGATGCATGTGTGAGTATGTATGGTCTTTATTGAACATGGCGGACCTTGTTGTCTCTTGAGGTCACTGGTTGTGACTTGGTGATAACTCGTATGAACATAAAGCAAGATAAATGCAACTGTAATAATAATAATAATAATAATGTTTTCTTTATATTAACCACAAGGGTTTACATAAAGTAGACATTAAGGACAGTACAGGACAATACAGCACGGTACAAATGGGCATTTCTGCGTGTAAAAAAAACAGAGGATGTAATAAAATAACAAAGGAAGATTCCCCAATAGGGGGGAGACTTCTGAGGGACATTTGTGGAGAAAGCCCATTAAAAGACCACAGTGGCCCTGACCACCAGGGCAAGTGCCCTCTCCCAGTTTACCACCTTTAATTTACAGACACATACTAAGTGTAGGCCCATTCACTCGGGCCATACTTGCTTCTCTCACCCATCTTTCAACAAAATGCTGGGAAGAGAGCACTTCCCTCTCTACCCTGATTTTCCTTTTCAAATGAAATTTGAAAAAGTTAATCAGGGCATCACCGAAGAGGTAAGTGCTCGTCTTCAGCCCTTTCAAACGTGTCCACCATACTATCTCTTTCGCCATGGCCACCAGACAGATAAAAACTGCCTGCCCTTCCCGGCTAAAGGAAGAGGGCGGGGCAATCCTCATGATGGACTCTGCTGATAGCCGGATTCGTCCTACACGCGACAGCAGGTGTTAGACATAAACCCACAAGTCAGCAATTCTCGGACACTGAACGAGTGCGTGCAGGACGGTTCCGTCGCCCTGCGCGCATCTCGGACATGCTCGGCTGACGGCACCTCCATGCCTGTAGAGTTTATCCCGAACTGGCAAGGCTCCTCGGTAGCACTGCCAGGCCAGGGATTTCTGGAAGTTGTCCATAGCCCCCGGCCCGAAAGTTCTTCAGAAGAGATTGTCTAGTTGATTTTCCCCAAGTACGTCGTCGCTCTTCCCCTCCACTAATCCTCTATAGAACGCCGAGGTGGAGTTTCCACCGATCACATTGCCCGATTGGTCGAGGGCTTTGAGCGCCTGAAGACATTCCAGTCTCCAAGCGCTCCCACTCGGTCTTCGCTTGACCCAGGACTGCAGCTCCGTCAAGGAAACGAGCTGGGGAAAGACGCGTCTAGCAACGGCGACCACACCTGATCACCGTCGAGGAAGAGGTGGAGATGTCGTAGCCTGAGCGCGTGTCTGCGCATCATCAGCCACGGCATTCCCAGCCCTCCACGTTGCGGGTGTTGACAACAGATGGACCGCCTGACCATCGGAGCGCGTCCCTTCCATAAAAAGCGAAAGAGCAAACGCTCCAGCGCAGTCAGGCGGGGCTTATGACAAAGTACGACGGTCAGGCGGTAGCAGATGACGGACGTGATGTACGCGTTAGCCACCTCCGCTCGACCTTTCAGGCACAGCTTCCTCTCCGCCCATTTCTGGGTGAGTGAAGCCCCCCTGCTCGTCACCTCGTCCCAGATTTTGTCCGTCTGGAGGTCCGGACCGAACCAGACCCCTAGCAATTTAACCGGTCCGTCCGTCCAGCGCCCGACGACACTGTTGGACAGAATGGACCTGCGTCTCCAGGTGCCGAGCTGCAGGCCCACTGACTTTTCCTGGTTGATCATTGCTCCTGTCACCGCTTCGTATTCTCTTAGTGTAGTGCCGATCGCCTCGATGTGTTTGGCGTTCGACACCACTACGGTGACATCGTCCGCATATGCTGACATGGATCTTCCGCATCCTAGTTCGCGCGGGACGCCCCTCAACGACTCCAGCTTGTGCAGTAATGGCTCGAGAGTCAATACGTACAAGAGGGACGAGAGGGGACATCCTTGGCGGACCGAGCGCATGATGTTGAACGGTTCTAAAAGGTGACCGTTCGCTCTCACCACAGACCAGATGTCGCTGTGCATGGCAGCGATCCAGCCTATGAAAACGGGCCCAAAGCCAGCCGCCTTCAGGACTGCTGCTAGGTAACGATGGTCGACCCTATCGAAAACTTTCGACTGATCTAAATAGATCAAGGACCCACCCGTACCAGGTTCCCTAGCTACCCTCTCTACGATGTATCGCATGAGGTGGAGGTTGTCGTGGATTGATCTGTCGGGAATGGCGCGTGTCTGCGCATCTCCTACCAGACCACCAACGACATGCGCCAACCTCTTTGCTAGCACCTTGGCCAAAATCTTGAACTCTGTGTTTAGCAGAGTTATGGGCCTAAAATTATCTATGTTATCCCCCTTGTTCGGATCCTTTCTCAGCAGCGCCACCGCTCTTCGACTCATAGAGCTGGCAATTCTCCCATTCTATTGCCAGTTGCAGTAGACGTCCGCCAAGAGGCCTCCGAACAAGTTTGGCATTTGTACGTAAAGTTCATAGGACAGACCATCCAAACCAGGCGATTTACCCCTTGTGCAGCCAGTCATTGCTTCCCGTACTTCATCGGCTGTTATCGGCTTTTCGCAACACTCCGCCTCAGTGGCCGATGCCGCGGCAGTCCGTCGAGGTAGACACTAAAGTCCATCCCTCGATCCGGCCCGCCGCTGCCCCCGAACAGTTGAGCGAAGTGTCGCTGAAAAGCTTCACACATTTTCCAGGGATCGAGTAGCATGCGCCCTTCGTGGTCTACCAAAGACCGGATCGTGGTTTTGTTGCCACAACGCGCCTCCGCCACTCGGGCCCATTGAACGGCTTTCGTCCCCTCGTGTCTGAGAGCACGCACCCTAGCTCTGACAACGCAGCCTTCGTGCTTTGCATTGAAGAATTGGTCACGGGCCAATTTCGCCGCAAGTACGTCGGTCGCGATGCCTTTGCTAAGCGCCTCGTCTAATTTTTTAACTAGTCCTCCCTCTGCTCTATTTTTCTCTATAGCTAAAGCCTTACTAAACCTAATGGACTCTATTCTAATCGCTCTTTTCAGAGCAAACCACCACTTCTGTTGTTGACGATGGCCCCCGTCAACGCTCACTTAACTAGTACGCTAATCCGGTCTCTGTAGGCCTTGCGCGCTGGTAAGGACGCGTTTAGCTTCCAGTAGCCGAGTCCTCGTCTATGAAGCCTATCTAAGTCAAGCACACAGATCACGAATTTGTGGTCCGTGTAGCTGACTATCTTGAATTATGGACAGCTTATGCTAGACCTATCTATTTCCCTACAAAATACTCTATCTAGATATGATCTGGATGACCCTATGCGATTTTTCCAAGTCCACATTGGCAAATTCGGGAAATCCAATCGGTACCTATCAGACAGTTTAAAATGCCTGAGCAGGTTGGTGAGGCTCTTGCACCCTCCTCCCCTATCCGCTAATCCCACACAGTCCCAGCGTGCATCTAAGATCCCGTTCCAGTCGCCCACTAACACTAAAAAGCGGGACGTTCCTAGAAAGGTCTCCAGAGGCCGGAAGAAATCAGGTCGCCCTGCTCCTGTCGGGGCATAGACGGCCACTAGCCTGAAAGCTTGCCCTTCTCCGCTGGTCACGTCCAGCACCACCAACTTACCTTCTGTGTACAGGAAGATGGCCCGTATGGCGAGATCCAAACCTCTCCGAAAAAGCACAGCAATTCCTACCCCCGATCCAGGACGGCTGGGAGATGCGTACACATCGTAGCCGCCGAAGATCGGTGCGAAGGCCCGTGCTTCGGAGATTCTGGTCTCGCTGATGGCCACTAGATCTATGTTTAGTGACCTGAGGTCGTTGAGCAGGTGGCCCTGCTTCCATGACGACCCCAAGCCACGCGTATTTATGCTGCCTATTCTGAGTGAGGTCATGTTGAAATGGAGTGGAAAAGATGGGAAAGACCACTTACCTTACTTCTTCTCGTAGAGGAAGGATGGTTTCACCATCCCTTTTCACTTGATCGTCTGGTGAAGGGACCGTTGAATCGCCCCTTCGGCTGGTCGTCGGCTCTTCTGTGAGTATATCCGGATATACCCTCCGGTTGAGTGTCCCTCCTAGGTCTCTGAAATCACCAACTGCGTTGGGGAATTTCGTTTTAATGTTTGTGTATTGTTTCTGTGCTATTTTTACCAGTCTTATGTTTGTTGGTGTTTTGATTGGTGCTGGTATTATGTAGTCGTGCTGTGAAATGCCTGTGTGTTCAATTATGTAAGTCATTAATTTCTTGTGTGTATTTATTGCTGTGCATTTGTTTTTCTGGGGGTGGGGTATGGTTCTGCTATTTTCTTGTCGTTGTTGCTGGGTATGTGTGTTTTGTTGTGTTTGCGATGCTGGTGCTTGTGATGGTGGTGTTGAAGGTGTTGTTGTTGTTGGCGGTGGGGTTGCCGCCGGTGGTGATGGTGGTGTTAGTGTAGGTGGTGATGGTGTTGGTGGTGTTGCTGCTGTAAATCTTTTTGCAGTAGCCTTTACCCTTATTTTCGTTTATTTCCTCCCTTTTCGAAGGCGACGATGCGCTGCTTCTGCGTTTGTGCCTTCTTGCGACCTTTTGCCATCCCTCTCCCACCTCACACTACATGTCCGATTCTGTGAGGTCGGGGAGGGGTACCAGCTCCACTCTTTCACTTGTTGTTGTTGGTGATGTTTGCAGTGGAGTCTCTGTTGCAGCTGCAGTTGGTATTTATGTTGTTGTTGTTAATACTTCCACTGCTGCTGCTGTTCTTGATTTCCGTGACGTGGGTATGGGTGCCACGTACCTATCCTTCCTGGTTGCCGCCTGTCCTGTTGCTGGTAGCAGTGGAGCCGGTTTCGGAAGGAGGGGGGTTTTCTCCTTTCTCAGGGTGTTCTCATTGCAGAAGGCCCTGAGGTGAGTCTTCGATCCACAGCGAAAGCATTTCGGACGTTTTCCCTCAACACTTATGGGCAGTTGAGTGCCGTTAACGAAGTCTATCCCATCAGGGATAGCTTCGGTACACTCCTGGTTGGTTTGGATTAACATCTCAATGGAGGTGCCGACCCAATCTTCTCGTACTTTTTTCTGTACTTGCAGTACAGTTGTTTTGTCCTCGATTCCGACGAGGACAGACGCGGCCAGCCAAGAAGGGGCCAACCCGGGGGAGGGGGGAGGGGGGGGGGTCAGTTTGACCCTCACAATTTTTTATCCGCAGTAGGAGGGCACCAACAACATTTCCTCGTTCCTTAGGGTCACTAAGGATTGAGCCTTTGCCTCCTGGGGTGTGGAAAAAAGTACGTCCACGGTGGCATATTTCTTGCCTCGGGTGATATGCGTTTTCCGCTGCCACACAGACCCTAAGGCTTTTTGTATTTGAGCCTCTGTGGCCCTTTCAACCCTACGGGATTTTGTGCTTATTGTATGGTACGTGACCGTACAGTGCTGTTGGGATTCGAAAAATGTTTCGGCTGCCTTGCAGATCGCTCGGTGTCCGGTTTTCGTCACCATCTTCTTTGCTTCATGTAATTCCTCATTTGTTATAAATATGGTTTCCAGGTTCTTTGCGATACCTGTAAACGAGATTGGTTTTTCTTTGTTGTTGTTGTTGTTGTCGTCGTCGTCAGAGCTGTTGTTACTTTTGTTGTTGCTGCTGGTACTACGACTGCCGCCGCCGCTGTTGCTGTGGTTGTTGTTGTTGTTGTTGCTGCTGTTGTTGTTGCTGTTGCTGCTAATGCTGTTGTTGTTTATGCTGCTGCTGATGCTGTTGCGGCAGCTACTGTTGTTTTCCTTGTCACTGTTGCTGCTGCTGTTGTTATTACGGCTGCTACTGCTATTATTCATGGCGTCAGACGAATGAAATGAATTTTCGTATTTACCGCACACCTTTTTCGTCGTTGTCGTCGTCGTGGAGAAATGTTCCACGTTTTGCACGTGATTTTGGAAACTATTTTTCTTTACTGGCGTCGCTTGCGAAAGAGAAGGAAGGGTGAGAGACACATCTAGAGAAGGGAGGGAGAGAGACAATCTTCTCTCTGGTGTAGTGACGATTGAGGAAGAAGAAGACGGAATGAGTGGGAGTGACTTGTGAAAATTCTTTTTTGTAGCCATGTTTTTTGGGGGGTTTAAAATAAATATTAGGCACAAAACACCAATAAGCGGTTATTTAACCCCGAAGGGCCAAATAATGGGCAGAAAGACCCCTCTCACGAGGAGGAGGGTGTTTTTGTATACAATTTGGTTAAAGTTTTAAACAATTTACAATTGTTATAGCGGTTAAAATTTACAATACCTTACAGAGCCGAGCCACCGTCCACCATGGCATTCAATAATAATAATAATAATAATAATAATAATAATAATAATAATAATAATAAAAAATAATAATAATAATAATAATAATAATAATAATAATAATAATAATAATAATAATAATACGACACGAGAGTGCAAGAGAAGGAGAGGGAGAAAATTAACCGATACCAGGACCTAAAGTGGGAGGTGAAAAGGATTTGGAACTGCCATGAAGTCAAAGTGATCCCGATTGTCATAGGCGCACTGGGGACTATCTCCAAAGGTTTCCAGGGATGGTTAAAGAAAATCGGCCCCTTCACGCTTTTTGGAACGCTTCAAAAGGCATGCTTGCTTGGAACGGCAAGAACCCTCCGATACGTCCTGAATATCTGAGGCTGCAGGTAGTGGCTTAATATTCAATCCAACGGACTTTCCAGTTAACCAACATCAATGACTGAGATTCAAGGAATAACAATAACAATAATAATAAAAAATAATAAAAAAATAAAAAAAAAAATAAAAAAAAAACGAGAAAAACGAACAGAGAAAAACAAAAACAAAAAAAGAAACCCAAAAAACGTAAAGAAAATAAGAATGAAGAGAGAAGCAGGCGGACGGACAGAGAAGAGGGGGGAAAAAGTAAAACTTAAAAAACAAAAACTAAGTCAGACATTCGAATACTACATTACAATGAAACTTATGCTTATTCATTTTTGGGGCCCTTTCTGCCCGTGTGTTTGTTTGTTTATGTGTGTCCGTATACAGCGTGGTGATAATGCCACACAAGGGCCAAGCGGGATGGCGGATCCACAGATGGCTATGTAAACATACGTTCGCCAATCCTCGATAAGAGTGTTTAAATATCGAACATAAACAGTTCGAATAACGGTGAAATGGAGACTAGAACGTCATGTGACAGACTCTCACCCAACAGGTGCCCCCTGGCTCAGCAGCAGGAACCTGACTGTCAACCAAATACTGCTGATGTTGGAGGAAGAAGAAGAAGGAAAGGGGCCAGAACCAACTGGACGAAAGAATTGAATAGAACTGTTATGCAATGCTACCTGAAAAGTAACCCCAAGGAGAGGGGCTACAGGAGACGGATGCATAACATCTGGAACGAGATTGGTTTATTTAAATTAGATGAACAAAAATTGGCCGGGCAGGCTCGGGTAATAAGAACTAATGGGTGGATAAGCGAGCTGGAACTGGAGGAACTGAGCAGAGAGAATGGCTTGGAGATGGCGGGTGTAGTATGCCAGACAAGCGAGCCGGCGGGAAATGAAGGTGAGGAGGTCCTGAGAACGGAGGAACCACCCGAAGCAGACAATGATCTGAATACTGAGATAAATAATACCTGGAACAGAGATACGGCCACTGAGGAGATGAATGCTGACGGGCTAGGACAAGATTCGGTTGACATCCTAAATTTAGTGGTGGATGAGTTGAACAATGATAGTGGGAGACCTATGAACCTAAGATTTGTAGACAGGAAAAAGTTAAAAGAAACAACAGCTAAGGTAAACAAAGTCATCCCATACCTTGAGGCGAGGAGTCTTCACCAGTGCAACAATATCCTCAAAGCAACAGCAAATACGGTGAGGAAACTACTTGGTATAAAAGCGAGAGGAAACAACAGACAAGAAAGAGCAGAGCCGTGGTGGAAGAAGCGACTGAGTGGGCAAATCGGGGAAATGAGAAATGACATAGGAAAGCTTGAGTCACTACTGAATGGGACACTAAAAAACATAGGCACTAAAAATAGACTGGAAATAAAATACAAAACTAGGAGTAAAAAGCTAAATATTATCATAGAGGAATTGAAGCAACGCATTGTAGCAAAGAGTGCCAAAATCAGGCGATACGAGAACAGAGTCAGTCAGTATAAACAGAACCGCATGTTCGACAACAACCAGAAGATGCTGTTTGGACAGCTTGAGGGGAAAGAAAGAGGCAACGACTTGATCCCTGGGGCGGAACAAGCTAAAACATTCTGGAGAGGAATATGGGAGCAGGATGTTAGACACAATGCCCAGGCAGGGTGGATTGAGACAGTACAGAGGGAGATCGGTGAGCAGGCACAACAACAGACTGATTTGAGTATCACAGTTGAAACTCTTAAGGGGCAAGCCAAAAAACTAACCAACTGGAAATCACCAGGCCCAGATGGTGTGCAGGGGTATTGGATTAAACATTTAACATCCCTCCACCCGAAGCTGACGGCCATGTTCAATGACTGCTTGGTGTCGGGTGAGGTGCCAGAGTGGTTGACAAAAGGTACCACAGTTCTGATAATGAAAGACCGAATCAAGGGTAATGATGTTACCAACTATAGACCTATCACATGTCTGCCCGTAATGTGGAAACTGTTGACGAGCATTGTGTCTGAGGAAATCTACCATCACCTCCACACAAACAACTTGTTACCGGACGAACAGAAAGGATGCCGAAAGAAGTCACGTGGTACAAAGGACCAGTTGCTTATTGATAAGATGGTAATGGGGAATTGCAGGAGGAGACACACTGATCTTGCCATGGGATGGATAGACTACAGAAAGGCATTTGACATGGTGCCTCATTCCTGGATCACCAAAAGCCTGGAGATCTTCAGGGTGGCAGATAACATCAGACAGTTGCTGGGCAGGAGTATGGGGTCCTGGGAGACAGAGTTGACATCAACTGGAGTATCCTTGGGAAGCGTGAAGATCAAGAGAGGTATCTTCCAGGGAGATAGCCTGTCCCCTCTGTTGTTTGTCCTTGCCCTGATGCCCTTGACCATTATGCTGCGAAAAGTGAGAGCAGGATACAAGTTGGGAAGGGGAGAGCTTACCATCAATCACCTCCTCTTCATGGACGATCTTAAGCTCTTCGGGAAAAGTGAGAAGGAGTTGGATGTGCTTGTTGACACTGTCCGTATTTTCAGCAGTGATATATGTATGCAGTTTGGTATTGGTAAATGTGGAGTCATTGTGATGAGGAGGGATAGGTTGAGCAGAAGTAACGGGATCCAGATACCAACAGGTGAGATGATAAAGGAAATTGACTCTGAGGAAGGATACAAGTATTTGGGCGTTCTGGAGGCTGATGGCATAAAGAACAAAAAAATGAAGGAATTGTTAAGAACTGAATACATTCGGAGAGTAAGGAGCGTATTGAAGTCACATCTGAACAGCAGAAATGCCATAAGCGCAGTAAATTCCCGAGCTGTGTCTATTATTAGGTACAGTGCGGGAATTCTGAGATGGAATGTTGCTGAACAAAAAGAAATGGATAGGAAGACTAGGAAGCTATTGACTATCTACAACATGTTCCACAAGAGGAGTGATGTCGATAGACTCTACCTAAGGAGATCTGAGGGTGGAAGAGGTCTTATCAGCATAGAGGACTGTGTTCAGATGGAGAAAAACAACCTATACAAATACGTGACCTATAGTAAGGAGCCAATGCTCAGAGCTGTACTGAAGGAGGGGACAGTAGGCCAGGGGATATCCAAGGAGGAAATAACATCAAGGAGGAAGAGCAGCCTTAAGGGAAAATCCCTTCATAGTACCTTCTTTGAGAAAACTGAATTTAGAGATCCACAGACATGGAACTGGTTGAGAAGAGGAGACCTCAAAAAGGCTACAGAAGGAATGCTAATGGCTGCGCAGGAGCAGGCCCTCAAAACGAAGTGGTTGAAGCACCATATCTACAAGGAGGAGGCTAGCCCACTGTGCAGGATCTGTGGAGAGAGAGAGGAGACTGTGGCCCACATTGTGTCCGAGTGTAAACACCTAGCCCAGACCCACTATAAGGGCTGGAGACACGATGTGATGGGCAGGGTGATCCACTGGCACCTGTGCAAAGTAAACAATCTACCACATTCTGAGAAATGGTATGAGCATAGGCCAGAGGCGGTGATGGAGAACAGTCAGGTGAAGGTGCTGTGGGATTTTAGGATACAGACGGACAAAAAACTGGAACACAATAGACCTGACCTGGTGGTTGTGGACAAAGAAAAAAGATCGTGCCTGATTGTGGATGTGGCCTGCCCGTTCGACACGAGAGTGCAAGAGAAGGAGAGGGAGAAAATTAACCGATACCAGGACCTAAAGTGGGAGGTGAAAAGGATTTGGAACTGCCATGAAGTCAAAGTGATCCCGATTGTCATAGGCGCACTGGGGACTATCTCCAAAGGTTTCCAGGGATGGTTAAAGAAAATCGGCCCCTTCACGCTTTTTGGAACGCTTCAAAAGGCATGCTTGCTTGGAACGGCAAGAACCCTCCGATACGTCCTGAATATCTGAGGCTGCAGGTAGTGGCTTGATATTCAATCCAACGGACTTTCCAGTTAACCAACATCAATGACTGAGATTCAAGGAATAATAATAACAATAATAATAATAATAATAATAATAATAATAATAAGAAGAAGAAGAAGAAGAAGAAGAAGAAGAAGAAGAAGAAGAAGAAGAAGAAGAAGAAGAAGAAGAAGAAGAAGAAGAAGAAGAAGAAGAAGAAGAAGAAGAAGAAGAAGAAGACATTTACGTAACCTAATTATATGCAATTATATTTCTTTAATAAAATACATTAATGGCAATGAACTTTACATATAAATCCTTGGGATGTGATTTTGAGTGTTCAATGAGAAATATTTGGTTCCATAAATGTAAATAATTCAATGGAAGCAAATGTTAGGTTGTTATAAACGTGACATTTCAATGTTTCATAAAACCTGTTATTTAGGAAATACCATTGCTATATCATCATCTATGCAATAGATAGAAATATTTACATTTTAGTGCAAATTACACCTAGCACATTAAAATAGGAATAGTTCATTTGAAGGGGGTTTCTGTCATAAAATATTTCACGCAAAACGTTTGAGTTGTTCAATGGGATTTTTTTATTACTATAGAAGAGAGTCGGCTGAAAAGTTCATGACTTAACCAAGATACTCTCATGAAATGACCAAATGAGTTTTACTTTTGAACATAGTCCCTGTAAAAAAACAATGCGTTGTTAATAAGAGTTGAAATTGATGCATACACGATTTCACAGCTCTAACATCACTCCTTCATAAGCTGACCCAAGATACTCTCATGGAATGACCAAATGGGTTTAATTTTTCAACATAATTCCTGGAAACAAACAATGCAGTTGACAATAAGAATAATTGAAATACATCCAATACTTCACAGCTCTACCATCAGTACTTCACACCTCGTATAAATGTGAACATGTATAAACGCTTCATTGGTTGTGTCATAAAATATTTCACTCAAAACATTTGCGTCGTTCAATAGTATTTTTTTAATTTTTAATGTATACATATGTGTGCTTAAATATGCTTATATATAATATAAATATATGTACGCACACGAACACACACACACACACACACACACACACACACACACACACACACACACACACACACACACACACACACACACACACACACACACACACACACGCATATATATATATATATATATATATACTAGCAGTTGCACGGGATAAGGTATTTTGGAACGCGGGTCGCCAACAGACCAATCGTGGAAAAACTGCATGCCTAGACAATATGTAAAGAAAATAAACCGAATACTCCGATGGCTGGATAATCTTTAAGATTTTCCTCGATGAAGCAGTAAAAATACTGCAGGTTTTAACCTAATGCGGGCCCTGGGAGATCAAGAAAATGAATTTTTTTTATGTGCATAATATGCCTTGAAATTTCGGGAAAATCGGCTAGAGGTAACGCCTCAAAAAAGCGCTAAAAAGCTGGAAAAAATAAAGTTTTTCACCTAATGCGGACCCTAGGCCATAAAAATTTGGATTTTCTTTGCTCACGGCATGAAGAAGAGACTGACTAATACTATTTCAAGGATATCAGTCAGACATAACGTCTAAAAAAAAACAATAGCTGAAAAAATGCAGTTTTTCACCTAATGCGGGCCCTAGGGTTCAAAAAATCGGTTGGGTACTTCTCGTTTTTTAGGGATTCAAACTCACAGACACACACATTTACACACACAGACAGACATCCTCAGTTTTATATCTTTATATATATAAAAGCGAGGATGTGTGTGTGTGCCTGTGTACAACTTTGCATGCATAAGGCTTTCACAATTACCAATTGAATTTAACCAAATTTTCTGTGCACGTTGCACAGGTCGCTAAGATTGTCACATCACAATTTTTTCAAATCGACCCACGTTGAGCAATAAAAAATCGATATCAAAATTATCGGTAGAAAAATTGATGTAAGGGAGATAACAAACTTTATTGACAATCCTTATAAAAAAGGGAGATAACCTTTTCACCAAATAGGCCTCGTAAAAGAAGGTATGCACATATTGGCTATCGGTCGAAGAAAACAATGCATGTAAATGACGCTCCGATAACCGAAAATAGACAATCACTAAATGCGGTGAGTACAGTTATTGCAACATCTTTGTCCGCCGCTGAGTGTCGGTTAGTGCGGCGAACCAATAATGCTAAAGCAACTGCTGCAGCACGAGCTGGGGAGACTACAGAGCAACGTGAAACACGCCTTGCTGTGGATGATACAGATACTGCTGCAGCAAGATCTGCAAAGACAGTACACAAATATGAAAGGCAGCAACTTTGCTCCCTGGTGGAAGGACGGCACATTCAGTTTTTAAATTGCCCCTTGATTTGTCAAAATTGGAAACTCCTACTTGTCATATCATCAAAGACTCCGAAAGGGTTTATCTGCTGCGAAGGTGTCACCTTATTGTTTGGGATGAGTGCACAATGGCGTACAAAGATGCTCTTGAGGCACTAGACAGGTCTTTGCAAGACATACGGGATTGCGGTGATGTTATGGGAGGTGTTACCCTTCTGCTATCAGGAGACTTCAGACAGACTCTTCCTATAATACCGAAAAGAACAAGAGCAGATGTGGTAAATGCATGTCTTAAGTCTTCACCATTGTGGCGACAAGTGACATCATTAAGACTAACTGACAACATGCGTGCAAGGTTGCACCTTCTGTCATCAACATTTTCTGGAGACATTCTTACAATAGGAGATGGTAACCTACCTCCGGATACAGATGGACACATAGCAATTGATCACATCTGCAATGTAGTTGAAACTGTCGATGATCTCAAGGCGAGTGTATTCCCGAACTTGCGTGTTAACTATACG
>OZ024742.1:362329347-362331847 GCA_964016885.1 Eledone cirrhosa | reverse complement strand
CACCGACACTGCCAATCCACCGCACTTTGAATAAATAATGAATGAATATTACATAATGTATGTACTAAATTTCGTAACTCTTGATTAAATATAAATAATTGCTTGTTTCAAGATTCACTTCTTTTAGAATTTTCAAATGTCAATACTTCCGGTTATGATATAATGGACACTATATCACATATAACCATTCATATGCTTACATCGTTATATGAGGTTTATATTTCCGTCGCTAATGTTCTCCTTTTTCGTTTTCCTTACGTTTCACCGTAATGCAGTTTATATATAATATCGTCTTTTTTTAATGTATCATGGATTACGTTACTGATTACAGAAGACAGTGTAACACAGTCCCTCTTCAATTCTATGCATATTGTCAATTACGATTTTATTTGACGTACCATATCTACATGCGGCATTAACCATATTGATAGCAATCCACCTTAATTATACAATATTAAACTATTTGTTTTAAAGGGTTTATAGTTATCTAAAAATCTTCCATCATAATATTATGTTAAGTCCTTTGTTAAGTTATATTTAAAAAATGATAATGAGAAATTCATGATTATTTTAAAACGGTTTCCAAATAATAGCCAGTATCTATCAATATACGGCAAACCAATGTTAGATCAGTCATACACCCTCGATAAACTATCCAACATGAGATGTTTTACAGTAAACTATAGATCAGTTCAACCATGAACCAATGTTCTTCTGATGGAGTCACAGCTGGAAAAGCATTTTAAACTTGCAGGAACCAATCACTCACCAGTTCTGGGTATAGCCGATGTACTCCATAGAAGGGAGAGAATGTAATAGGAGAAGAATCGATCTCTATACTGAACTAACCATTTATTTATTGACACCAAAATGATGAAAAGTACAATTAACCTCGAGGCAATTTGAACTGAGAGAGAGCAAAGAGGAGGGACACAGAGCACGAATCACTGTTGTTCTAGTGGCTAACACTTCGCTGTCAACAAATTATTAATGTATTCCTTTATAGTAATTTGGTGGTTTTAAAAGACTATCACTCTCAGTATTATATATGAGAAAATCATTTCACTATAAAATTGATCCAGAATTAAAATAAATAAATTAATAAAGAAAAGCAACATGCAAGATATGAACTGCGCATGCTCTAGTTATCAGAACAATTACAAAATTTAAGGTTGACGTCTCAGTTTGTATAATATTATGTAGGCTGTCTATCGCTATTGGCGGTGAATTGGCAGTATCGGTAGAGGGTTGGACGCCATGCTTTCTAGCATAGTTACGTCCCTTTAAGGTCTGAGTTCAAATCCCGCCGAGGTTAACTTTGCCTTTCCTCCTTACAGGTACGATAAAATAAAGTACCAGTAATGTACTGGGTAAT
The DNA here is from genome assembly GCA_964016885.1 of Eledone cirrhosa. Taxonomy (NCBI): domain Eukaryota; kingdom Metazoa; phylum Mollusca; class Cephalopoda; order Octopoda; family Eledonidae; genus Eledone; species Eledone cirrhosa. Next base: position 362,330,472 of record OZ024742.1, on the reverse strand, counting down.
TGCTGGCCTTGTGCCAAAAGTAGAAACTATTATGTAGGCTGTCAATGCGCAGAATCGTTAAAATATCGTATAGAATTATTTGCAAAATTTCTTCTGTCTCTCTGCAACTTGTGTTCAGATTAAGCAGATGACCACTTTCCTCCTTTTCGGGTTGGTAAAGCTAATACTGGGGTCAACTTTTATTCTATATACACAGTCTCTCTCTCTCTCTCTCTCTCTCTCTCTCTCAAAGGAGTGGGTCAGGGTGGCCGTGGTCTTTTGTGTGGTTTTCGCCACGAGTGACCTTCGGAAGTTTCCCTCCTATTGGGGAGTTTTTGTTGTTCGAATTTCTTAACTTGTTTATGTTGTTTTTGTTATAACCTTTTTTACACGAACAAGACCCACTTTGTATTGTCCCGTACCGTTCTGTGCCGTCTGTAATGTCTTTTTTATGTCAGCCCTTGTGGTCAATAAAGAAACCATTCTATATTACACAGTCTCCCTTTCTCTTTCTCGTTCGCCCCCCCCCTCTCCCTCTCTCTCTCTCTCTCTCTCTGTATATATATATATATATATATATATATATATATATATATATTAATAAAAACAATAAAATAAAAACAAAGAACAAGTTCCTTATATTAAAACATTCATAATTTTACCATCGTTTCTGGGATGTATATGTGTGTTGGTATGTATATCATATAGATCTATGTAAAAATATTACAAATTATCAAAGGAAATATATATAATATATATATATATATATATATATATATATATATATATATATATAGAGAGAGAGAGAGAGAGGGGGGGAGAAAAGGTGAAGTTGGAATAGCAGGGAAAATATATTTTAGGGTCTGTTTTCCTTTTGTTTTTCCTTTCTCAAAGTGACATTATTGAAAAAATGAGAGGGAAAATTCTTTTAAAGAAGAGTTTTATAATGTATATAAATATCCTTTATTGTTGTGACACCCAAAACCATTGCCAAACATATTAGATTAGATCATGTCCTTCTGTTTCTTCTACAACAAGTACAACGGTACGCGATAGGACCCACCTACAGCCCCGGCGGACAGAATGGAGAAGGCGTTTCCCCGGAGGACGGCGAGGGCGACGCGCTGGAAGAGCCACTCCAACTCG
>OZ024742.1:362289347-362326847 GCA_964016885.1 Eledone cirrhosa | reverse complement strand
CATACTTATATATATTTATATATATATATATATATATATATATATGTGTGTGTGTGTGTGTGTGTGTGTGTGTGTGTGTGTGTGTGTGTGTATTCATCAATACAAACAGCCGTTTCCATTATAAACTCCTTGAGATTTCAGGCATGTATTTTATATTTATTTCTAAATAAAATATGAGTCTATCTAATTGTATCATTAATTCCACATCCTACAGAGAATGACGTTAGAAAGCCATTTCCATTCATAATTACTTCCATATATGTAAATATATTATAATACTTACCTCTTGTTGTTATTGTTGTTGTTGTTATTATTGTTGCTGTTGTTGTTATTGTCGTTTCTGTTGTTGTTGTTTTTATTGATTTTGCTGTTGTTGTTTTTATTGTTGTTGCTGTTGTTGTTGTTGTTATTGTTGTTGCTGTTGTTGTTTATATTGTTGTTGCTATTGTTGTTATTGCTGATGTCGTTGTTGTTTTTATTGTTGTTGTTTTTTTGTTCCTCTTGTTCATGTTATTATTTTATTATTGATGTTGACGCTATTGTTATTGTTATTATTTTCAATGTTGTTGCGAGCGGTGGATTGGTAGTATCGTTAGAGCGTCGGACCCATGCTTTGTGACATAGACTTACGACCCTTTACGTGCCGAGTTCTAATCCCATCTAGTTTAGTTTTCCCTCTTATCCTTACGTGGGTCGATAAAATAAAGTACCATTAATGCACTGGATCGATTTAATCCCATCCCCTTCAAATTGTTGGCCTTTATCGAGCAAAACTGGTAAAGGAAGGGTACCACATATATATGTATTTATACCTATTTATCTTATTTTGTTCTAACTTCCGTATGGTTAAGTAAAAAATGGTCTGAAACGGACTGCTTCTACTAGCAAATCTATTACTCGATAAACGTCCACCTTTGCTACCCTTCTGGTGACCGTTATAGCACGTGATAATTCTCCCTCCTGAAAAGTTGTCACTGGTAGTGGTCAATTCAAGAAATTGTCTTTTTATCGAAGGAGTCTCTTGAAAAACCGTTAACCTCATCCCGCGAGTGCACTTTAGTTGCACTTTGGCTGCATACCAGTCGGCGAAACTGTACAGTCGGGACTTTGAAGAAACATTAGGCATATTTTTGTCTATTTGTTCTTCACACTTATAATGAGAGTATCTTGATCAACCTATAAACATTTCAGCCGTCCCTCGTATATATAACTGTGCAGCTGCCTTTATTTCTCCGCTATAAAAATACTATGAACATTACAGTTAACAAACACATTTTAGATATATATTTATTAATTCTTTATAGCATATTATAAGATAACATTTAACGTTCTGTATTTCATGAACGAGAATTAGCAGGACATTCTTAAAAATCCAAAACATTATTAAGATTGCATGACATTAACAATTAATTCTACCAAATCCCACACAACTCTGACTGTTAGTAAAGTTATAAACATTTATTACAAAACAGCACCATGACTGCACCAGAAATCATTAGTCTAAGACAGCAAATTTTTCCTCTAGTAAATATACTATAAACATTTGAATTAATCCTATTTTTTATATATTTTCTACCAAATAATTATTGGATATGAAGAGTTAACGTTGTGAAGGTTGTCGTTGAGAACTACTTCCATCTTCTTTCCTTGCCATGAAGCAGGACTGTCATATTTTCAGCAAAGTATGTCGTACAAGAAAGGTCTATGGAAAAGGCTTTTGTTTTTATACATTTCGGACAATAATATCTTTTAAAATGGAAAAAATATAAATGAATGAAAATAAAATAAAATAAAATAAAATATTTCCATTTTCCTTTTCGTATTTTAGTTTTCATTTATTTATTTTTATCAATTATGTTTTCCTTTACTTCTATAAATGCAGTGAGTGATTTGTGTTTAAGATTACGTTGTTGCTATGAATAAAAATTATCAATAGCTTTTAGTTATAATACTTTCAATTTCCATTAAAATATTTTCGCTTTCCAATACTATACTGGGATTCAGAACTTTTCTCTAAAAATCTGCTATGGATATTGATATTAATGTTTTCAAAATAGAAACAGACTCAGTTGTAAGATAATAGATGCATTATGATATGACATTACGATCAACGAACGACCAGTTACATTGACAATCAAACTTCTATACGCATTTATAAAATTGTAATTAAGCTCATGACGAGGACAAAGTTGGTTTCTTGAATGTTTTATAGATTCTTCCAGTGAAGATGTATGGCTTAGTGGTTAAGATATTCGGCTGGCTGTCTCAAGACCGTAAGTTCATTTCCCAGATCTGAGGGTGCGATGAGTCCTTTAGCAAGAGAGTTTTCTTCATATAGTTCCAGTGCCTTCAGCTGGAGAAAATGATTTATACTTCTAATTTAAAGGACGAGCCATATCATACAGTATCACGCTGAGAACAATGTTAGTAAAGATAACTGTGTCTGTGGAATGCTCAGCCACCAGCAAGATATTTTCACGAGCAAAGAATTCCATTAAGTAAAAAACGATGTCACTCGTCGTTGGAACCGAAGGAGGTCCAGAACTCATGTATATAGATTCCCTCCTAGCAGCCTTCTCTGTCTTACATCGCTATAGGATTATACACAACACAGAAATGTTAACATTTCCTAATACACATCGTCTCATGTTTTTTTCAAGATCGTCAGTTTACAGAGTATTAATTATTACTGAGAGGAATATATAAATTTAGATTCAACTCTTAACATCCCGTAACACACAATACTGCATTAGCAAGACATGCATGAAAAGTATACGGCCATGCTGGATTAATAGGACTTAGTCAATCATATCGATCCTATTTCTTATTTTTTGTTTCGATGCTGGTAATATTGTATCGATCCCATTTGTCGAATCGGCAATTCATACCACATAACACAATCAACGTAAATATAGACATAGAAACACACACACACACACACACACACACACGCACGCACGCACGCACACACACACACACACACACATACATACATATATATATAGAGAGAGGGGGAGAGAGTGTGGGGGGGGGGGGGGGTAACAAAGTATCGTTTAAGGTAATCCAGCTAGAGGTTGTGAGTACTCTGTGTTGAGGAGAGTTTTAACGTACGGCGTTGTTTGATTCAACAAGAAGTTTCCTTAGGTGGCCAGTTTAAGAATGTTCCTAGGCAGATGGTTCTTGGAGTAATAATTGTAAATAGATGAAGAATAACATGGTCAGCTGTACAAAGGGGTTTATTTACAGAATTCTGTAAATAAACCCTTTTGTACAGCCGACCATATTATTCTTCATTCTTTTACAATATATATATATATATATATATAATATATAAGAACAAAAGATGGTTAAAAGAGTTCCATGTATTTTATTATGCGCATTTCAAAAACAAAATATCATCATGCAATAATATTTGTGTTTTCATCAGATAAAACAGGAAGACATGATATGAAGGTTAAAAAACACTTGTGGATAGTTCAGTTTTAAATCAACATATGAGAAGTAGTTTTAGATTGATATATATATATATATATATATATATATATATATATATATATATATATATTCAATATGGCAAAATACCAAGGTTAACAATTTACATTCAATCTTTTATTTCTACGTCCGTTTCTTTACGGTTACAATGTTACATGCAAAGATAAAGCAAAGGTTAACAACTGGAAATCATTAATGACCAATTATCAACACCATACAAAATAACTGTAAGACGTATATCTTTAAGGGGACAGAATACATAGGACATATCTTACCCCCTCACAACCCAGGTGGGTAGACCTCGGCTGTATCTTTCATATTTACAAACTAAGATAGAGGAAACGCCAAGCATACTTAGGTAGAAATAGAAAATGTTCTTTTTTCCTCATTAGTGCCACACTCTAATTACATTCATGCGGATCTCTGCATATCTACACTATTATAATCAGTTTCTATTCTTCCTTAGGTTAACCCGGAATTATTTCACTCTTGTTAAATATACAGAGAACCGGCCGAACACATAACCATGGGGGGGGGGGGTATCATCATATAAGAAAATACTAGTAAATTACTGTATTGAGGGGCCCTTCCAGTGCATTAGATTAACTGATAACTAAATTTTATTAATTAGAAATTTAATTAGTATTAATATCTATAAGCTTTGCTGTAGCTAAGTGTTAGACCTGGCATGTTTACTTTCACTCTAACAACTCTCCTTCATTCTCATATGCTGAAATTCCTTTCTGATCCCCATTAGAGATAGTTGTAAAGATTTCTCTCTTAAACCTTGACCGGCTTGGCAACCACGGGTCAGAAAATCATCTTACTCTCTCCCCTTTGTCCTTCAGGCCAGTTCAGCACCCACCCCCTCCCGCTGCTATGAAGGAATTTAAACATGTACATGACATCCCAAAATTATTGACCACTCCCCGTGACAGACATGAAAAACAACAAATTTTTAGGATTGTTTGATTTAATACTTCTGTTTTTTTTTTCTTTTGACTATCTGCCCATATATGGACAATATCTCTTGATAAGTTCAGTTAGATTCCCGCCGTCCTAATACTGCTGGCTTAGTTCGGATCTATCTGTTGAAACAGGTTGAAACAGCCGGAACTCAGCCGTCGGATTCTGTCTTTTTCCTATATATATATATATATATATAACGAAGGAAATGTGGTAAGGAACCAGGTGGACCATAACGCACCAAAGTACTCAATACTTGAGGTAGTAGAGTGGGTAATAGGAACCAGTAAGACCCCGACAGCTGAGCTCAAGCCGTTTCGACGGCTAATTCTGGACTAAATGAAAATTTATCCTGGTATTTAAATAGCCGATCTTCTCAAGGGGTAATTCCATATATGGTCAAAGTGATTGTCAAAAATCAGTAGTAATTCTGTGGTTGCAAATTAGTAGGGGAGATGGTGGCTAAACCTGCCAGTAGGAGAAAGAGGGGAGGGGGTGGAGTAGACCCAATCAAGCGTTGGTAGTGCCAGCTACAGCTGGGCATGAGGTCAAAGAAGATACTGGGGAGGGGGAGGGGGAGGAAGTCGGAACGGTAGGTAGAACAATGGGGGGTAGAAATATATAGGAAAGAAAAAATACTGAGAGTGAAGAAAAGCAAATAAGTGTAAAGAAAAAAGTAAAGTAAATTCTACGACCTAGGTCTCTAGCTATTGTTAGGCTACAATAAATAAATAAAGAAAGAAAGAAAGAAAGAAAGAAAGAAAGAAAGAAAGAAAGAAAGAAAGAAAGAAAGAAGTAAAGAAAGAAATAAAGAAATAACGAAATAAGTAAAAGAACTAGATGGGACGGATTAGGCAAGGACCCTTTAAGAGGTATAAGTACGTAAATGATACGGTGACGGGTCAACAAAAGGGGCCAAAATACTAAAGAGACTACCACGAAATAAACAATAAAGGTTTCCATCCCGGGCACAATGCCAGCAACCACCCATGCAGCAAAGTGAACTAGTACGAGATAATAATTCTGAGTCCCGAGAAAAATATATACTAATGCTAACTCTAAAAGATCTAAAACAAGCTACATGAAAGTTCGTACGAGGTAAAGGTAGAATACGGAAAGATAAATTCAGAATCCACCCCGCCCAAAAGAAAAGCGAAGAAAGAAATACTGAAACGAAAAAATAAGGCATAAGTGCCACTAAGAAATATAGAGGGCACAGAGAATAGTGGGAGCGGTCGGAAAAAGGGGACAAGTATCCGGGGTCTAAACCAACTGCTATAAAAGGCGGAGTCCGCCAAATCTATCATAGACTAGAGGAGGGGTGGGGGTACTAAGGCTAGTGGTAGTCTCTTTAGTATTTTGGCCCCTTTTGTTGACCCGTCACCGTATCATTTACGTACTTATACCTCTTAAAGGGTCCTTGCCTATATCGTCCCACCTAGTTCTTTTACTTATTTCGTTATTTCTTTATTTCTTTCTTTACTTCTTTCTTTCTTTCTTTATTTATTTATTTATTTATTTCTTTATTTATTCTAGCCTAACAATAGCTAGAGACCTAGGTCGTAGAATTTACTTTACTTTTTTCTTTACACTTATTTGCTTTTCTTCACTCTCAGTATTTTTTCTTTCCTATATATTTCTACCCCCCATTGTTCTACCTACCGTTCCGACTTCCTCCCCCTCCCCCTCCCCAGTATCTTCTTTGACCTCATGCCCAGCTGTAGCTGGCACTACCAACGCTTGATTGGGTCTACTCCACCCCCTCCCCTCTTTCTCCTACTGGCAGGTTTAGCCACCATCTCCCCTACTAATTTGCAACCACAGAATTACTACTGATTTTTGACAATCACTTTGACCATATATGGAATTACCCCTTGAGAAGATCGGCTATTTAAATACCAGGATAAATTTTCATTTAGTCCAGAATTAGCCGTCGAAACGGCTTGAGCTCAGCTGTCGGGGTCTTACTGGTTCCTATATATATATATATAAATATATATATATTTATATATATATATTTATATATATATATTTATATATAAATATATATATATATATATATATATATATATATATATATATATATATATATATATAGAGAGAGAGAGAGAGAGAGAGAGAGAGAGAGAGGGGGGGGGGTAGAGAGAGAGAGATAATACACACATTGGGAAGATACGATGCACAGAGAGTGAGCCTGAAACTTCGTGACAGGTATGACTCCTTGACCAGACAGCTATCGGAATTCCGGATTTATCGTTGTCATCTTTACTCCTCTCAGAAGATAGATATGTTTCTTTTATTTGCCACTAGGGCATCAAAAGTGGGACAAGTACAAAGGGGGGAGTTTACACAAAAAGGCGTCCTCAATAAGGAGGAGGCAATAACAAAATATAAAAATAAAATAAGATATAACAAAAAATAAAATTTATAACAAAATCCTCAATAGAGAGGAGGCGCCTTGGGGGGTCGCACACACCCCCGAAAAAAGTGTGCAACCCTTCTCCTCAGGAGCACAGAGAAGGGGTGCTCCCTTGGTCTTTCATCTTCCTCACCTATAGTCTGATGTAGAGTGAAGGCCCATTCACACGGGCCATTCTCGCCACTTTCACCCATCTTTCATAGAAACGGCTGGGGTGCAGCACCTCTCTCTCCATCCTGATCCTTCTTCCGAAATGATATCGGAAGAAACGGACCAGTTGTTGGCCAGAGAGAAAGGTGCCTGACCTCAGTCCTTTCAGACGCGTCCACCATACAACCTCTTTCGCTATGGCTATTACGCACAGAAACACCGCCTCTGCTTCATCTTTGAAGGGGGGAGGCGGCTTGATCATTACAATAGACTCGGTGGTCAACCGGATCGGTCCCACCCTTGACAGCAGTTGTTCGACATAGCCCCACAGATCGGCTACGCCCGAGCAGTGTACCAATGCGTGTGCAACGGTTTCCTCGTCGCACACGCATCTGGGACAGATCTTTTTGGCGGGGTCCCTACCCGGGCGCCCGTGTCTGTAGAGCCTTTCTCGAACGGGTAAAGCCCCTCGGTAGCACTGCCAGGCCAGGGACTTCTGGAAGTTGTCCATAGGTCCCGGGCTGAATGTCCTACCGAACAGGCTGGCCAGTTCGTCCTCCTCCATGTCTAGGGCTTCTCCGAGGGCGTCGTCGCACCTGCTGCGTACCAGCCCTCTATAGAATGTTGCGGTGGAGTCTCCACTGATAACCGGATCCGCCTGTCAGAGGGCGGTGAGCGCCTGGGCACACTCAGTGTGCCAGGCGCCCAGTTTTCTCGGTCTTTGCTTGACCCAGGATTGCAGCTCGGTGAGTGAGACGAGTCTGGGAAAGGTTCGTCTCACAAACGAGGCCCACACCGGTTGTCCGGTGAGGAATACGTAGAGGTGCCGTAGCCTTAATGCGTGTTTACGCATCATTAGCCACGGCATCCCCAGCCCTCCTTTCGAAGGATGTTGACAGCAGATGGATCTCCTCACCATAGGAGCCCGCCTCTTCCAAAGGAATTGGAAGAGCGCGCGCTCCATCTTGGTGAGGGTTTCCCTTGGGCAGGGCACTACGGTCAGGCGGTAGTAGATGAGGGATAGATATGTTGGTACATCTACATATACTGAAATATAGCTATTGGTAGATATGTATATATATATATAGGTATATACATATATATATATATATATATATATATATATATATATATATAATATATATATATACATATATATATATATATATATTGGTAAACGGAAAAGAAAATGCTGACAAATTGTTCACAGTGAAAAATAGTTTAATTAGGAATAAGTGAGAATTAGTAATAGTATTGGTTAGTATTCAGTTTTGGTTGTAAGTTCTACCGGTTGCGCATTTCTAATGCTTTTCAAAAATAACACATTGATACCTGTGCTGCCCAAAATCATCCCAACTTCAGAATCTTTCCCCTCTACAAATTTAAAGATAATGCCACTCACACCCAGCGCATCAGCAAGGAATCTCACTTTATTAACAAATACGGACCACGTCTAAGCACTTCTCCCTAAGACGAACCCACAGCATACACACGTCAACATACATACCTACATCAGCATACATCTCTACCCACATATAAACACAATGACATACGTAAACACACATGTTCTATGGTGCAACACAAATATACACAAATTTGCATACCTTTTGATGTCTATAGATATAAACGTACCGACACACACACATACATAAACGCACACATGCATTGCACACGGATGGGCACATACATATTTGTACACAAGTATTCCAATACGGCAAGGCCTAATGGATTCCCCTTGCAGTACGGACAATCTGGACACACTCCAGATACATATTTGTACACAAGTATACAATTTCTGGACACACTCCAGATACATGTGTACAATTTGTACACAAGTATACAATTTGTGCACAGGTATACAATTTCTGGACACACTCCAGATGCATATTTGTACACAGTTATTCCAATACGGCAAGGCCTAATGGATTCCCCTTGCAGTACGTACAATCTGGACACACTCACGCACACCTTCGTATTATGCCAATACTATATATCATTTCACACCTTTTATTATTAAGGTTTTTGATGTTCTATTGAGAGAATCGATTTTACTGAAAATATCGAATAATGTACACCATTTCACCAGTACCACAAAAATAATTACTGGTCCACCCACCCACACACACACACACACACACACACACACACACACACACACACACGTGTATGCGCACACACACATATATATACACACACACATACACACGCGTATATTAACATACAAAGAGACATATATACACACACACACACTTCTCCGTATAAGACAAGAGCTGAAAAATATCTTTTAACATGGTAAAATATCCCCCACACACTTACAGACACATTCCTACTGACCATCCCTCTACCACGAATTACTCTGCTACACACACACACACACACACACACACACAGACACACACACACACACACACTTGTCTTAATAGGCATTTGAACTATCAACAGGCTGCGGTTCGCACACACATCCCTGCTGACCATTATCACAACAACGAACCTATTTACTACTACTACACACACACATATTTGTTTTGAAAGACTTATTTTTCAGTGACTTCTCAATCAGCCGACACAAACCTACATTTGGCGCAAAACCAATTTTTAACATTCACATGACCCCTACCGACAATCAAAATTGTTTTGACCACAAGAATTTTTTGCAACACGAATTGGCGCAAAACTTATTTTAATACCGCTGGAGCCACTTTTTTAACATAAAAACAGGTAGAATTTCCAAAACTAATCAGAATGAAGCAAACATCACGGACGCTCTATCTCAAAATTATTTTTGAAAAGCATTAGAAACGGGCAACCGGTAAAACTTAAAACCAAAACTGAATACTAACTAATACTATTACTAATTCTCGCTTATTCCTAATTAAACTATTTTTCATTGTGAACAATTTGTCAGCATTTTCTTTTCCGTTTACCAATATATCATAACTTCTGTGTTACACCTCTATTCTTTTAAATATATATATATATATATATATATATATATATATATATATATATATATATATATATATATATATATATATATATATATATATATATATATATATATATATATATATATATATATATATATATATATATATATATATATATATATATACAAAGAAAGAGAGGAGAGGGGGGAGATACAGGCAGAAGGACAGACTTACATACATCAACAGTATGCATACAGACACTTAAAAATGCACACTTACCGACAAATATATATATATACTAGCAGTGGTACCCGGCGTATCACGGGATAAGCTATTTTGGAACGCGGGCCGCCAACAGACCAGTCGTGGAAAAACTGCATGCCTGGACAATATGTAAAGAAAATAAACCGAATACTATGATGGCTGGAAAATCTTTAAGATTTTCCTCGATGAAGCAGGAAAAATGCAGGTTTTCACCTAATGAGGGCCCTGGGGATCAAGAAAATGAATGTTTTATGTGCATGAAATTTCGGGAAAATCGGCTAGAAGTAACGCCTCAAAAAAGCCCTAAAAAGCTTTTAAAATGAAGTTTTTCACCTAATGCGGGCCCTAGGCCAAAAAAAAGTTGGATTTTCTTTGCTCACGGTATGAAGAAGAGACTGACTAATACATAGTTACGATTTCAAGGAAATCGGTCTGATGTAACGCCTCAAAAGACCCCTAAAAAGCTTTAAAAACGCAGTTGTTCACCTAATGTGGGCCCTAGGAGATCAAAAAGTTGATTTTTTTTTAACGCATAACACTCCCTGAAAAATAAGTAATACACATGTAAAGTTTGAAAAAAATCGGTTGGGTACTTCTCGAGTTTTAGGGATTCAACCTCACAGACACACACACACACACAGACAGACATCCTCAGGGAAGTGACGTAATGCAGACAACCAGACATCCAGACAGATATTATAAGGGCGCGACGTTATATGGATGAATGTATCTAAAAAGAGAAAGACTAACAATTATAGAGAGAGATCGCTAAATCGCCTAATGCGGTCCCTAAGGCATTGAAAATTTAAATTATTTTTGCTCAGAACACTCCCTGATTCATAAGTATTACATGTGTAAAGTTTGAAAACAGTAGGTTGGGTGCTTCTCGAGTTTTAGGAATTCAAACTCACACACACACACAGACAGACATCCTCAGTTTTATATATATAGATAACCATAAATCACACAAATATACGCTATTTTTCATTCCTATATGCTTTCCCCTTCGCTGTGACCTGTCTTTTACTCTTCCCTTACTACTATCCTCTTTCTCTCTTTCCCTTCTCTCTCCTTCTCCCTCTTACTTTCATTCACCCCCTCTGCTAGTCACCCTCTCTCGGCTAGCCTCTTCCTCACACTTTCACTCACTCTCTGTTACTCACCCTCTCTCTCACTTCCTCCATAGTCCCACACCGTGCGAAATATTTTCCTCGCTTACTTTCGCACGGTTAAGATGTGTCTTTCGTTTACTCGTGAATATTCGCAAGTTCTTATGTTCAAATGAATCATTGACTTGATTTTCTCATTGTTTCCTCTCTTTACGTTGCCTCACCATTCGTGTTTGTTTACCTGTCTCTCTTTCTCCACCCAATTCTTTTTATCCCAATAACTTATTTTAGTTATTGTTCGCACTAGCCTGAGGTATCTGGTCTTGAATGCGAAGAAATACCTATGATGGCTAGTAGACCACTGATGATAGATAGTCCTGGCTTCTATTTCTAATTCTTCATTTTAATTTGTGTGTGTATATATATATATATATATATATATATATATATATATATATATATATATAGAGAGAGAGAGAGAGAGAGAGAGAGAGAGAGAGAGAGAAAGAGAGAGAGAGATGTATGTATATGCATATACATATATAATACGTAAACTAATGGATAGCTGAGTGAAGGGAAAATGTGGTGGTTGAGAAATCTGAATCTGTGAGAGCGTTATCTAAATAGAATAATACAAGATATTATCATTGGGAATAAAATATAATCAGAAGTGAACGTATGATCAAATGTCATGAAATATAGTAAGGTAAATATAGACAGATGAAATAGTATCTTGTAGAGGGAAATAGAAGCGATATCGTATCGGCCATTAAGAAAATGTATCATTCTATCTATCTATCTAAGGCGGGTAAAATTCCCGAGATCCATGGACGAGTTCTCTCCAGCGGTCTCTGTCCCTCATTATCGCTGCCATGTCCTGCATCTCCAACAGACCAGTGTCTGTCCTTAGGGCATCAACATACGTTAACCTTGGCCTTCCTCTTCTAGTGTGTCCATGTAGGGGCTCCCAAAGGAGTACTGAGTGCAATGTCAACTCTGGATGTCGGTGAGCATGTCCAGCTAACCTCAATCCCCTCTGTGTCACTTTTGAGCTGACTTTTGGGATGCTCCCATACAGCTCTGAGTTTTTCATCCTCAGTGTATACTGATTAATGTATCATTAAACGTATGTAACATAAAGAAAAATTAGATCTTCAAAGGTTTTCAGCAATACACTTCATAGACGCCAAAACAATTTCGATATATTATGTATGTATATATATATATATATAGCAATAATAATAAATTTGAAGACTAAAATCCAAAGAGGGCTCGATAAGGATAAATATATATCAAATATATAAGAACCGTAGAGCAAATATTTATTAAAATAACAGATTCAAGTTTAAGCAAAGAATCGCTGCTTTCACCCTTAACGGGATCTTCTGAAACTAACAAACTCAATGTGTGAACGCGGAAGTGAATATTTCAAAAAATGTTGCAACCGGAGGAAGACAGGAAGACGATACTTTGGTTCGTGGAAACGTTCCCTGGCAAAGAACGGGAAAAAACGAATATAATACGTCATTATTTGGAGCGGTGAAAAACAATTACACGCAAAGTCAAAACGACGTTTATCGTATAAAAGAAGTCGTAGACTAATATTCTATTAGGTGGTTCATAGAGACGTTCTCTGGCAATGAACGGAAAAAACGAAGATAATACGTCATATGTGGAGCGGGGAGAACAATAGCACACAAAGACAAAACCACGTAAATGGTATAACTGAAGTCATAGACTAAAATTCTAACTAGGAAACGGAATGATTCTCGGCTTCAGAGTTAAGAATAAAGTAAATAAAATACAGAGGTAATCGAAATTAAATAAATACATACACGCATCCATATACGTACACAAGTACACGCGAAAACACTCGCCATAGATATACAAATACACGCACGTACACACAAAAAAAAACAAAAAAACTCGCAAGCACATACAGAACCCACGCAACGCCTGTACCCGCACGCATACGAATGTATACACCAAATACACATAAAATTATATATAAAAATATATATATTAATATATATATGTGTGTGTGTGTGTGTGCGTGTATACATATAATTAAATAAACGTATATAAATAAATAAATAGGTATATAACATCTTCGTTTTTTTCGTTCATTGCCAGAGAACGTCTCTATGAACCACCTAATAGAATATTAGTCTACGACTTCTTTTATACCATAACCGTGGTTTTGTCTATGCGTGTAATTGTTTTTCACCGCTCCAAATAATGACGTATTATATTCGTTTTTTCCCGTTCTTTGCCAGGGAACGTTTCCACGAACCAAAGTATCGTCTTCCTGTCTTCTTCCGGTGGCAACGTTTTTTGAAATATTCACTTCGCGTTCACAGATTAGCTTTGTTAGTTTCAGAAGGTCCCGTTAAGGGTGAAAGCAGCGATTCTTTGCTTAAACTTTAATCTGTTATTTTAATAAATATATATATATATATATATATATATATATATATATATATATGTGTGTGTGTGTGTGTGTGTGTGTGTGTGTGTCTGTGTGTGTGTGTAAATATATATATACATACATACATATATCGAAATTGTTATGGCGTCTATGAAGTGTATTGCTGAAAGCCTTTGAAGATCTAATTTTTTTTCATGTTACTACCGGGATTTCTTGAAGGAATTTATCCAAAGACTTCTTGAACGTGATGGGGTCTGTCTCTGCTTTGACGTGTCTTGGTGTAATGTTAAAGAGTGCAGGGCCAATTGAGGTGAAATAATTGTGCCGTATTGTTGTTATGTGATGCGAGTGGGATTTTTGTTGTGGCGGATAGCACGGGGCCCAAGCCTTGGGTGTACACTAAAGGTGATGCCAACATCATTTGGGCAAAGCTGATGGAATATTTTCCACACCATACAGATAATGTAGCGCTCACAGCGACGGTGGAGAGAATAAAGTTTCAGCTTTTCTAATCGACTACGATAGTCAAGGCCTGTCATGCCATCTATCTTTTTTGTAATTGAACTTTGGGGTGCTTCAACTTTCATAATACTTTGTTTCGTGTGGAGTGACCACAGTGGACAACAGTATCCAAGGTGGGGTCGGGCAAAAGTGGAGAAGAGAAGGATAACAGTGTGGATATCTCTCGACTGGAAAGTTCTAAGAATCCAGGGACACATTCTGCGGGCCATATCAACTTTGCTGTTTATATGAGTGGCCCAGCTTATGTCGTTGTCCACAATTACTCTCGGGTCTCTGATGTTATTGGATGCCACTAGAGTTTCACCTGAAAGAAGAGAGTATGGTAGTTTCAGGGCATCCTTTTTTCCAAAGTGGATTAATTCAAATTTTTCCAAAGTGGATTAATTCAACAGCATATTATTCATTTCTGCCCATTGGATAACAGCCAGTAGGTCTGACTGAGGGCAAGTCCGGTCACCCACTTCATTGATGACCCTTTGGAGCTTGGAATCGTCTGCGAAGATTCTGATGTTGCTGTGCTTGATGATGTCAGTAATGTCATTAATGTAGATGATGAAAAGAAGTGGGCCCAACACAGTACCATGTGGGACGCCACTGCTGACTTTGGCAGGGCTTGATTTTACTCCTTCAACTACAACATGCTGGGTTCTGCGTGTCAGGAAACATTTGATCCACTGTAGTAACCTTCCAGAGACACCAACATTGGATAGTTTTTTCAGTAGAATCTCATGATCAACCCTGTCGAAGGCCTTGCTGAAATCAAGGTAGATGACATCAGTGTTGGAGCCCTCTCCCAAGGCTCTCAAAACATCGTCAAAGTGATGCAGGAGCTGCGTTACGCAGTCCCTTCCATTACGGAACCCATGTTGGTTGGAGTTCAGCAGACCGTTGCTTTCAAGAAAGTGAGTTATTCGTGATCTCATCACCCTCTCAAATACCTTGATAATATGAGAGGTGAGTGAGATCGGATGGTAGTTCACTGCAAGGGACTTATTTCCCTTTTTGAAGACTGGGACAATGGACTGGGACAGAAAGTTTTCAGGAATATAGCCAGAGTCCAGTGAGTTCCTCCACAGATTAACCAGAGGAGATGCAAGTTGGTGTCGACACACCTTCAGGACACAAGCAGGGAACCCATCGGGGCCTACTGCTGAATTGTGTTTAATTTCTTTTATTGCCGCTAAGGCATCAGGGGCGCCAAACGTTATGTCTGATATAGTGTGTGGAGAAATTAACATCACTGGTACGGCCCAGATCGGCCATATCAGGATTGCTGAAAACAGAGCAGTATTGTTTCTGCAGTATCTCGCCCATGGTTTTGGCATTGTCTTGGAGTGTGCCATTGTCATCAACTACGGGGCCAACAGTGGAGACGCTGACCTTGTGTTTTTTAGCAAATGAAAAGAACACTTTGGGGTTGAGTTTGATTTTCTCAATGGCCCAGCTCTCTTCAGCTATTCTCTGGTTATTGATGATGGTCATCATGCATTGCTGGAGGTTATATTTTTTTAACTCAAGCAAGGTGATAGCCATCGAAAGTGTGTGTTGCTGTTGGCAGTATTTTAGTGTGTTAATCTTTTTGTTTGTTCTTTTTATTCTTTTTATTCATTTTTTTTATACACACACACACACATATATATATATATATAGAGAGAGAGAGAGAGAGAGAGAGAGAGAGAGAGAGAGAGAGAGAGAGAGAGAGAGAGAGAGAGAGAGAGAGAGAGAGAGAGCGAGAGAGAGAGAGAGAGAGAGAGAGAGATCTATATATATATATATATAGAAATTGGAATAAATGCTCTGAAATAGCGATATATATGTGAATATAGACATAGAATATTCGAAAATATTCTGTATGTTTATAATAAACATTTTGAAGACCTAATCGCTATAGAATAGAATACGTCACGTATTACAATTAGATTCTCGATAAAAGCAAGGGAAGTAATCTACGCGTTTCATTCTCGTTAGAAATCATCAGGACTACATATCCAGTGCTTTTATCGAGAATGACACAGCTAGAGACTTATAGAATACTTAGCTGTGTACAGGAACTGGTTTGAAAGAGCGGTTGCCGGTCCGGCAGAAATTAGAAATTGGAATAAATGCTCTGAAATAGCGATATATATGTGAATATAGTCATAGAATATTCGAAAATATTCTGTATGTTTATAATAAACATTTTGAAGACCTAATCGCTATAGAATAGAATACGTCACGTATTACAATTAGATTCTCGATAAAAGCAAGGGAAGTAATCTACGCGTTTCATTCTCGTTAGAAATCATCAGGACTACATATCCAGTGCTTTTATAGAGAATGACACAGCTAGAGACTTATAGAATACTTAGCTGTGTACAGGAACTGGTTTGAAAGAGCGGTTGCCGGTCCGGCAGAAATTAGAAATTGGAATAAATGCTCTGAAATAGCGATATATATGTGAATATAGACATAGAATATTCGAAAATATTCTGTATGTTTATAATAAACATTTTGAAGACCTAATCGCTATAGAATAGAATACGTCACGTATTACAATTAGATTCTCGATAAAAGCAAGGGAAGTAATCTACGCGTTTCATTCTCGTTAGAAATCATCAGGACTACATATCCAGTGCTTTTATCGAGAATGACACAGCTAGAGACTTATAGAATACTTAGCTGTGTACAGGAACTGGTTTGAAAGAGCGGTTGCCGGTCCGGCAGAAATTAGAAATTGGAATAAATGCTCTGAAATAGCGATATATATGTGAATATAGACATAGAATATTCGAAAATATTCTGTATGTTTATAATAAACATTTTGAAGACCTAATCGCTATAGAATAGAATACGTCACGTATTACAATTAGATTCTCGATAAAAGCAAGGGAAGTAATCTACGCGTTTCATTCTCGTTAGAAATCATCAGGACTACATATCCAGTGCTTTTATCGAGAATGACACAGCTAGAGACTTATAGAATACTTAGCTGTGTACAGGAACTGGTTTGAAAGAGCGGTTGCCGGTCCGGCAGAAATTAGAAATTGGAATAAATGCTCTGAAATAGCGATATATATGTGAATATAGACATAGAATATTCGAAAATATTCTGTATGTTTATAATAAACATTTTGAAGACCTAATTGCTATAGAATAGAATACGTCACGTATTACAATTAGATTCTCGATAAAAGCAAGGGAAGTAATCTACGCGTTTCATTCTCGTTAGAAATCATCAGGACTACATATCCAGTGCTTTTATCGAGAATGACACAGCTAGAGACTTATAGAATACTTAGCTGTGTACAGGAACTGGTTTGAAAGAGCGGTTGCCGGTCCGGCAGAAATTAGAAATTGGAATAAATGCTCTGAAATAGCGATATATATGTGAATATAGACATAGAATATTCGAAAATATTCTGTATGTTTATAATAAACATTTTGAAGACCTAATCGCTATAGAATAGAATACGTCACGTATTACAATTAGATTCTCGATAAAAGCAAGGGAAGTAATCTACGCGTTTCATTCTCGTTAGAAATCATCAGGACTACATATCCAGTGCTTTTATCGAGAATGACACAGCTAGAGACTTATAGAATACTTAGCTGTGTACAGGAACTGGTTTGAAAGAGCGGTTGCCGGTCCGGCAGAAATTAGAAATTGGAATAAATGCTCTGAAATAGCGATATATATGTGAATATAGACATAGAATATTCGAAAATATTCTGTATGTTTATAATAAACATTTTGAAGACCTAATCGCTATAGAATAGAATACGTCACGTATTACAATTAGATTCTCGATAAAAGCAAGGGAAGTAATCTACGCGTTTCATTCTCGTTAGAAATCATCAGGACTACATATCCAGTGCTTTTATCGAGAATGACACAGCTAGAGACTTATAGAATACTTAGCTGTGTACAGGAACTGGTTTGAAAGAGCGGTTGCCGGTCCGGCAGAAATTAGAAATTGGAATAAATGCTCTGAAATAGCGATATATATGTGAATATAGACATAGAATATTCGAAAATATTCTGTATGTTTATAATAAACATTTTGAAGACCTAATCGCTATAGAATAGAATACGTCACGTATTACAATTAGATTCTCGATAAAAGCAAGGGAAGTAATCTACGCGTTTCATTCTCGTTAGAAATCATCAGGACTACATATCCAGTGCTTTTATCGAGAATGACACAGCTAGAGACTTATAGAATACTTAGCTGTGTACAGGAACTGGTTTGAAAGAGCGGTTGCCGGTCCGGCAGAAATTAGAAATTGGAATAAATGCTCTGAAATAGCGATATATATGTGAATATAGACATAGAATATTCGAAAATATTCTGTATGTTTATAATAAACATTTTGAAGACCTAATCGCTATAGAATAGAATACGTCACGTATTACAATTAGATTCTCGATAAAAGCAAGGGAAGTAATCTACGCGTTTCATTCTCGTTAGAAATCATCAGGACTACATATCCAGTGCTTTTATCGAGAATGACACAGCTAGAGACTTATAGAATACTTAGCTGTGTACAGGAACTGGTTTGAAAGAGCGGTTGCCGGTCCGGCAGAAATTAGAAATTGGAATAAATGCTCTGAAATAGCGATATATATGTGAATATAGACATAGAATATTCGAAAATATTCTGTATGTTTATAATAAACATTTTGAAGACCTAATCGCTATAGAATAGAATACGTCACGTATTACAATTAGATTCTCGATAAAAGCAAGGGAAGTAATCTACGCGTTTCATTCTCGTTAGAAATCATCAGGACTACATATCCAGTGCTTTTATCGAGAATGACACAGCTAGAGACTTATAGAATACTTAGCTGTGTACAGGAACTGGTTTGAAAGAGCGGTTGCCGGTCCGGCAGAAATTAGAAATTGGAATAAATGCTCTGAAATAGCGATATATATGTGAATATAGACATAGAATATTCGAAAATATTCTGTATGTTTATAATAAACATTTTGAAGACCTAATCGCTATAGAATAGAATACGTCACGTATTACAATTAGATTCTCGATAAAAGCAAGGGAAGTAATCTACGCGTTTCATTCTCGTTAGAAATCATCAGGACTACATATCCAGTGCTTTTATCGAGAATGACACAGCTAGAGACTTATGGAATACTTAGCTGTGTACAGGAACTGGTTTGAAAGAGCGGTTGCCGGTCCGGCAGAAATTAGAAATTGGAATAAATGCTCTGAAATAGCGATATATATGTGAATATAGACATAGAATATTCGAAAATATTCTGTATGTTTATAATAAACATTTTGAAGACCTAATCGCTATAGAATAGAATACGTCACGTATTACAATTAGATTCTCGATAAAAGCAAGGGAAGTAATCTACGCGTTTCATTCTCGTTAGAAATCATCAGGACTACATATCCAGTGCTTTTATCGAGAATGACACAGCTAGAGACTTATAGAATACTTAGCTGTGTACAGGAACTGGTTTGAAAGAGCGGTTGCCGGTCCGGCAGAAATTAGAAATTGGAATAAATGCTCTGAAATAGCGATATATATGTGAATATAGACATAGAATATTCGAAAATATTCTGTATGTTTATAATAAACATTTTGAAGACCTAATCGCTATAGAATAGAATACGTCACGTATTACAATTAGATTCTCGATAAAAGCAAGGGAAGTAATCTACGCGTTTCATTCTCGTTAGAAATCATCAGGACTACATATCCAGTGCTTTTATCGAGAATGACACAGCTAGAGACTTATAGAATACTTAGCTGTGTACAGGAACTGGTTTGAAAGAGCGGTTGCCGGTCCGGCAGAAATTAGAAATTGGAATAAATGCTCTGAAATAGCGATATATATGTGAATATAGACATAGAATATTCGAAAATATTCTGTATGTTTATAATAAACATTTTGAAGACCTAATCGCTATAGAATAGAATACGTCACGTATTACAATTAGATTCTCGATAAAAGCAAGGGAAGTAATCTACGCGTTTCATTCTCGTTAGAAATCATCAGGACTACATATCCAGTGCTTTTATCGAGAATGACACAGCTAGAGACTTATAGAATACTTAGCTGTGTACAGGAACTGGTTTGAAAGAGCGGTTGCCGGTCCGGCAGAAATTAGAAATTGGAATAAATGCTCTGAAATAGCGATATATATGTGAATATAGACATAGAATATTCGAAAATATTCTGTATGTTTATAATAAACATTTTGAAGACCTAATCGCTATAGAATAGAATACGTCACGTATTACAATTAGATTCTCGATAAAAGCAAGGGAAGTAATCTACGCGTTTCATTCTCGTTAGAAATCATCAGGACTACATATCCAGTGCTTTTATCGAGAATGACACAGCTAGAGACTTATAGAATACTTAGCTGTGTACAGGAACTGGTTTGAAAGAGCGGTTGCCGGTCCGGCAGAAATTAGAAATTGGAATAAATGCTCTGAAATAGCGATATATATGTGAATATAGACATAGAATATTCGAAAATATTCTGTATGTTTATAATAAACATTTTGAAGACCTAATCGCTATAGAATAGAATACGTCACGTATTACAATTAGATTCTCGATAAAAGCAAGGGAAGTAATCTACGCGTTTCATTCTCGTTAGAAATCATCAGGACTACATATCCAGTGCTTTTATCGAGAATGACACAGCTAGAGACTTATAGAATACTTAGCTGTGTACAGGAACTGGTTTGAAAGAGCGGTTGCCGGTCCGGCAGAAATTAGAAATTGGAATAAATGCTCTGAAATAGCGATATATATGTGAATATAGACATAGAATATTCGAAAATATTCTGTATGTTTATAATAAACATTTTGAAGACCTAATCGCTATAGAATAGAATACGTCACGTATTACAATTAGATTCTCGATAAAAGCAAGGGAAGTAATCTACGCGTTTCATTCTCGTTAGAAATCATCAGGACTACATATCCAGTGCTTTTATCGAGAATGACACAGCTAGAGACTTATAGAATACTTAGCTGTGTACAGGAACTGGTTTGAAAGAGCGGTTGCCGGTCCGGCAGAAATTAGAAATTGGAATAAATGCTCTGAAATAGCGATATATATGTGAATATAGACATAGAATATTCGAAAATATTCTGTATGTTTATAATAAACATTTTGAAGACCTAATCGCTATAGAATAGAATACGTCACGTATTACAATTAGATTCTCGATAAAAGCAAGGGAAGTAATCTACGCGTTTCATTCTCGTTAGAAATCATCAGGACTACATATCCAGTGCTTTTATCGAGAATGACACAGCTAGAGACTTATAGAATACTTAGCTGTGTACAGGAACTGGTTTGAAAGAGCGGTTGCCGGTCCGGCAGAAATTAGAAATTGGAATAAATGCTCTGAAATAGCGATATATATGTGAATATAGACATAGAATATTCGAAAATATTCTGTATGTTTATAATAAACATTTTGAAGACCTAATCGCTATAGAATAGAATACGTCACGTATTACAATTAGATTCTCGATAAAAGCAAGGGAAGTAATCTACGCGTTTCATTCTCGTTAGAAATCATCAGGACTACATATCCAGTGCTTTTATCGAGAATGACACAGCTAGAGACTTATAGAATACTTAGCTGTGTACAGGAACTGGTTTGAAAGAGCGGTTGCCGGTCCGGCAGAAATTAGAAATTGGAATAAATGCTCTGAAATAGCGATATATATGTGAATATAGACATAGAATATTCGAAAATATTCTGTATGTTTATAATAAACATTTTGAAGACCTAATCGCTATAGAATAGAATACGTCACGTATTACAATTAGATTCTCGATAAAAGCAAGGGAAGTAATCTACGCGTTTCATTCTCGTTAGAAATCATCAGGACTACATATCCAGTGCTTTTATCGAGAATGACACAGCTAGAGACTTATAGAATACTTAGCTGTGTACAGGAACTGGTTTGAAAGAGCGGTTGCCGGTCCGGCAGAAATTAGAAATTGGAATAAATGCTCTGAAATAGCGATATATATGTGAATATAGACATAGAATATTCGAAAATATTCTGTATGTTTATAATAAACATTTTGAAGACCTAATCGCTATAGAATAGAATACGTCACGTATTACAATTAGATTCTCGATAAAAGCAAGGGAAGTAATCTACGCGTTTCATTCTCGTTAGAAATCATCAGGACTACATATCCAGTGCTTTTATCGAGAATGACACAGCTAGAGACTTATAGAATACTTAGCTGTGTACAGGAACTGGTTTGAAAGAGCGGTTGCCGGTCCGGCAGAAATTAGAAATTGGAATAAATGCTCTGAAATAGCGATATATATGTGAATATAGACATAGAATATTCGAAAATATTCTGTATGTTTATAATAAACATTTTGAAGACCTAATCGCTATAGAATAGAATACGTCACGTATTACAATTAGATTCTCGATAAAAGCAAGGGAAGTAATCTACGCGTTTCATTCTCGTTAGAAATCATCAGGACTACATATCCAGTGCTTTTATCGAGAATGACACAGCTAGAGACTTATAGAATACTTAGCTGTGTACAGGAACTGGTTTGAAAGAGCGGTTGCCGGTCCGGCAGAAATTAGAAATTGGAATAAATGCTCTGAAATAGCGATATATATGTGAATATAGACATAGAATATTCGAAAATATTCTGTATGTTTATAATAAACATTTTGAAGACCTAATCGCTATAGAATAGAATACGTCACGTATTACAATTAGATTCTCGATAAAAGCAAGGGAAGTAATCTACGCGTTTCATTCTCGTTAGAAATCATCAGGACTACATATCCAGTGCTTTTATCGAGAATGACACAGCTAGAGACTTATAGAATACTTAGCTGTGTACAGGAACTGGTTTGAAAGAGCGGTTGCCGGTCCGGCAGAAATTAGAAATTGGAATAAATGCTCTGAAATAGCGATATATATGTGAATATAGACATAGAATATTCGAAAATATTCTGTATGTTTATAATAAACATTTTGAAGACCTAATCGCTATAGAATAGAATACGTCACGTATTACAATTAGATTCTCGATAAAAGCAAGGGAAGTAATCTACGCGTTTCATTCTCGTTAGAAATCATCAGGACTACATATCCAGTGCTTTTATCGAGAATGACACAGCTAGAGACTTATAGAATACTTAGCTGTGTACAGGAACTGGTTTGAAAGAGCGGTTGCCGGTCCGGCAGAAATTAGAAATTGGAATAAATGCTCTGAAATAGCGATATATATGTGAATATAGACATAGAATATTCGAAAATATTCTGTATGTTTATAATAAACATTTTGAAGACCTAATCGCTATAGAATAGAATACGTCACGTATTACAATTAGATTCTCGATAAAAGCAAGGGAAGTAATCTACGCGTTTCATTCTCGTTAGAAATCATCAGGACTACATATCCAGTGCTTTTATCGAGAATGACACAGCTAGAGACTTATAGAATACTTAGCTGTGTACAGGAACTGGTTTGAAAGAGCGGTTGCCGGTCCGGCAGAAATTAGAAATTGGAATAAATGCTCTGAAATAGCGATATATATGTGAATATAGACATAGAATATTCGAAAATATTCTGTATGTTTATAATAAACATTTTGAAGACCTAATCGCTATAGAATAGAATACGTCACGTATTACAATTAGATTCTCGATAAAAGCAAGGGAAGTAATCTACGCGTTTCATTCTCGTTAGAAATCATCAGGACTACATATCCAGTGCTTTTATCGAGAATGACACAGCTAGAGACTTATAGAATACTTAGCTGTGTACAGGAACTGGTTTGAAAGAGCGGTTGCCGGTCCGGCAGAAATTAGAAATTGGAATAAATGCTCTGAAATAGCGATATATATGTGAATATAGACATAGAATATTCGAAAATATTCTGTATGTTTATAATAAACATTTTGAAGACCTAATCGCTATAGAATAGAATACGTCACGTATTACAATTAGATTCTCGATAAAAGCAAGGGAAGTAATCTACGCGTTTCATTCTCGTTAGAAATCATCAGGACTACATATCCAGTGCTTTTATCGAGAATGACACAGCTAGAGACTTATAGAATACTTAGCTGTGTACAGGAACTGGTTTGAAAGAGCGGTTGCCGGTCCGGCAGAAATTAGAAATTGGAATAAATGCTCTGAAATAGCGATATATATGTGAATATAGACATAGAATATTCGAAAATATTCTGTATGTTTATAATAAACATTTTGAAGACCTAATCGCTATAGAATAGAATACGTCACGTATTACAATTAGATTCTCGATAAAAGCAAGGGAAGTAATCTACGCGTTTCATTCTCGTTAGAAATCATCAGGACTACATATCCAGTGCTTTTATCGAGAATGACACAGCTAGAGACTTATAGAATACTTAGCTGTGTACAGGAACTGGTTTGAAAGAGCGGTTGCCGGTCCGGCAGAAATTAGAAATTGGAATAAATGCTCTGAAATAGCGATATATATGTGAATATAGACATAGAATATTCGAAAATATTCTGTATGTTTATAATAAACATTTTGAAGACCTAATCGCTATAGAATAGAATACGTCACGTATTACAATTAGATTCTCGATAAAAGCAAGGGAAGTAATCTACGCGTTTCATTCTCGTTAGAAATCATCAGGACTACATATCCAGTGCTTTTATCGAGAATGACACAGCTAGAGACTTATAGAATACTTAGCTGTGTACAGGAACTGGTTTGAAAGAGCGGTTGCCGGTCCGGCAGAAATTAGAAATTGGAATAAATGCTCTGAAATAGCGATATATATGTGAATATAGACATAGAATATTCGAAAATATTCTGTATGTTTATAATAAACATTTTGAAGACCTAATCGCTATAGAATAGAATACGTCACGTATTACAATTAGATTCTCGATAAAAGCAAGGGAAGTAATCTACGCGTTTCATTCTCGTTAGAAATCATCAGGACTACATATCCAGTGCTTTTATCGAGAATGACACAGCTAGAGACTTATAGAATACTTAGCTGTGTACAGGAACTGGTTTGAAAGAGCGGTTGCCGGTCCGGCAGAAATTAGAAATTGGAATAAATGCTCTGAAATAGCGATATATATGTGAATATAGACATAGAATATTCGAAAATATTCTCTATGTTTATAATAAACATTTTGAAGACCTAATCGCTATAGAATAGAATACGTCACGTATTACAATTAGATTCTCGATAAAAGCAAGGGAAGTAATCTACGCGTTTCATTCTCGTTAGAAATCATCAGGACTACATATCCAGTGCTTTTATCGAGAATGACACAGCTAGAGACTTATAGAATACTTAGCTGTGTACAGGAACTGGTTTGAAAGAGCGGTTGCCGGTCCGGCAGAAATTAGAAATTGGAATAAATGCTCTGAAATAGCGATATATATGTGAATATAGACATAGAATATTCGAAAATATTCTGTATGTTTATAATAAACATTTTGAAGACCTAATCGCTATAGAATAGAATACGTCACGTATTACAATTAGATTCTCGATAAAAGCAAGGGAAGTAATCTACGCGTTTCATTCTCGTTAGAAATCATCAGGACTACATATCCAGTGCTTTTATCGAGAATGACACAGCTAGAGACTTATAGAATACTTAGCTGTGTACAGGAACTGGTTTGAAAGAGCGGTTGCCGGTCCGGCAGAAATTAGAAATTGGAATAAATGCTCTGAAATAGCGATATATATGTGAATATAGACATAGAATATTCGAAAATATTCTGTATGTTTATAATAAACATTTTGAAGACCTAATCGCTATAGAATAGAATACGTCACGTATTACAATTAGATTCTCGATAAAAGCAAGGGAAGTAATCTACGCGTTTCATTCTCGTTAGAAATCATCAGGACTACATATCCAGTGCTTTTATCGAGAATGACACAGCTAGAGACTTATAGAATACTTAGCTGTGTACAGGAACTGGTTTGAAAGAGCGGTTGCCGGTCCGGCAGAAATTAGAAATTGGAATAAATGCTCTGAAATAGCGATATATATGTGAATATAGACATAGAATATTCGAAAATATTCTGTATGTTTATAATAAACATTTTGAAGACCTAATCGCTATAGAATAGAATACGTCACGTATTACAATTAGATTCTCGATAAAAGCAAGGGAAGTAATCTACGCGTTTCATTCTCGTTAGAAATCATCAGGACTACATATCCAGTGCTTTTATCGAGAATGACACAGCTAGAGACTTATAGAATACTTAGCTGTGTACAGGAACTGGTTTGAAAGAGCGGTTGCCGGTCCGGCAGAAATTAGAAATTGGAATAAATGCTCTGAAATAGCGATATATATGTGAATATAGACATAGAATATTCGAAAATATTCTGTATGTTTATAATAAACATTTTGAAGACCTAATCGCTATAGAATAGAATACGTCACGTATTACAATTAGATTCTCGATAAAAGCAAGGGAAGTAATCTACGCGTTTCATTCTCGTTAGAAATCATCAGGACTACATATCCAGTGCTTTTATCGAGAATGACACAGCTAGAGACTTATAGAATACTTAGCTGTGTACAGGAACTGGTTTGAAAGAGCGGTTGCCGGTCCGGCAGAAATTAGAAATTGGAATAAATGCTCTGAAATAGCGATATATATGTGAATATAGACATAGAATATTCGAAAATATTCTGTATGTTTATAATAAACATTTTGAAGACCTAATCGCTATAGAATAGAATACGTCACGTATTACAATTAGATTCTCGATAAAAGCAAGGGAAGTAATCTACGCGTTTCATTCTCGTTAGAAATCATCAGGACTACATATCCAGTGCTTTTATCGAGAATGACACAGCTAGAGACTTATAGAATACTTAGCTGTGTACAGGAACTGGTTTGAAAGAGCGGTTGCCGGTCCGGCAGAAATTAGAAATTGGAATAAATGCTCTGAAATAGCGATATATATGTGAATATAGACATAGAATATTCGAAAATATTCTGTATGTTTATAATAAACATTTTGAAGACCTAATCGCTATAGAATAGAATACGTCACGTATTACAATTAGATTCTCGATAAAAGCAAGGGAAGTAATCTACGCGTTTCATTCTCGTTAGAAATCATCAGGACTACATATCCAGTGCTTTTATCGAGAATGACACAGCTAGAGACTTATAGAATACTTAGCTGTGTACAGGAACTGGTTTGAAAGAGCGGTTGCCGGTCCGGCAGAAATTAGAAATTGGAATAAATGCTCTGAAATAGCGATATATATGTGAATATAGACATAGAATATTCGAAAATATTCTGTATGTTTATAATAAACATTTTGAAGACCTAATCGCTATAGAATAGAATACGCTATAGAATTCTATTCTATAGCGATTAGGTCTTCAAAATGTTTATTATAAACATACAGAATATTTTCGAATATTCTATGTCTATATTCACATATATATCGCTATTTCAGAGCATTTATTCCAATTTCTAATTTCTGCCGGACCGGCAACCGCTCTTTCAAACCAGTTCCTGTACACAGCTAAGTATTCTATAAGTCTCTAGCTGTGTCATTCTCGATAAAAGCACTGGATATGTAGTCCTGATGATTTCTAACGAGAATGAAACGCGTAGATTACTTCCCTTGCTTTTATCGAGAATCTAATTGTAATACGTGACGTATTCTATTCTATAGCGATTAGGTCTTCAAAATGTTTATTATAAACATACAGAATATTTTCGAATATTCTATGTCTATATTCACATATATATCGCTATTTCAGAGCATTTATTCCAATTTCTAATTTCTGCCGGACCGGCAACCGCTCTTTCAAACCAGTTCCTGTACACAGCTAAGTATTCTATAAGTCTCTAGCTGTGTCATTCTCGATAAAAGCACTGGATATGTAGTCCTGATGATTTCTAACGAGAATGAAACGCGTAGATTACTTCCCTTGCTTTTATCGAGAATCTAATTGTAATACGTGACGTATTCTATTCTATAGCGATTAGGTCTTCAAAATGTTTATTATAAACATACAGAATATTTTCGAATATTCTATGTCTATATTCACATATATATCGCTATTTCAGAGCATTTATTCCAATTTCTAATTTCTGCCGGACCGGCAACCGCTCTTTCAAACCAGTTCCTGTACACAGCTAAGTATTCTATAAGTCTCTAGCTGTGTCATTCTCGATAAAAGCACTGGATATGTAGTCCTGATGATTTCTAACGAGAATGAAACGCGTAGATTACTTCCCTTGCTTTTATCGAGAATCTAATTGTAATACGTGACGTATTCTATTCTATAGCGATTAGGTCTTCAAAATGTTTATTATAAACATACAGAATATTTTCGAATATTCTATGTCTATATTCACATATATATCGCTATTTCAGAGCATTTATTCCAATTTCTAATTTCTGCCGGACCGGCAACCGCTCTTTCAAACCAGTTCCTGTACACAGCTAAGTATTCTATAAGTCTCTAGCTGTGTCATTCTCGATAAAAGCACTGGATATGTAGTCCTGATGATTTCTAACGAGAATGAAACGCGTAGATTACTTCCCTTGCTTTTATCGAGAATCTAATTGTAATACGTGACGTATTCTATTCTATAGCGATTAGGTCTTCAAAATGTTTATTATAAACATACAGAATATTTTCGAATATTCTATGTCTATATTCACATATATATATATATATATATATATATATATATATATATATATATATATATATATATATATATATATATATATATATATATATATATATAAATATATAAATATATAAATATACATATATATATGTATATATATATATATAGAGAGAGAGATTTTTAGTTTATGTTGGTAGTATACCAACACCTCGGTATGCAGGCTGGAGCACTCGACGAAGTGCGCAGGTTGGTTTGGTTACTCCGGAGTAGTGTAAAATAAAGTTAAATAAAAGTCAAATGATTAAAATTTAGCTTCGTTTATTACTGCTATATATATTTCAGTGACAGCCATCTTTGGCTGTGACCTCTTCAGGCAGTTTGAATTAGTATGGTATAGACAAGTACATATGTTGTTGAGGTGTATAATATTGTCATTACTCTGATATGCCCAGTTCCTTGTTGGGTTGTTATTTCACTGAGGAACGGGAATCATATGAATTCAAACAAACGAATTTCAGTGTCAAAGGTCCTCTTCTCCTCTCATTGGTCAGTTATTAGAACATTTTTTTCTCAAGATATATGGACAGTAGCAACGCAAGAAGATGTGAACTCCCCTCAAGCTATAGGGACTTCATCAGAACATGAAAACACCTCTCGGCCAGACCTCCCTCAAGCTATATGGGCAGTAACAACACCCTAGGTTGTGAACTCCCCTCAAGCCATAGGGAACAACCCAGGCTGAGAAGACACCATGATAGCCTAGAGATAGAATCGGACACAGCCATTATAATTTGGCCAACATCTATATAACACAAACACTTTTTAATTTACTAGATTTCTGATTTTCAAGTTCCAATTTTAAATCTTGATTTTTCTTTATTAATTTGTTATTTGTTTTCTGCCCTCTTCACTGTATCACCTTATATTTATTTTTAAGTTGAGATTGATTATAACACAAACACATTTAGTTTGATTATCTTATCTTAACATCTTGCCCTCATACCAATCTATCCAACATATTTCTGACCTTGAGATTGGTTATAGCACACACACACTTTATCCTACATTATTTTTCACTTCTCCATATTCATTTTCATTACTTTTTCACCAATTTTTCATTTATTCTTTATTCTTTATTCTCTATTTATTTATTCATTTTCAAATTATACAAATTATATTAATTATTTTATTATATTATTTATTTATTTTCTGTTTTCTTCATTTATTGCCTTATATTTCTTCATATACATGGAAGAACACCCCCCCCCCCACCACCACCACCACCACCACCACCACCACCAACACTACTATGAGAGATGGTGGCAGGAGGGATGAAGAAAAAACACACACTGGATACTTCTAAATTGTTAGCAGCAGCAAGATATAAGCTGACCACAACACCAACAACACTACCAAAATAATGGTAGAGGTCAAATGTACTGAACAATGGCAAACAAAAACACTACAGGGAACCTCACCACAGAAAGAATTATATAGACTTCTGACTGAGGAATGCTCTCAGAACTGACCAATAGGAAGTTTGACACTTTTTTTGTTATTTTGCTCCTTTAACACCTTGTCCCTTCTACCATTTTATCAATTTTTTAAGCTAACTCCAACAATAACAACACTTAGAATGAGGAATGTTCTAATAACTGACCAATGAGAGGAGAAGAGAACCTTTAACACTGAAATTCGTTTGTTTGAATTCATATGATTCCAGTTCCTCAATGAAATAACAACCCAACAAGGAACTAGGCATATCAGAGTAATGACAATATTATACACCTCAACAACATATGTACTTGTCTATACCATACTAATTCAAACTGCCTGAAGAGGTTACAGCCAAAGATGACTGTCACTGAAATATATATAGCAGTAATAAACGAAGCTATATTTTAATCATTTGACTTTTATTTAACTTTATTTTATATATATATATATATATATATATATATATATATATATATATATATATATATATATATATATATATATATATATATATATATGTATATTAGAAAGTGAGGTTTTTTTACAAAATGAAAAATAACCGAGGTGTCCTACACGAGTGAAAGTATAAAGAAAAAGAGATAAAATCGAAAATGCAACTGGAGTCTTATTTTTTTTAAAATTATATATATTTATTTGGTTCCTTTACCGGTTTCGCAGTTCTTCTGCTTTTCAAAAGTTTAGTTGAGATGGAGGGTCTGTGGTTTTTCTCACATCTGAGAAAAACCACAGACCCTCCATCTCAACTCACCTTTTGAAAAGCAGAAGAACTGCGAAACCGGTAAAGGAACCAAATAAATATATATAATTCTAAATTAAATAAGACTCCAGTTGCATTTTCGATTTCATCTCTTTTTCTTTATATATATATATATATATATATATATATATATGCAAAGTTTTATTTAAATTGTTGGGTTAACAACGAGTAAATATTTATAACTGATATAAAAGCACTCAACAAGTATTTGGAGTATATTTACGATATTAAATAAAAAGTAATTTTGAAAATGACCTGCCAGTCAGATTGATTGCACCATCAAAATCGGACCTGGGTAAACTAAGCAAAAACATTCTAGACAGGGTGATACAGCAAATTAAAAACTTGAATTGTGTACCTAACTTGAGCTTGTGGAAGGGAACTGGAGAGGTTGTTGAGTGGTTTAAAGAAATTAAATATAACAATAATAATAAGTTTATTCAACTAGATATCGCTAACTATTATTCATCTATTACCCCTAATCTACTAAATAAGGCACTAAATTACGCATTCAAACATACAGACCTAACTAGCAATGAAATGCACATTATATTATCGGCTAGGAAAACATTCATAGAATTTAATGACCAACTATGGACCAGAGCAGATAGAGATAACAATTTCGACATTACTATGGGATCATCCGACTCAGCTCAGGTAACTGACCTTGTGGGCCTATTTTTAATCAATTCGCTGCATAGGAAAATACCCGGTGCTACCGGAGGTTTATATAGAGATGACATGCTTTTACTTATTGAAAATAATAACTCTGAACTAAATAGAAAAAGAAAACAAATTACACAATTTTTTAATTACTTTAATCTAAAAATAGAAATTGAGAATAACCATAGAATAGTCAATTTCCTAGATGTAACATTAAATCTCAACACATGTCTTCACTATCCATTTCACAAGTTGAATGAAAACTTAAACTATGTCAGCTTTAACTCTAACCACCCCAGATCTGTTAAAAATACTATAGTAAACTCTGTTCAAAATCGTATCTCTAGAATCTCATCTAATAAAAAGATTTTCGACGAAAAAGCCCAGTATTACAATGAAGCGTTAGCTAGAGCAGGATATAGTGATAAAATTATGTACATAGATAATAATAGACAAACTAACCAAAATAACAACAATTTTAATTACGGCAACAACTTTAACAACTATAATAGAAAGCATTACAATAATTCCAAAAGCCAAAAAAGAAATAGAACTAGGAATATAATATGGTTTGCCCCCCCTTTCTCACTAAACATTAAAACCCACATCGCTAAACTATTTTTTAATGCTCTTGATAATCGCTTCCCTAGAACACATAGGTATCACTCAATTTTCAATAGACATACTATAAAATTAACCTACTCATCCACCAAAAATTTAGCACAAAATATTAATAGAATAAATAATAGGAATTTAAAACCTAGCCAAAATACCGATAATAGCATAAATAATATCCAAGTTAACAAATGTAACTGTAGAGATAGATCTAAATGTCCGTTAAATAACAATTGCTTAGTTAAAAATATAATATACAACTGTAATGTTAAAACGGACTTAAATTCTTTTAACTATGTTGGTTCCACCTCGACAGAATTTAAACTTCGCTATAATAACCACAATAATTCTTTCACAGATCCAAGCAAAAAATCCTCAACATCACTATCAGGCTTACTCTGGCAACTTAGGCATGATAACGTTGGATATTCAACGGCTTGGAATATAGTCTCAAGAGGGATTCCTTTTAATTCATCCTCTGAGACATGTGACCTCTGCGCGGAGGAGATATTCTTTATACTAAAATCTAAAAATTCCCTTAATTTACGGACAAATGTATTCAGTTGCTGCAGACATAGATTGAACTCAACTTTTAAATATAAATATAAATTTAAAATGTAGTATATTTAATTTGATTTATAATTATTTATGAAACTCGCCGATAAATCTTTCGATTCCTTTTTATTTTAAACATTCTTCATGAATAATTAAACTACCCTAAAAGCTGATGCTCCAAATATATCGAATAAATTTTACACTAGATAAACTTCTATATTAAATATAAGACCATCTGTAGATCAAATGGGTATCCTAAACTTTTGGAATGTTTTCTGCTAGACAGGATTTGGTAAATAATTTTTGGTTTTGTTTGCTTTTGATTCTGATGCTTATAACGAACTTGGCAATATATTGTCAATTAACTTTGAAGGGTTGATCTCTGTGGTTGATTTGCGGGGCATACTATGTTTTATTTTTATTTTAATATTTTTAATATTTTTAATATTTTTATTTTTAATATTTTTTTGATTTTTTTTGTTTTTTATTTATTTTTTGTTTCTGATATTTTTATTGATATATTCATATCTGTTCTCTATTTATGCTTGAACGATAATCATGTAGAGTAAAGACATGAATAGTATTGTTAAAATTAATGTAGACTCTATATATATTTGTGTGTATGTACACATATATCTATACTAGAATTTTTATAGCACAATGAGAATGTTTTCGTGTGAAATAGGAATTTGCAGAGCTGATCACGTAAATTCACATGGATGTATATAGTATAAAATCTGGGATAACCTTCTATTTTATCTCAACTCTAATATAAACCTAGGAATTTTAAACTAGACATATGATCATTATTTTTCACACATTATTGATACGTGTCTCATTCATGAATACTGATATTTACATTATATTGCCTGTTTTATACGAATTGATATTTTTTACATTGATGAAACATAGTGTTTTAAATCTGCCTCGTTTATGTCTGGATATTTTTCTTTTCTCTCTATGTAACGGCTGTTTTCTCTCTTAACCACATATATCTCTCTCTACTAGAGCTAAATAAATAAATAAATAAATAAATATATCATTGATACGTCATTCAACTGGTGCCCAACTACCTATTTTCTTTCTCTCTATCTCTATCTATTCTATCTCTCTATATTTTCTCTCTCTCTCTCTCTCCTCTCTTCTCTCTCTCTCTCTCTATCTATCTCCCTCTGTGTTTTTTTCCTCTCTCTATATATCTCTCTCTGTTTCTTTACATGAATTTCTTCTCTCTATCTATCTCTCTATATCTATCTCTCTCTATTTAGTTGCATGCATTTCTTCTTTTTCTTCGTTTTTCTTTCTTTCTTTTTATATTTTTTCACTACCAAATCAACTTTTCAAATAGAAGTCGAAGTTGAAAGGTATGTCGAATCTATCTATTTATAAGACTGTTTATATTGTATTTTGTCTGAAGAAGGCATAACATATTTTTAATATGATATCCCTGAAATATATATAATGAAATAAATATGGTTTTATAAATATAGTTTCCATTTATTTAATATCGTATATATATATATATATATATATATATATATATATATAGTATTAAGGATACTATTTATGGTTATGTATATTCTAAAACCTTTTATAGTTATATATATTTTAAACCCTAAATAGTGAAAGATAGTAATTTATTACTATCTTATTACCAGTAAGATAAATAGATCAATGTAACAACATCAGTTGTTTTACAGAGCAGTTATATAGAGATTACATGAATCAAAGTTCTGTTTAAATCATTTATTTGCTTACAATTGTTTCTTCCAAACCGAGGTTTGGAGACTTCGGAGCAATTATTCAGTGATTTTTTTACATACTTGACCTCCTTTTCAACACAAGAGACATATAGAAACATATGTATATATTGACCCACAGTGGGTTGACATCCATTATAATAATACAGCATGGCAATTTACATACAGAGATTACAGTCATATTAAAGGACAAAATTAAAGTTAAAATTAGGATTAAAATTAAAATTAAAATAAAACATTGGCAGTTTACGAAGATAAAGCAAGAGGAAAGTTTGGAGTAGCCAGTGTATGCAACAGTCACACGTGAGGCATGCACGCGTGTCCTATTTATACAAGATTATAGTGCGGCAGATTGTTACATGTAAAACAAGCAGTCAAAGCAGGCAATCAAGAGCATCATGGGGGCTGTACTGGTAAAGCATTTTTCACACACACCTGTACGATATAGAAGCCCGTGTGTAGAGAAACACCAAAAATATCAAAAATATTATAAATGAGAAGCAAAACAGCACCACTGTCCTCGCACACACCACCACTCTCACAATCCAGGAAACGCAATTTATAGACTACATCACACAATCCACGATGATTCAACATTGGGTGCCTGGTGAACCATGCTAGAACATCACAGCTTGTCGTTCTCTAATTCGATTCTATAGAGCAGGTTGTTTTTGTTGTGAGAGTTGACATCGTATTATATTCCGGAAGTGTGTGTGTGATTAAGGGGAGTTAATGCGTAAGGGGAGGTAACTAGCTGATTTCTATAGCTGAATTTATTATCCT
This sequence comes from Eledone cirrhosa, assembly GCA_964016885.1. Classification (NCBI taxonomy): domain Eukaryota; kingdom Metazoa; phylum Mollusca; class Cephalopoda; order Octopoda; family Eledonidae; genus Eledone; species Eledone cirrhosa. The sequence continues at coordinate 362,291,245 of OZ024742.1, read as the reverse complement.
AAAGTACATTAATGGTGTCTCAAATGAGTCCCTATCATATAAGGTTATAAACAATTTCTAAATTTAAGTATCTTATCTATAAATTACAGTGTAGTCTATCAAGAAGTACTAAAGGTGTTCATATTAGGATGATTACCTTCTATCATAGAGTGCCATAATCGAATATTCTACATGAAGAGTCAGATCTCCAAATCAATTGCTTCTCATTTGTAATATTTTTGATATTTTTGGTGTTTCTCTACACACGGGCTTCTATATCGTACAGGTCTGTGTGAAAAATGCTTTACTAGTACAGCCCCCATGATGCTCTTGATTGCCTGCTTTGACTGCTTGTTTTACATGTAACAATCTGCCGCACTATAATCTTGTATAAATAGGACACGCGTGCATGCCTCACGTGTGACTGTTGCATATACTGGCTACTCCAAACTTTCCTCTTGCTTTATCTTCGTAAACTGCCAATGTTTTATTTTAATTTTAATTTTAATTCTAATTTTAACTTTAATTTTGTCCTTTAATATGACTGTAATCTTTGTATGTAAATTTCCATGCTGTATTATTATAATGGATGTCAACCCACTGTGGGTCAATATATACATATGTTTCTATATGTCTCTTGTGTTAACCGTTCTCCTATATTACGAGCTGTCTCACCTATGTACATTATATTCTTATCTTTACATTGTCCCTAAGTACATCTTATGCCATATACTTTGTTTCTAGTTTTGCAGTTAATATGGGGGCTTAGTTTACAGATTATACATTTCTTATCTATACAGGGAAGTCTTTGAAAAGGGTATGTATTACTAATAAGTGTCTTTTATGGAGGTACCTGGTCTTTCCACTATCTTAATATTTAGTTTAATTTTATCTAGGGCCCTTCTAAATTGGTAAGCTAGTTCACTTCTAGGGGTTGTATTGATGAACATTACACTCTGGTATTTATTGTTATTATACCATGAGTTTATTCTATTAACCTTATTCCTAGTTCTTTCTATTCTAATTCCAAAATTTGCTCCTATACAAGGTATCATTGTTTACCATTTTTTGCCATGTGGTTCTGGCTCCTCTATATACTCTCTTTTAATCTCTCTGGTTGTAACCAGAGAACTGCATACGGTGAATGAAATGTTGTATGTGTCTCTCTAGTTCTTTGGGGTTGGACATGCGGGACACGTTCCTCGTCACTCGTATTAAATCCGCAATCAGTATGTTGATTTTGGTGTGATCCGAAACTGTTGAGTTTCGGTGGATCAGGTATTTGGAAGTGATAGGTTTGGCATAATGGGAATGGAGGATTTGTTTTTTGTTATTAATCGTTTATATATATATATATATATATATATATATATATATATATATATATATATATATATATATATATATATATATATATATACTAGCTAAATTACCCGGCGTTGTCCGCGTTACTGATGTTCTTATTCAGATTAGTAAACACTAAATATGAAAAAAAAATGTTCTCATAATTATTTCAAAATATCTATATTTTATTTTTTAAATATCAAAATTGTAATGATAATAGAATTTAGAAATGAAAATCTGTCAGTCTTGAAGTACCTTAGGGTAAAGAACAGACATATATTCACGCAGACACAACGCATAGCTTTTCACCCCATTTTTTTGTCAGTCGCCACATATGTGTAGATGTGTGTCTGCGTTTAATTCTCTGTGTGTGAAGATAAAGTGTCTGCAACTTATTAAGGCTCTATGTATGTCTAGATGTGTGTGTGTTTTTAATTCTGAAGCCTAACGTTAAAATAAAAATTATCACACATACACTCACACACACATACACTCTCGCATACATATATTAAGACAGAGACACACAGGAATTCCTTCACGCACACCTATTACTTGTCTGTCAACACATGTATATG
>OZ024742.1:362234347-362279347 GCA_964016885.1 Eledone cirrhosa | reverse complement strand
GAATGAAACAGTTCTAATCCTGTAGAAGACATTTCCATATTTAATTATGAGGCATATATCCACTAATCTTTTGAGTACACTTTTTAATTGTGGTTACCCCCATCCCCGATATTACTTGAGATCTACACATACACACACACACACAAACACACATACACATACACACATATATATATGCATATATATGTGTGTGTGTGTGTGTGTGTGTGTGTGTGTGTGTGTGTGTGTGTGTGTGTGTGTGCGTGTGTGTGTGTGTGAATGTGGGCGTATATGAGAATGTGTGTGTACGATTACTTAAATGTGAATACTTTTCAAGAGAGAGGGAGACTTCAATATATACATATATTGTGATAATATATATTTTCTGCTACCAACAATATGTAATCCATTAAAACACTGCCAGTTCCCGAGACATGATAAAAACCTCTGTTCTCCATTATCAGACTTTTACGTGAGTCTGGTATAATGGTAGAAATATAACTTGCTGAAGTAAACACCGTTCCCGATATATATGAATTAATCTGAAGATTAGATATGATAAAACAAACATACAAGTTTACATAATGGAGAATATGTGCTTTTACGAATAATGTCTATGAAAATAGCAGAGTGTTTTAAATATAAACCAATGCATTACATGTATATATATATGGGGGGGGGGGGGCGTAAAGGTAAACAGAAATAACAACATAATCGGTACAGAATAATATATTCGGAAGGAATATATTAGGTTAACGCTTGAAATAGCAGGAAGAGGTTCTTGACGTTTCGGACGCTAGTCCTTAATCAGAAAAAAGAATGAGAAACAAGATAGATTGAGGGGATGGGCGGATTGGAATTGGAAAAGATGTCTTTAGATAAAAATAATAGGTCCATTAATATTTATATATATGTTTTGGCCACCGCCGAAATACGATCTCGCTGCAATTATATTTGTATATATATATATATATATATATATACAAAAAGTTATGAAACGAAAGGAGCTGTGTGGTTACTAAAAACAAGCTTTATGATGGTGGTTAGGACGGAACAGGAGGAGAAAGGAAGGAGTTTCCATCGTCAGCTGTAAATGTATCCCGAACCGATGTTTCGGCGCTGAATTATAGGACATCGGTGTAGTTAGGGTGCGCCCGAGGCCTTTTATTAATCAAAAGGCCAGGTGGAAAAGGAGAGAGAAAGAGAGAAAAAAAGGAGAGAGAAAAGGAAAGAGAGGGAAAGGAGGAAGAACAGGGGGGGGGATGAGGAGAGGGGAAGAAAGGGAAAAATAGGAAAGGAATAGAAGAAAAAAAAGTGTACAGATCCCATCGTGGGAAGACACAGGTGAAAGAAACATGCAAAAGAGTAACCGTGGAAAAATAGGGAAAGTAAGTTGTGGCCAACCTGGGAGACTTTAGCCTGGTGGTCAGCTACGACTCAGAGCTGGTATAATCGTACTGCCTCTCACATAGACAGGAGAAAGTGAGAGAGAGACACGGGCAACCAAAAGTGAGGTGGAGAAGGGAAAGGGAGATATTCGAGAAGGGTATTTTTACGACGGTGGTAAAAACGTGCTGCAAAGATTACTGACAGAGAGGCCACCACGGCACTTGTAAACATGTCAACAATCAAAACCAAACGGATGGATAGAAAGAGAGAGGGGAAGAGAGAAAAAAACGAGAGTGAGGGGAAGGGAAGAGAGAAGGGAGGGTCGATGCAAAAGTGTGGAGGTACACAGATCGACCAAAGCAGGTAAATACAAAAAGTTATGAAAATATATATATATATTCCATTTCAGGTAGACGCGCTCCATCACTTTTCTCCATCCACTTTTCTAAAAAAATAGATCATACACAAAACGCCAGCACCAACAGTTTTGCAAAAGATGTAAACATGAATGTCTGGAACGAGTTGGGTAGAAGTGGTTACACAACAGTTAGTTCACCATACCGAGAACAATTGTGTGTCTGGAAACACCTCTTACATAACTACAAGCTTCGGATTGAATAACAACATCCTAATTTTCTTATCAACTAGAACTTTTTAGGACTTTCGCAGTTATCTCCCTTACACCATTCGCCCGCAGTTTTGTTTTGCCTGGGTCAAGTGACCGTTTCTGCGCATGCGCAGTCATACGGTTGTCCTTCCTATTCCGTATAACCATGACCATTACGAGCTGAGGATCCGCTAAGGTGAAACAATTGTTCTCGGTATGGTGAATTAACTGTTGTGTAACCACTTCTACCTAACTCGTCCCATGGACTGAGTGCTCTACCACTACGGATATTACCTTCCAGTGTTCTACTATATATATATATATATATATATATATATATATATATATATATATATATATATATATGTATGTATATATATAAATATATATATTTATAGTTGCTTCTGATGAAGTCACATGAATAACCATGTAACATAAATATATCTCTTAACAACCATTATTTGAGGTGGATCGGCAGGATCGGTAGAGAGCCGAACACCATGCTTTGCAGCATAGAGTTCAAATCCCGCCGATGTTAACATTTCCTTTCATACTTACGGGGTTGATAAAATATAGCAGCAGTAATGCACTGGGGTTGATGATTTAATCGACTTTCCCCTCCTCCTCCTCCCCCACCAAATTACTGGCATTGTGCCTATACTAGAAATCATTATGTGATATATATGTGTGTGTATGTGTGTGTGTGTGTGTAGAGAGAGAGAGAGAGAGAGAGAGAGAGAGAGATGTAGAATTCCGACCGTGGTGCCAAGCTGTTTCGACATGGGTGTTAAGCAAGCCTTTCTAAGGATGTAGTCTGCACCCTTCAAAACTCTTGCTGAACATCGAAGACGGAACCAAAGCACTTGGCACTGCAATCGGGATTTTACATATCTCCATACCCATTCTGCATCTCACCTTGAATCGAGCACTCCAATTATTAATGCTCTCCTCTCAGCACTGCAGACTTTCTCCCCCTCTCTCTCCTTCTCTGTCCCCTCCTCTCCTCCTCTCCCTCTCCTTCTCTCTCTCTTCCTCTCCCCCCTCTCTCTCCTCCTCTCTCCTTTTCTCTCTCTCTCTCTCTCTCTCTCTCTCTCTCTATATATATATATATATATATATATATATATATATATATATATCACATTTTTCAATCATATTTTTCAATCATATTTTTTTATTTGTTTGACCCGAATTACTTGGTCGTTTCTATGGCTGTGCAGATAATGGTTTAGCCATCGTCTCAGTGTGTTTGGCCTTTAACGTATGTTGTAGCTCTGGTTCGTTAGAATTATTGAGCGCTTGCCACACATCTCGGAAGTTGTTTTTCGCTAATTTCCAAAACCGAAATACGATTCTCGCTAATTTATATTTGTATATATATATATATATGTGTGTGTGTAGGGGTGGGGGTGTTTGTGTGTATGTGTGTGTGTACACCGTAACCATATTTTTTCTTTACAGACGATATATATTTTACCGTATAAAGATGTTCCAAGCTACATGTGAGCCCATGTTAAGTTGGAATAAAATACAAACATAAATAGTTTGAACCAAAGATTCTCTTGCAAGAAATATATTTATGACTTTTCTACCAGTTTCACTTATTTGAAAAGCTTCACTGTTTTCTTCATATTTTTATATCCCTTGTTAACTTTTTTGTATTCCACACAACTGATATCACTGACATAGCACACACATACACATGTGTATGTACGTATATACATATATACATATATCTATACATATATGTAAAACTGAAATTGTCTGTGTGTGTGTGTGTCCTAATTTTTCCAAAGTCTATACAAATCCACATTTCTACTCCGATTGAGTTCAAACTTGCATTTATATATTCCTTGCGGTCTTTTATTTTTCAATTTTCTGTTGTTAAAGGGGTGTTAGGCGCCGGTTATCTATTTCTCTCTCTTTCTTAGTCTGTATTTTTAGATAGATACATAGCTATACCGTCGCGCCTTTATAATATATGTCTGTATGTCTGGCTGTCTGCATTACGACATTATGAAAACGTCTTCACGAACCAAAGTATCGTCTTCCTGTTTTCCTTCGGTTGTAACGTTTTTCGAAATATTTACTTGTGCGTTCACAGATTGATTTTTTTAGTTTCAGAAGATCCCGTTAAGGGTGAAAGCAACGATTATTTGCTTAAACTTTAATCTGTTATTTTAATATATTATATATATAATTATATATTCGTGTACAGATATTTTTGCATACATAAAAACAAAATATAAACAAACGTATTTATTTCACGAAAGCACAGACGGCTTATCGTCATTGTTACTGCCAATATGCCACCCAAAGAGTCCCACTACCTTTGGCACAAGGCCAGCAAATACATAGTCAGCGGTTCGGAAATTACATGCATCACTGACGAGATACTCCATTGGCCGAAATACTGCGAAAGCGGCAAGAAAAAGAACAAGGCGGGAAAACGAATCGTCAGTGGAATTTGCTATTCGACGGTCGCAAGATGCTGAACGTACTGCCACCAGAAGAGCACTTGAAACAGACAACCAACGAACCATTTTCTTAACCGTGTCAGCTTTGCAATGTCTATCAACAAATTCCAGGGTCAGACCCTAGCTGTTGCTGGTCTTCTTTTGGAAGAATCATGTTTTTCACACGGGCAACTATACGTGGGCTGCTGCAGGGTGGAAGGGAAGCAAGACAAATCTCTTTGCATATGATCGACACGGAAGAACAAGGAACATTGTGTACAAGGAGGTGTTAGAATCATTGTTTATGTAGACGAAGCAGAAGGGGATATACACGATTGGCTGAAGAAGGACGAGACTATATTAGTAGTACGACCAACGGCTGCTATCACACCAACAGCATCAAAAACAACAACAAAAAATAGAGGGAACGCAATTACATGTTTTTGAAAAATCCTAATGGAAAATGATTTGGCTAAGCACAAAATGTAGACACCATCCCCAGGCCGAGGTATTCCGTACTTCTCTGTACTGTTTCAGAAAGGAGGGATAAACATGCCAATCTATCTTTAGAAGCCCTAGCAACGCCGGGCCATTCTGCTAGTATATATATATTGACAAAGATGCACACACACATGTATATAGCCTTCCTGGTGATTTCCTTCGAATGAAACAGTTCTAGTCAAGTAGCAGCGATTTCTATATTAAGTTTTGTTATCTCTCTCTCTCTCTCTCTCTCTCTCTCTCTCTCTCTCTCTCTCTCTCTCTCTCTCTCTTCTCCCTCTCTCTCTCTCTTTCTCTTTCTTTCTCTCTCTCTCTCTATCTATCTATCTATCTACCTATCTCTCTCTCTATATATATATACATATATATATATATGTGTGTGTGTGTGTGTGTGTGTGTGTGTATGTGTGCGTGTGTGTGTGTGTGGGGGGGGGGGGGGGGGGGTGTGTGTAACAAAATTAGCTTTTTTTCTAAAAAGAAAATATGAGATATTCTACACGGGTGATATCAGGAAACCCTTTTCACTTTCTTTTCCTTATACTTATAAGGAAAAGAAATTGAAAAGGGTTTCCTGATGATTTCCATCGAAAGAAACAGTTCTAGTTCTGTAGAAGCCATTTCTATATTAAATTTTGTTGTATACACTCTTCTAATGTATTGAGTACCTTACTTACTGTAGTTACCCCTGATTGGACGCGGGACTCACATATATATAGAGATAGATAGATAGAATTACATGTATATATAAATATATATATATATGATGTATTTCCTTAGGAAAGGTACAGGAAAAGAGAGTGCTCTATGTAGGCTACAGAGCTTATTAGTTATGTAATAAACAACATAAGATAATTATTTCATTTACCAGTGGTTTCTTGAACGCAGATATTTATATCGGTCTTCAGTCATCAGAATGAATAAATAACATGGTGTTTTTAGTAAATATGGACTTGAAAAACAAGTTTTTCAAATCCATATTTACTAAAAACACCATGTTATTTATTCATTCTGATGACTGAAGACCGATATAAATATCTGCGTTCAAGAAACCACTGGTAAATGAAATAATTATCTTATGTTGTTTATTACATAACTGTATATACTAGCAGAAGTACCCGGCGTTGCCCGGGTGTAAGTCGACCTTTGCTATGTTGTTAAAATGTGTGAAACTTACTTTCCGCGCATCACAGGTGCAACGTTGTTGTTGGGGTTCACGCTGTTGTTCGTGTTGTTATTGTCTACACCAAAGGAGATCATCATGAAACAGGAGTTGTATTTCCACATGTTACGGAAGAACGTTGTAGCCGTAGTAACGTCACCTGTAAGTAGATTCAGAAGAACGTCTGGCGGGTCAGCCAATGCCTCAAGTTGCACCTTACCTCCTGCACAGCACATAGAAGGCGCCTCGCCTGGCCACTTCATTGCCTTGCAGGATGTACAGACATTATCAATTTTCCAATGGAAACTGTAGGCAGAAGTCCGTAATCCTCAGAGGGTTTATATCTGAAGGCTGCTTTTACCCAGCCTGAGCTCTTGGCAGCAGTAACTAATGTATGCCGGAAACGCTTAGCAGCAAGCCTGTTGTCTCTGTCTGCCGTGGACTCCTCTGCAAGCGCTTGTTGACGACGAAGGCGAACGCCAGCAAGCCTCGTCTGCCGGGGTGTTGGTGACTCCTCTGCAAGCGCTTGTTGGTGACGAAGGCGAACGCCAGCAAGAGCGGTCGTACGGGATGTTGGTGACTCCTCCGCCAGCGCTTGTTGGCGACGAAGGCGAACACCAGCAAGCCGCGTCGTACAGGATGTTGGTGACTCCTCCGTCAGCGCTTGTTGGCGACGAAGGCGAACACCAGCAAGCCTCGTCGTGCGGGATGTTGCTGACTCCTCCGCAAGCGCTTGTTGGCAACGAAGGCGAACATCAGCAAGCCTTGTCGTACGGGATGTTGGTGACTCAACCAGCCGGGAAAGACGTCTATCAGCGAGTCCAGATTCGCGCTCAGCAGGTGTTTCCTAGAGAAGGTTAATTAATGCTACTGGTTAGCTAAGCCAAAGGCACTGTGCCAATAGTAAATGAGAAAAGTGTAATATGAACAAAAGGGAATCAAGGTAAGACAATAAATTTAATATAACTACGATTAGAATGTTGTAGTTGCTTAAAAGTGGTGACAGTTAGGATAAACGCAGTGCATGCTAACATTAAAAGAGAATATTGCATAAAGGATTAACCAATTGTGAATGAACGCATACCTGAGAACGCCTAATTCGTCGTCTCAAAGCAGTAGTTGTACCTCTTTTGGAGGTAAGTCTTGAACGTTTCCGTGTGGGCATAACGACGTGTAACGAAGCTGTTAGGTTAGAGATGGGTGATTAAGTACAGAGAGAGGTGACACTAGATTCGTTAGCATGGTTACTGGTGAATGGAAAGGTTTGGAAATATGATTATAATAATTTACCGAATTTTCCGACCTATAAAGTGCACTAACTCTTAAAGGTCTCATTTAACGCATGATTTATGAGTTTAAAAAAACTTTCTGAATTTTTGCAGCCTTGGAGTAACTCCTAATGGATCTATTATTGTGGTAATATCAAATTTCATTGAAATCGGATGAATTCTGAAAATATCGATTTTTGCCTCTGGGGGTCCGATTATCGATTTTTCGAAAATTTCAAAAAGGCTATTCCAATCTACGGGTCGAATTTTATATATGTGTCAAGTTTCATGAAAATCGGATGAACGGTGTAGCCTGCAAGTTCGGGAAAACAAACAAACAAACAAACAAACAACGCCCAACTTCACTTTATATTATACTAGCAGTAAAGCCCGGCGTTGCTCGGGGTCGCTCAGTAGCTGTGTTAAAGTTACAATGTTAAGTTTCTTTCTTGGCTTAAAAACTGTAGTGTCTACTGTGCAGACTTGCATGTGGTGTTTTTGATTAATATTCCCTCAACCAACAATATACCTTATGAAGTTAAGAAAACATAACGATAACCCGAATGTTATAACAAAAGAGGATGCTGGGGATAGAAACTGCACTGGTTATTTATTAACAAAGATCGAAAATGTAAACACTGCAACGCAGAGAAAAACATTAGCGTAACCAAATTATCAGTTATGTCTGTCTGCACGCCTATATCACCTCTCTGCACGACTGTCTGTCTGCACGCCTATATCACCTCTCTGCACGACTGTCTGTCTGCACGCCTATATCACCTCTCTGCACGACTGTCTGTCTGCACGCGTATATCACCTCTCTGCACGACTGTCTGTCTGCACGACTGTCTGTCTGCACGCCTAACGACGAAATATTTGCTTGTTTTACGTAGTCTTTAAATAGACTTGTTTTCAAGTAAAAATATTGTTTCAAAATGCTTTTAAATGGAAATGAAGCAAAACGGAAGCTTAGTGTTCGAACTGATGAATTTTGCAGGTCAATATTTTGCTGGCTCGACAACTGTCTGTTCGTGTATTGTGTTAATGTCATTTTAAACGCTGAGAAAGCCAGCGTAATTTTTTACGTAAGACGCTCAATGTAAACAGAACAAAGGGAAATAACTGATAACTTACGCTCAAAAATCGATACATTATATTCGATTTCGTCACATAGGGTGGGTCAATTTGAAATATTTTTTTCCGATGTCTTCGCTAGGGCTCAATGTACAAGTATAGCAATTTCGGTGCAATTCCGTGAGAGATTCTAAGAGGAGATGTGTGCCAAAAATCGATAGACAGACAGACAACCACTGTTTTATATATATAGATATATAGATATAATATATGTAGGAGGTGAGTTTTATTGTAGCACAATAAAGCAATGCAAATATCGGATAAGTAACACTCTAGAGTTTGTAGGACTGGAGTATAAATAATATAAGATCAAAAGATGGTTAAAAGAGTTCCAAGTATTTTATTAAACGCATTTCAAAAACAAATATCATCATGGAATGATATCTGCGTTCTCATCAGATAAAATAGGGATACATTTGTTTTTGAAATGCGCATAATAAAATACTTGGAACTCTTTTAACCATCTTTTGATCTTATATATATATATATATATATATATATATATATATATATATAATAGAGAGAGAGAGAGAGAGAATTACATGTATATATATATATATATATGTGTGTGTGTGTGTGTGTGTGTGTGTGTGTGTGTGTGTGTGTGTGTGTGTGTGTGTGTGCGTTTGTGTGCGTTTGTGTCTGTGTGTCTGTCTGTCTGTCTGTCTGTCTGTCTGTCTGTCTGTCTATGCGACTACGTATGTAATTGTTCGTGTATATATGTATGCGTGGTGCTTGTAATCAGAATGCAGATAGAAATTGCAGTTTAAAGTGCAATGCAATGCATACAACTAACGTTTTGTGATATTTGTAGGAAACTATAAGCAGAATACTTTCTGCTAAAACATATGTAACTTAGTTGCATTTATTTGTTCGATCGATGAAAATATAACACATGACCAATTCAATATATTTATATAGAAACGTTATGGTTGGTATTTATGGCGAACGAACTCATTCGTGATTTTCTTTGCTTGCTTTCCCAGATTCTTTGCTTTGCTTAACACCAAAAAGGAAACCTACATATCTATGTACTTACCAAAGTACGAATCTAACATTTCTCTGTGATTCGCAAAAAAATTATGGTGCGTATATGTGAATCTGTGTGTATGCGAATGTGTGTATGTGTATGTGCTTAGATGAATGTGTGTGTATGTATATGTGTGTGTGCGGGTATGTGAATGTGAATATGTGTATGTGCATGAGTGTGTGTGTGTTTGTTTCTGTAAACGTGAAGGAGTTTAGTTGTGTATGTCTGCATGAGTGAGTGTGTGGGCATCAGCACATGTGTGTATTTGTGTATGTATTTTGAGTGTATATATGTATATTTTTGTGCACATGTGTGTATTTATGTGTATGTATGTGCATGTGTGTATGTGTGTATGTGTGTGTGGGTGTGGGTGTGTGAGGTCAGTTGTGTGTGGGTGTCATTTTACTAGTAAGTAGGTATGTATATGTGTGTCTGTGTGTCAATTTACTAGTGTGTATACGACTATCTGTAAACGTATAGTTACAACACTTTCTTAAACAAATAACGCGAATTTCTGTTTTAGTCAGTTGTAAAATAAAAGAGTTATATTTGCATGCAATGAGAATCAGTGGCAAGCATGCCATGCCGATTGGAATTATTGAGAGAGTAACTGGAAATGGCGCTGATATAAATGGAAAATTGCTTACTTTCATACTTACATTAATGGTGATTACTAAGTTTTATTAATAGGGAATATTACTACTTTTGACAGTGTGTGGCTTGTGTCAGACGCTGTACCCCGGATGGACGAGCAATATAGTTAGCTGGGGTCGAAACTGCTCCCGTCCTTCTCAACGGCCGATAACTATAGAGTTCTGTGTCCTTCGTTTGTATATTTATTTATTTTAATATTTTAAGGCTTCCCCTTAAAAAATTGATTTTTGTTTTGTTTGTTCCGATAACCGGATGGTTATTTATATATTGTCAAAGCTCTTTCGTCACACATTCTGTGACCCCTTCAGTGACTGTTTTTTTTATTTTGTGTCTCTCTTCTGTTCTGTCCTACACCATCTCCATAAAAAGAAGATGGTGTAGGACAGAACAAAGGAGAGACACAAAATAAAGACCCAGTCACAGAGGAGGTTACGGAAGTGTGACGAAAGAGCTTTGACAATATATAAACAACCATCCGGTTATCGAACCAACCAACCAACCGGAAATTTATAATAAATTGAAGTGAAAACCAACAGGTGCGTGTGTTTTGATTGGCAGCATGACCATCCCAAAGTATAACAATATATATGTGTGTGTGTGTGTGTGTGTGTGTGTGTGTGTGTTTGTGTGTGTGTGTGTGTGTGTGTGTGTGTGTGTATGTGTGTGTGTGTGTGTGTGTGTGTGTGTGTGTGTGTGTGTGTGTGTGTGTGTGTGTGTGTCGATAAAGTAGTCGACTTTTTTTTCTTTTTTTTTCGAAGAAAGCAATGCCGTTATGTAAACAAGCGTGTGTGATATTTGATGACTCGCTGGATACACCATATGCACATATATGATATTTGATGACTCGCTGGATACACCATATGCATATATGTGATATTTGATGACTCGCTGGATACACCATATGCAGTTATGTGATATTTGATGACTCGCTGAATACACCATATGCAAGTGTGTGATATTTGATGAGCTCGCTGGATACAGCAGTCGCTCTGAAACAACCAAAGTGTGGCGTACGGTATGATTTATTTACCATAGCTTCATTTCGCCCAACACTGTCAACAAGGATGCTGAGTTCCTGAATACCGTGATAACAGGAAGCGATGCGTGTGTATCTGGGTACGACCTGGAAACTAAAGCTCACTCATCACAGTGAAAGCATATAACTCAGCCAAAGCTCCAAAAACTCATCAGATGTTGATCGATTTCCAAAAACTCATTTGATGTTGATCGATTTCTTCCGAGGCGTTGCATTTCATGAGTTCAAACTAAACAGAAAGCAGTTACAAAGGCCTAAAACTAGGAAGTCCTCCGATATCCTCGTGACTCAGTTCAGCACAAGATACCAAATCTTCAAGGCTCACAACACTGGCAGCTACATAAGGACAAGGTGCCGGGTCGTTCGATGCAGCTGTTCCAAGATATCTTGGCAAAGAAAATCAATTCATTCACCCACTAGTTTCCCTACACCTCAGACATGGGTTTTCCTGGCTTCTGGTTGTTACCAAATATAGATCTAAGCCGACATTATACGGACAGCCAGAGTGGAGTATGGCATGAGGACTTCAATCCGTGCATTGATCACTGAGCTGTGTATTGAGGTACAAGGTTCACCTTCGAGAGGGATTAGCAATTCAATTCCGAAGGTTACATATTTTCTAAGCCCATCGCCGGATGGTTTTGCAACAATAGAAAACGGACAACAGCTCATCAGTTTTAGCGGACTTGCAAATAACCTAGAAAATAAAACAACCCATAATATACCATTACCTACGACCACACCACCACACCATCACCTCAATACCACCATCTTACCAACACGGCATACTATTAGTACCTCAACGCTCCTACACACCACACCACCACACCACCACACCACCACGCCACCGCATTAATACCACCACTACACCATCACCTCAATACCATTATCATACCAACACACAGCATACCACCACTACACCAACACCCCCACGTAACCACCCCACTACACCACGACACCAACACACCCACGTCAGCACACCAGGACACCACCACCACACCACCACCACACCAACACCCCCACATCACCAGCCCACTGCACCACGGCACCAACACATCCACGTCAGCACACCAGGACACCACCACACCACCACACCACCACTACACCAACACCTCCACCAACACCCCCACATCAGCACACCAGGACACCACCACCACACCACCACTCCACCAACACCCCCACATCACCACACCACGACACCAACATCCCCACATCACCACCCCACTACACCACGACACCAACACACCCACATCAGCACACCAGGACACCACCACCACACCAACACACCCACATCAACACACCACGACACCAACACCCCCACATACCACCCCTCAACACCACGACACCAACACACCCACGTCAGCACACCAGGACACCACCACACCACCACACCACCACTACACCAACACCTCCACATCTACACACCACGACACCAACACCCCCACATACCACCCCTCAACACCACGACACCAACACACCCACGTCAGCACACCAGGACACCACCACACCACCACACCACCACTACACCAACACCTCCACATCTACACACCACGACACCAACACCCCCACATCACCACCCCACTACACCACGACACCAACACACTCACATCAGCACACCAGGACACCACCACATCACCACACCACCACTACACCAACACCCCCACCCCACTGCACCACGACACCAACACACCCACATCAGCACACCAGGACACCACCACCACACCACCACTACACCAACACCTCCACATCACCACGCCACATCAGCACCATCCGACCCATTGGTTATATATCTGGTCTTTTCTTTTCTTTTGAATGAATTAAGTTTTGATGTACAATTGTTTCAATGATAACTGAAGAAAATGTTTCAAAAGGAAAGATAAATAGATAGAGAGATAGAGAGATAGAGAGAGAGGGGTGAGAGGGATAGAGAGATATGGAGATAGAGAGAGAGGAGGAGAGAGGGATAGAGAGATATCGAGATAGAGAGAGGAAGGGGAGAGAGAGATAGAGAGGGAGAGAGAGAGAGAGAGAGAGAGAGAGAGAGAGAGAGAGAGAGAGAGAGAGAGAGAAAGAGAGAGAGAGGGAGAGAGAGGGATAGAGAGATAGAGAGATAGAGAGAGAGAGATAGAGAGAGAGATAGAGAGAGATATGGAGAGAGAGAGGGGGCGGTGTGAAGAGGGCAGAGGCAGATATGAAGAAGACATCGATAGCAACAGAGAGAAAATATAAGATAAATGAGCAAAAGATTAATGAGGACAACAAAAGATCTTTACATAAAAGGGTTGGAGAGAAATGGGGGACATAGTCACAACCTAACTTTAGATATATATAGTTGATGTGTAAATATATATGTATGTATATATGTATGTATATATGTATGTATATATGTATGTAACATGTATCCCAGTACAACCTGTCTCATGGTCGAGTCGTTGGCGACTAAACTGGCAACCCCACCAAGGTTTCTTGGTGAGGAGGGTGACTTTGAACATCCTGCAGGACTAAAAACAAAACCTGTCAAAGGGCAAAGGAGCTCATAAGAGTCAATGGCCATCCAAAATCACCGGGAGAGATGACCCCTTAGCCTTTGTCTAGGGGAAGGAAAACTCTGATATAACACCTGCAACCCTGATGGTATCCAATGATGTTGACTTGTTCTTCTTTTTGGTAAATATCATCTTGGTTAAGAGAGTGGGACTGGCTTTGTGCAGTGCCTTTGCTCACTATAAAAGCTTCACGGCACAGGCATTGCTTTATATCTCAAGATCTCTCTGCACTTGTCGTCACATGGTACCATGGTCCAGGCACTGTGTCAATAATTGTCACAAGTGCAGTGTTTGTACACAGAGTTTTCAAGTCGCTGGCTGGACTAAAAAGTCACACTCGTTCAGCGCATCGGTAGAGGTTCTCCTACATGGATATAAAGTAGTGGCCGTACTCGAAAACGAGTTGGCAGCCAACATATGTATATATATATATGTATGTATATATGTATATATGTATATATGTATATATGTATATATGTATGTATATATGTATGTATATATATATATATATGTTTGTATATATGTATGTAAATATGTATGTATGAATGTATGTATATATGTATGTATATATATATATATGTATATATGTATGTATATATGTATATATATATATATATGTATATATGTATGTATATATGTATGTATATATGTATGTATGTATATACAACAGCTTCAGAATGAATTGAAATGAACATTTACAACAACAACAGCGGCATCAAAAGACTATTAAAAAAAAAAAAACACAAACAATAAAAAAAACTCAAAATAACAAAACACACACACACGCACACAACACAACAACAACATCAACTGCCACCACCACCACCACCACCACCGCCACCACCGCCGCCATCACCGCCGCCATCACCATCACCAGCGACCGGGCCTTAAGAAAACAACTTTAATAATATTTTTTCTGCTTTTGGCACGGATCCAGCGACTGGCTCAGCGCATCACTGGTACTCTCTTTTGTTGACTCCGTGGGGATGAAAGGCAAGGTTGACCTAGGCGGGATTTAAGCTCAGAGCGTGGAGAGCCATAACTCTATGCTGTAAAGCAATTATAATAATACTGGACTGTAATACGATCGGCTTCAACTATGCGAACTCTTGAAAGTCAAGAGTTGACATAATCTTGTAATCTTGTATCAGTAATGACGGTAATATATATATATATATATGTGTGTGTGTGTGTAAGTGAGTAGCGTGTGTGTGTTTGTTTGTATGTATGAGTGTTGCTGTGTGCGCGCGTATGTATGCGTGTGTGTGCGCGCATATGTATGCGCGTGTGTGTATGTCGTACGTATAAGTGTCAATAAGTGATTTTTTTTTTTTTTTTTGCGCAGGGACAGAAATAATCGGGCTGGATGCCCGATCGCGCAGTTAAACCACTGAGAGTGAAGAACCCCTAGCCCTTGTCAGGGCATTCTTCTAGGAGAAGGCATCTCAGGAAACTGGGTTAACTCCGACATAAAACCTGCGGCTCAGTAGTTACCGATGATGTTGATCTTTTCTTCTTTTCGGGTTATAGCTACTGTCGCTCAGAGAGTAGAATTGGCTCAGTGCACAGTCTTTCCTCACTTTAAAAATATTCGTCACGCACAGGCATTGCACGAGTGCATTAATAATTATTAATAGTGTACTATTATTATTATTATTATTACTATTATTATTACTTTTTTTTTTTATTATTTCCAATTCAATGATGTTCCAGAACAATATAAAAGAGATAATTGGCAATTTAGGTTCTGGAACAAAAAAGATAATTGGCAATAAGGGCAGGGGCCCCAGGTTATCACAGCCTGGGCCCGCTCGTCATTGTGCCATTGTAATAGAGCCAAACAAGGCATTTAGTCTTGGCTGCTGGAACGTACGGACGCTGCTTGACAGGGATTCCTTGGAGCGTCCTGAACGAAGGACCGCTCTTGTTGCAAAAGAGCTTCGACGTTACGATCTTGACATCGTGGCCTTATCTGTGACGAGGTTAGCTGGAGATGGTCATCTTACAGAATTTTGTGGAGAATATACATTCTTCTGGAAAGGAAGAGATGAAAGGAACCAGAAGAGAGGCTGGGGTAGGATTTGCTGTTAAGACTGTTCTTGTGAATAAATTAGAAGAATTCCCAGTAGGGATTAGTGAGCGTCTTATGTCCATGAGAATTCCGCTGGACAAAGGAAGATATGCGACCCTGGTGGGTGTGTATGCTCCAACTATGAATTCTGTCGATGAAGAAAAAGTGTCCTTTTACCATGCCTTGAAAGGTGTTTTAAGAAATATCCCTCAGGCAGATAAAGTCATCGTGCTTGGTGACTTTAATGCTAGAGTGGGTAGGGATTTTAACACATGGAATGTAATCGGAATGCATAGGGTGGGAAAGTGTAACAACAATGGTATGCTCCTGCTGCAGATGTGTGAGGAGCTGGATCTGTGTGTTACCAACACCATGTTCCAACAAAAGAACAAATTCAAGACCACATGGATGCATCCTGCATCTAAGGAATGGCATATTTTGGACTACGTCCTAGTCAGGATGCGTGACAGACAGGATGTGCAGTATGTTCGTGCTCTTCGTGGAGCTGAGTGCTGGACGGACCACCGCCTGGTACGCGCAAAAGTGAAACTAATCACTAAACGTAAAATCCGGGCTCCTGGTGTTGCCCTGCCCAAAAGATTGAATGCTGCTCGTCTTAAGGATAAAAATGTGAACAGGAGGATATTCCAGCTCCGACCCTGTTTGCCATATACTTTGCAATGGTTTTCTGTATTGCATTCAGGAATTGCGAGCATGGTGTTTACATCCGATATCGAACCTCAGGCAGCATATTTAACATCAGGCGCTTTGCTGCAAAGACAAATGTATTTGCATCAATCATAAGAGACCTCTTGTATGCAGATGATTGCGATCTTGTAGCGCACACAGTGAGTGATATGCAGCACATTTTGAATGCAGTTTCTGACGCTTGCACTGCCCTAGGATTGACTGTCAGTCTCAAGAAAACCGTCATCGTGTACCAACCTGCCTCTGGTAAGCAGTACACTGAACCAAACATCTATGTGTATGGCAAACGACTTGGAGTGGTTGATCAGTTTGTCTACCTGGGAAGCACTGTCAATCGATACAGCAACCTTGACGGTGAAATCTCACTTAGGATTAGGAAAGCAAGTGATGCTTTCGGAAAGCTAGAAAGGCGACTCTGGGGTCAGCGAGACATATGCAGGAGGACAAAGGTAAAGGTGTACAGGGTATGTGTGGTCTCTTGTCTTCTTTATGCCTGCGAGACCTGGGTCACATATCGACACCACCTTAAGCAATTGGAGCGTTTCCATCAGATGTGTCTCAGACGGATCCATAGCGTTCACTGGAGGGACCATATCAGTGATGTTGAGATTTTGGAAAGCACTATGTGTGACAGTATAGAAGCTCTTGTGCTTAAGCAACGACTCCGTTGGAGTGGTCACCTTGCCAGGATGAAGGATTCTAGAATACCAAAACAACTCTTTTATGGAGAGTTGGTTAAAGGAAAAAGACCGCCACATAAACCAAAAGAGAGGTATAAGGATTCCTTGAAAACCTCTCTGAAAGACGCTAACATCTCTGCTGATACATGGGAAAATATTGCTGCTGATCGTAATAAATGGAGAAAGACTGTATATGAGGGAAAAGTTGCCTTTGAGGCATCTCGAATCGCATACGAGAAAGTAAAGCAGGATGTGAGGAAGGGCATTGCTGTTGCACTTCCAGACGGCGAGGGTCCTCCTATGGTGCTGACATGCACCGTCTGTGCGAGACTGCTTAAGCAAAGCTGGACTCGAAAGTCATCTTCGCAGTCATAAAGTAAGACCAGTGGTTGACTACCAGGCTGCTGTTGGAGATGCTACTCATCATGCTTACCAAACATGTAGTTGAGAATGTAAATCAGCAGGAGGGCTCAAGCGACATGCAAAAGTACACGAACTCCAAACACAGCCGACTATTCCCAGTAAATGTTTTGGTTGCCGACTCTGTGCAAGACATTTTAGATCATTGGCTGGGCTAAAAAGCCACATTCGATCGCAGCGCTGTTAGTTGCTATCGTGTGTGTGTGTGTGTGTGTGTGTGTGTGTGTGTGTGTGTGTGTGTGTGTGTGTGTGTGTGTGTGTGTGTGTGTGTATAGGTATGTTTATGTGTGTGCGTGTGTGTATATATATATATGTATATGTATATTATTATTGTTGTTGTCGTTTATATTTTCATCGTTAAATTAGTCTTGCCATTGTGCACTTTTACTCCACCTTATTGTAAACCCACACTGTCCCTGTCTTTGTATTGTCCCCTACATGTCGGCCCTGGTGGCTAATAAGTGAAATCGTTATTATTATTGTTGTTATTATTATTATTATTATTGTTATTAATGTATGTGTGTGTGTATATATGTGTGTGTATATGTGTATGTATGTTGGCTCACCGACATCCAGAGTTGACATTGCACTCAGTGCTCCTTTGGGAGCCCCTACATGGACACACTAGAAGAGGAAGACCAAGGTTAACATATGTTGATGCCCTAAGGACAGACACTGGTCTGTTGGAGATGCAGGATATGGCAGCGATAATGAGGGACAGAGACCGCTGGAGAGAACTCGTCCATGGATCTCAGGAATTTTACCCGCCTTAGATATATATATATATATATATATATATATATAGATATATATATATATATATATATATATATATATATATTTATTTTTTTTTTATTTTATTTTTTATTTATTTATTAATTTTTTTTTCTCCTCGTGCAATGGCCATACTCGATAACGAGGGGGCAGCCATCATATATGTATGTATATATGTATGTCTATATGTATGTATATATATATGTATATATGTATACATGTCTGAATACAAATATAGCGTAATACGTTATTTTATTCACTTTAAAAGACTTATGCCACTATCCTCAACATCATCATCATCGTCATCATCATTATCACCGTCATCATCATCATCATCACCATCATCATCATCAAGATCATTACCACCGCCACCATTATTATCAGCAAAATTAACATTAGTTACTGTCATTACTATCGTCGTCATTGCCATTATCAGCAGCAGCATTACTATCATCATCATCCTCATCATCATCAACAACGTCATCACCATCGTCGTCCGCGCCGTCGCCGATATTCACAATTGCTATCAACATTGCACAATATACTGATATTATTTGTTACACTTTTATAATTTCAACATTATAACATATATATATATATATATATATATATATATATATATGTAGGAGGTGAGTTTTATTGTAGTACAATAAAGCAATGCAGATATCGGATAAGTTGATTTATCGGATATGTTGATTTAAAACTGCACTATCCACAAGTGTTTTTTAGCCTTCATATCATGTTCTCCTGTTTTATCTGATGGGGACACAAATGTTATTGCATGATGATGTTTGTTTTTGAAATGCGCATAATGAAATACATGGAGCTCCTTTAACCATCTTTTGATCTTATATTATATATATATATATTCCGCTTGGCCTGTTTCCCCCCCTTTTGGAACTTTTCCCCCGTTGATGGGCGTGAGCCCGAAATATTGGGATTAAATCTCTACTACGGTAACCCTTCTACCTTTGTTTTGTTTTCATCTTTGTCTCTCTCAATTTTCACTTTCACCTGTTTTTCCTATCTATATTTCACTTCCTACCTCGAGATTTCCCTTTGCATTGTTGTGGCTTTCTTAAATACGTATTTTTACACATTTCACAATGCTTCAAGCAAACTTTAACACCCTCTTATTATATATATATATATATATATATATATATATTTATATATATATATATATATATATATATATATATATATATATATATATATATATATATATATATATATATATATGTGTGTGTGTGTGTATATATATATATATATATATATATATATATATATATATATATTAATAACAATTCTAAGAGGATACATATTTGAATGCAACTGAAGTCGATATAATTGAAAAGACTCCGCTGTTTGCTGATGACATGTGGCATTCGTTCAAATAGGGGTAAAAGCAAAATGCATATGGAATATCCTTTAGTGAATTTACATTAAACATTATACGGAATGCATTTAACATCTGCTTCCGGATTATAAATGTTTTTCCTATATAATATTTTTATAAATCTGAGAGTTTGCTTTAGAAATGTTTTCAAATAAAGGCTCTGTCATAAAATTAAAATGTCTTCAGCAGATGTCTACAGTTTTATTAAGATAGCTATATAATTGTCATCTCTCTCATGGTAGTCTTATGTATTTATTTTCTTAGTTACGTGTAATATATTGTATGTGTTTTCCTTTTTATTTGGAGATTGTTTGTTTTTTCTTGAATATATGTATTGTTGTTATTTGTGTTTTTATGTGGTTAATCTTTATTTGTTTTCTTAAGAGAAATATATTTGATTAGAAAGTGGCTTAGTTCTCATAACAAACTTACAAGCAATATTTCGATTTTCAAAATGTCATTATGTTGCCTGTAAATTTTTCTTCGGGATTCAAATTCACACTGCCATTCAAAATGGCGTTGTTTGACAATTTGCTTTTCTCTATTTATTGCAAATAATCTAAGGAAAATTTTGACATTTTATAAAATGCTTATATATTTGTACTTTGCTATAAGCTAAATGTAATTTCAAACAGCATTTAAGCACCATAACTTTAGCAATATTTTTCCTCTGATAGTTTCTTCAAAATGTTAAGATTTAAAAAAAAATGCTTTTTATGTTAGTTTTCGTTTTCATATATTTTATAGCACAAAGAAAATGTTACAAAGTTTCTTTTATATTAGATGTTATTAACGTATTTCTCAACACACAATATGAAATCTCGTTTAAGTTTGAAGACTTTGTAATGTATTAACGTTTTATAAAATATTACTACGCGTTATTGTTATCCGAGTATTTATTATATTTAACTAGGTTCATAAGCCACCTGAAACCACACCTGCTTCTACAATTCAAAACCGTTTATTTTCGAGTGTTTATATTTATTTTATCATCCTTCCCTCGTAATCTTTGTGAAGAAACTCTCATAAGTTAAGTTCAAAATATCAGCTCAAAAGTAAAAAAAAGATAATGATATTACTTAATCCTACAAAACCATTCATCAAACTATAGTTATGAATGGTTCAACTTAAATGATCCAATAATATGATGAATATCTACACAGTTGATTAGAACAATCCTTGAAAATAAACATGAAGTCTTTCAATTAACAACTGTGCTACAAATATTTAAAAATCTATGAATGAAATAATAGATTGAGTTACTACAAGTATTTTGTGAAGGTAAGTGGATTTGATGGCATACTTTGTAATTATTGAAAAATGTAAATGACTACACACACACACACACAAACACGCACACGCACATACACACACACACATACATATATATATATATATATGTGTGTGTGTGTGTGTGTGTGTGTGTGTATGTGTGTGTGTGTGTGTGTGTGTGTGTGTGTGTGTGTGTGTGTGTGTGTGTGTGTGTGTGTGTGTGTGTGTGTGTGTGTGTGTGTGTGTGTGTGTGTTTCTGCCGCTGCCCACTCTCCTCAATCTTTCTATTTCTTCTTTAATTTCTCAATCTATTTTCTGATGAAGGACTAATTTCTGAAACGTAAATATTCTTTTCCTACTATATCAAGCGTGAAACTAATAGTATATTTCTTCATTGTACTGTGTCATTTGCTATATATATATATAACTTTGATAGGATTTGGCCAGTATTGGCTCAGGCCATGTCTAACTTAATAGCACAACCTGGCGAAGTCTTTCAAATCAGGATTTAGGCATCATAGCCCACTCAATAAGGGGGTTATTGTTTGCGGCGACATATCCGGGCGTAGGAGGTTTATCCGTGATTTCTTGAAGGAATTTTTCAAAAGACTTCTTGAACTTCATGGGGTTTGTTTCTGTTTTAATGTGTTTTGGTGTAATGTTAAAGAGAGCGGGGCCAAGCCTTGGGTGTACCTTAAAGGTGATTCCAGCATCATTTGGGCAAAGCTGATGGAATATTTTCCACATCATGCAGATAAAGTAGCGCTCACGGCGGCGTTGGAGAGAATAAAGTTTGAGTTTTTCTAGTCGACCCCAATAGACGAGACATGACATGACATCTATCTTTTTCGTGATTGACCTCTGAGGAGCTTTAATTTTCATGATACTTTGTTTCGTGTGGGGAGACCACAGTGGACAACAGTATAGGGTATGGTCGAGCAAAAGTGGAGAAGAGAAGGATAATAGTGTGGATATCTCTCAACTGGAAGGTTCTGAGAATCCAGGAACACATTCTACGGGCCATGTAAATTTCGCTGTTTATATGAGTGGCCCAGCTTATGTTGTTGTCCACAATTACTCTCTACTGTTGTCAGATACAACGAGAGTTTTACCTGAAGGAAGGGATTATGGAAGTTTCAGGGTATCCTCTTTTCCAAAGTGGATTAACTCAAATTTATCCTCGTCTGCAGCATATTGTTCCTTTCCGCCCATTGGCTAACAGCCAATAGATCTGACTGAGATCATGTCCGGTCACCCACGCCATTGATGACCCTTTAGAGCTTTGAATCATCTGCAAAGATTCTTATGCTGCTGTGCTTGATGATGTTAGTAATGGCATTAATATAGATAATGAAAAGAAGTGGGCCCAACGCAGTGCCTTGTGGGACACCACTACTGACTTTGGCTGGGTTTTTACTCCTTCAACTACAACATGTTGGGTTCGGTTTGACAGGAAACATTTGATCCACTGCAGCAACTTTCCAGTGACATCAATGTTGGATAGTTTTCTCAGTAGAATGTTGTGATCAACCCTGTCAAAGGCCTTGCTAAAACCAAGGTAGATGACATCACTGTTGGAGCCCTCTCCCAAATCTCTCAAAATGTTATCAAAATGATGCAGTAGCTGCGTTAGACAGTTCCTTCCATTACGGAACCCATGTTGCTTGGAGTTCAGCAGTCTGTTGCTTTCAAGAAAGTGAGTTATTCGTGATCTCACCACCCTCTCAAATACCTTGATGATATGAGGTGAGTGAGATCGGATGGTAATTCACGGCAATGAATTTGTTTCCCTTTTTGAAAACTGGGACAACAGACTGGGATAATAAGTTTTCTGGTATATATCCAGCATCCAGTGAGTTCCTCCACAGATTAGCAAGAGGAGATGCTAGTTGGTGTCGATACGCCTTCAGGGCACAAGCAGGGAACCCATCGGGGCCTACTGCTGAATTGTGTTTAGTTTCTTTTATTGCCGCTAAGACATCAGGGCGCCAAACGTTATGTCTGATATAGTGTGTTGGGGATTAACATCACTGGTACGGCCCAGATCAGCCATATGGGGATTGCTGAAAACAGAACAGTATTGTTTCTGCAGTATCTCCCCCATGGTTTTAGCTTTATCTTGGAGAGTGCCATTTTCAGCAATTAGAGAGCCAACAGTGGAGCCAGTGACTTTGTTTTTTCGCAAGGTTTTGTTTCTTCGATTCTAGTGATGTAATGGTAGTGAAATGGGTGTTTGCTGCTGGCAGTATTTAAGTTTGTTGATTTCTTTGTTAATTCTTTTAATTTTTCTGATAAGTGTTCTTCTATTTCTAGGGATTCTGCACTTAGATTTATTTACAGATCTTAATGGGGTATGCTTTGTACATATATTTGTTACAGTGTCTACAAATGTTAGTGAGTGTGTGAGGGTGCGTGAAAGACCAATCGACATGTGAAAGGTCATGATTGATTGCTTTCCAGTTTGCATTATGAAGATCCATGGTGTCAAATGGATGAACTGGAGAGATGTCACTGGGTTTGCTTTTTGGGTGGTGGAATCTCAGATCACAGAGAACCATGTCATCATCTCACCATCACAGAGAACCACTGCAATGTTGTGGATAGTGTCAGTGCGGTTACTGAGCATTAAGTCCAAGAAGTGTTTGTGGCACATTGTTGGTTCGAACACAAGTTGGGACAGGAAAAACTCATCTATGAAGTCAAGAAGCGATTCTACTGCCTCCCTATCAGGAGTTGAAATGGAAAACCCTGGTATCAAGCTGTTTGTGAACCAGTCAACACATGGGAGGATGAAGTCCCCCATCATTAAGATGTTGCCAGGGCGACACTGTATGATTCCAGTTCCTCAGTGAAACAACAACCCAACCTGGAACTGGGCATATCAGAGTATTGACAAAGTTAAACACCTCAACAACATGTGTACTCGTCTCTACCACACTAATTCGGACTGCCTGAAGAGGTTACAGCCAAAGATGGCTGTCACCGAAATATATATAGCAGTAATAAACGAAGCCAAATTTTAAACATTTGACTTTTATTTTATTTTATTTTACATTACTCCGGAGTAACCAAACCAACCTGCGCACTTCGTCGAGTGCTCCATTCTGCATACTGAGGTGTTGGTATACAACCAACATATACTCAATATATATATATATATATATATATATATATATATATATATATATATATTAGGATTGGTGCTCTGAATCTGAAATAGCATGAATGTATATATAGTATATTTGGCAATATGCCCTATTTTTAATTAAAAACATTTAGAAGACCATACGCTATCAGTTTTAATGTAGTGACTTACATCGCTATTTCAGAGCACCAATCCTAATACCTAATATTTGCTGAACCGGCAATCGTTCTGTATAATCAGCTCCTGATTATTACTGGAATTCTATAAGAACCCAGATTCTACAATTTTCGGTGAAAGCAGGGGAGTGCGTGGCTCTGATGAACGCCAACCAGCGTGATCAGACTGTCAGCTTCTCTCCCATCTTTCGTCGAAAAGTAGTAAGTGACATAGTCACTACTTTAAAACTGATAGCGTATGGTCTTCTAAATGTTTTTAATTAAACATATGGTATATTGCCAAATATACTATACATACATCCATATATATATATATGTGTGTGTGTGTATGTATATATACATATACAAAATGTTTTAACTTATCGCACCATGGAGTGCTTTATGACCTCCTCAAATAATTCGATTTGTATCTGCTCTACTGTGGATACAACTTCGATTTATAACACCACACACACACACACACACATACACACACACATATATATATATATATATTATATATATATATATATATATATATATATATATATATATATATATATATATACGTGTGTGTGTGTATATATAAATATATATATATATATATAATTTCTCTCGTATTGTCAATAAGATACTGCTAAGTAAAATCATATAAGTTTTTTTAATGAATATTAAATATCCTGAACGATCTAAGGCTAATTGAAGTTCAATAAATCTTTACAGATCATACAAAAAACATGCAATTTTTTCGATAAAATACAACAATTAACGCCTACATATTTATCCAACTTTGTATATATGGTTTCATCAATTAATAAATACATCAATCATATTTTATTCATCATGTAAAACCTGGCAAAATGTAAACACGAATTAAGAATGAAAGAAAAACTATTATTTGTCAATTTATTGCTAATATGTGGCTTATATCGTGTTAATACTTCATGCGTGTATGTATGCATATATATATATACATATATATATATGTGTGTGTGTGTGTGTGTGTGTGTCTATATATGTGTGTGCACCTGTGTATGTGTACATATGCGTGTATACCTGTGTTCATAAGTATATGTATAGATATATATATGTATATGTACATGTACTTGTTTTTTGTATTTGTTTTGCAAGATTTCTTATCGGAAAACGTGTGTTGAAACAAATATTGTTATACTTTGGGAGGGTCATGTTGTTATACTTTGGGAGGGTCATGCTGCCAATAAAAATACACGCACCTGTTGGTTTTTCACTTCAATTTATCATAAACTCCCAGTCAGTTATTTAATAACGGGATGAGCTTTGACAAACAACTTATGATCAAAGGTGTTCTAGCCGTGGCCATGCTTTCTTTATTGTATACCAGAAACTAAATATTTGAAATTGTTATTTTCTTTTTCTCTGGCATGTAAATCATACCAGTAATATACTGGGGTCGACTCATTCTAGCACAGATTAAATCTGATGTCAAATCATATGAAACCAACGAAAGCGCAAAATCTGAAGTTTCGATGGCAGAAATGTGAGTGCCTTACGGCAGAGACCCAAAACTTTGTTGTGAGGTCTTAAATATAATTTATATAGAGAACGCAATGGCTGAGTCATAGTATTAATTTTATCTTCCTAGCCAGAGTCGCCATTTTTAATTCTGACGGAGGTCATGTAAACATATGTACCAGTAATATACGGGCGACCATTTTATTGCATATATTTTCTTTCTTTGTTGTGTACACATAATGAGGCATCTGTCTGTTTCGGTGGAGAGGGTTGCAGTGGTTCGGCCACTCGAACAGCTTACACATTAAACTAAAGTGTAAATTGCCTAGCCTTCTAAAACCTGTGTACCCTTATATTAACTGTATGGGGTGCATGCTAAAGCAGGATCTTTGTATTTCAAATACTGTACATCCGACAGGCTTTTATACAATTTTCTTCTACTCAATTTCACTCACTGGAAAAGCTGCAGTGGGTCCGAATACGGAACCTTATAATGGGAAAGTAAAACGTTTGACTATGTTGTGTACTTGTGACGGGTAAAAGGAAAACCGTTGTAATTTCACTCACAACCGCTGTTAAATGACAGATATTCTAAAATCTCATACAAGGGGCTCGAACATGGAAACTCTTGATTGACAAACGAAATTCTTAACCATTTCGTCATAGTGTTCCTCTTTTTGTGTAAGCAACAAAAGAATTGGGATAATTTCTGGGACGACTGAGACTACATTAATAGACGCTTGTCCAAAAAAGTCATGAATTGACTCGAACACGCTAACTCTTAATTAGAAAGTAAATTTCGTAACCATTTGGTCCTTTTTGCATAAATCGAAAGAAATCAATATAACAGCGTATTCGTTATGATTCAGATATCAGCCATGAATTAATGAAAACCAAGACAGAAGAAATAAGCAGAACGCAAATAGCCACGAGGGGAGAAGACGTTTAGAAGAGAAAACCTGCCAATGATAATATGATATTCTATTTACAGTGAAACGAGATTGTTGAATTATCGCGTTTCAATCCGAGGGAATTGTGTGATATACAAGAATTACATGAACTTATTACAAATACTGATTATTTTCAATTTAGGTTTCGTTTGTCGCCATCAAAAACTGAATACATTGTATCTGAATTATTATGGATAATAATATCTTACAATTAGCATGCAGATATTATATATCTTATAAACAAAATATGATACGGATCTTGAATCTGTAACCAAGGGCATTTAGCCGGAGGAAAATAATTTAATGTTTAGTCAGCTTATATTTATTCTAAGCGTTTGACAATTACCACGAAACCAGAATCCCAACAGAGTTTCGATTCCCATTCTAAGCTAATTATATTCAAGAACGCTGTCAATACTATGTAGCTGCAGCATGACCGAATGTTTAAGGAGTTCACTTCGCAATTAGGTTCTGATTTAAGTCACAGTTCATGTATTTTAACATAACCCAGGATCTATGCATGTCTTATCAGTAAACTTAGATAAACGGAAACTGTTTGGTATTTTGTGTGATAAACCTGTACCTGTAGTTTAAAATGTCAACATTGTCACACTGCGTATTACTGATTCTCACCGAGATTTACATTATAAGTACACGTGTGCGTGGAATGTTCACGTTAATTGCATGAACAATCTCTTCAATTGACCGAACAACTTGAACACTGCCCGTCCTAACCTACGGAGCTTCATTCAATAATGCTTTCTACACAGGCATAAATCACATATAATCTCATTATTTTCCTATGCACATATGTACAATTCTTTATATTTTATAAGTTGTTTTAAAGGAGTAAGAACATGACTGTCAATTCACAGTCCCTCCTAAACTACTAAGTTGAACAAATACCGCCAGGCATTTGATTTATCGTTCAATCCGCTCTGCCAATTCATTGCGGAACTTATAGAGACTTATCAAGTTAATTTATAAAATACCAGCATGCCCGTAGAAATATGATTTATAAATACTATTTCCATTTTCATACATAATGGTCTGGTATGGGTCCGTAGCTCCCGAGGGAATCATAGGGGTGCCATATTGATATACGACGTTACTAGGGCATTTTTGTAAAGCTAGTGGCGCCAAACCACTCTCCTGGTCTGAATACAGCAGATTTCTTCCAGAGAAGGATAGAAAGTGAGAGAAAGGAAGTGTGAAAGAGATATACTCCAGTAGAATCTACCACAGTACTAGACTGCTACTTTTTTTATCGATCGCAAATTGATGAAAGGTAAAGTTGACACAAAATTAGGAATTATTAAATACAAGGTTGGTAAGATAATGTCGTCATAGATATACAATTTCTGAATATATTTCTATAAATGTTTCTGGTAAGAGCGGGCTTTGCGGGGCACACGTTTAGTTTCTGCTATCTGGATATATGTCTATTACAAGGAGTCTCAGTGTTTGACACTGATGTGGGGCCATATAGATCTCTTCTCAACACACAATGTAGATGACTTCCAGTGTTATATTTAGTCTTCTTTTGTCAATGAAAACATCAGAACCACCGTCATAACTTCATATTATCTTTCTAACGTTTAACATTACACTTTCTTAAAGTTTCTCCATATCTTTGTATTTAAGATACTTTTAAGTGATTGTCTTTATAATTATATCATTATCATCATTACCATCGTCATCATCATCATCATCATCATCATCATCATCATCATCATCATCTTCTTCTTCTTCTTCTTCTTTTTCTTCTTCTTCTTCTTCTCCTTCCTCTTTTTCTTCTTTTTCTTCTTCTTCTTCTCCTTCCTCAACTCCTTCTTCTTCTCCATATCCTTCACCTTCATCCTCATCTTCATCTTTTCCTTCTTCCTGCTTTTCTTCGTCTCTTTTCCCACTTTCCGATTCTTCCCGTCCTCCTCTCTTCCTCTTCACCCCCCCCCCCCTCACATCTATTCTATCCGACTCCATTTAACTATAAAGTTATCTTATTTTGAAGCCATTCAAATTTGTTCAATGGGAAAAATCGGAAAATCTTTAAGAAACTCACCATTGAAAATCTTATTTCCTAAAACACATTCTGCTTTCAGTAAATGTTAATAACCATCATCATCATCATCATCATCATCATCTTCCTCATCACCATCACCATCGTCTTCACCATCAACATCAACATCATCACTATCATCATCATCATCATCATCATCATCATCATCATCATCATCACTATCACCATTATCCTCATCAACACCATTACCACCACCACCACCATCATCATCATCATTATCATTATTATTATTATCGTTGTTGTTATTGTTATTATTGTTACTGTTGATGTTGTTGATGCTATTATTTTTGTTCTTCTCGCTGTTGTTGTTATTTGTTTTAAAACTTTCGTAACAATGTAAAGTTTTAGTTTAGATGTTGTCTTCCTGTTTCTTCTACAACTACAACGGTACGAGATGGGGCCCACCCACAGCCCCGGTGGACAGAATGGAGAAGGCGTTTCCCCGGAGGACGGCGAGGGAGACAGGAGATTTTTTATGAAAAGTCGTTAACGTAATAGAAAATTGAAATAAATTATCTTCTGATGATGACGAAATGAAAAATACAACCAAACATATACGTACGCTGTAATAAACACACCCACCACCCACACACACATACACACAGATATACACAGGCATAAACACACACACACATATATATATATATTTTTTTTTATTTCCCACCACAAAGGGACCTGTGACAGACAAGCTGAAGCACACACACATCACACACACCACACTCCCACACATACACACACACACACATCACACACACCATACTCCCACACATACACACACACACACACGCACACGTGTGTATTTTTGTATATACACTCTCACATGTACACACTCATACTCTCTAAAACCATATTCCATCCAAAAATAGAATTTCTTTTACAACCCTACTTTTGCCAATCCCATAGTATCTGTCTCTAGCTTAAAATTCCCCTCTTCGCCATCCCCATCTGAACTCTTGACCAGTCCATTAACACAATTGAGATACACACACATATTTACACAATATCTCCCTCTCCTTAAAAACAATTTTGTTCCGAGTGAAAAAACACAACTACCTCCACCTATTTCCAATGTTCCCTTTTCTCTCTCTCTCTCTATATATATATATATATATGTACATCAGATAGGGTGTAGTAAAATACCAGGTGGACCCAAACCCACCAGAGTACTCGATACTTGGGGTAGTAGAGTAGGTAATATGAAAAGATTCAGGACCCCGACAACTGAGCTCCTGCCGTTTCGACAGCTACATCCGAACAGTTTGGATCTAGCTGTCGAAACGGCTGGAGCTCAAAGGTCGGGGTCCTGAATCTTTTTATACATATATATATATGTATATGTGATAATTTCTTTGAATGAAACAGTTCTGTAGAAGCCATTTCTTTATTAAATATGGTATTATTATAATATATATATATATATATATATATATATATATATATAGGAAAATGTTCAAGACCCCGACGGCAGGGCTCATGCCGTTTGGACGAAATAGCCGTCCAGAAATGTCCAGAAATAGACGTCGAAACAGCTTGAGCTCTGCCGTCGGGGTCTTGAACATTTTCCTATTACCCACTCTACCCACAATACTAAGTATTGAGTACTCTGGTGAGTCATGGTCCACCTGGTTCTTTACCACACTACCTTCGTTATATATATATATATATATATATATATATACAAATATAAATTTAGCGAGAATCGCATTTCGGCGAGTAGAAATTAGCGAAACGCAACTTCCATATTGTGCAGACAAGCGCCCCATGGATATGAAGATGATACCAGAGCTATAAACATAAGTTAAAAAGGTCATACACGTTGAGACGATGGTTAAGAAGCCATTAACCACCATAGCCAAAAAAGCGAACAAGATAAACGGGTCAAACAAAATGAGATATGATTGAAATATATATATGTGTGGGGGGGGGTGTATGTGTGTGTGTGTGTGTGTGTGTGTGTGTGCGTGCGTGCGTGCGTGCGTGCGCGCGTGTGTGTGTGTGGGTGTGTGTGTGTGTGTGTGTGTGTGTGTGTGTGTGTGCGTGTGTGTGTGTGTGTGTGTGTGTTTTAATATAGAGAAGCTTCTACAGGACTAGAACTGTTTCATTCGTGAGAATGAAACAGTTCTAGTCCTGTAGAAGCTTTTCTATATTAAAACATTTATACTCTGCTATGTATTGGGTACGTTACTTACTGTGGTTACCTCCGACTCAACCCGGAATAACTTATATATACATATATATATATATATATATATATATATATATATATATATATATATATATATAAAACAGAGAATGTCTGTCTGTCTGTCTGTCTGACTCCCTAAGACTCGAGAACCACACAACCGATTGCTTTCAAACTTTACACATCTAATACTTATTCTCCTGTGGGTGTTGTGAGCAAAAAGAATTTCAAATCCCGAGCAACGCCGGGCCATTCTGATATATATATATATACATTATGAAGAGAGAAGGAACATTTAGATATAATTAGTAATAAAATGTATCATACCTAAACTGCTCCTAGATTCCTCGACTACGTAGTTTCGTGGCATAAACAAAAACAATACATCATAAAGATATAGAGTCCTTGCGAGGTCTGCCGACTCATCAAGAGGATACCTCATTTTACTAGCCTCAAGAACGCGTCTACACGACGTGAGAAAGAATCCCAAAAGGCGGAGGGGGAGATAGTCACGCGATATAACGGTCGAGAAACAGAGCTAAGCCTCTTATAACCGCGAAGAAAATACCACGGAGGCGGAGGGGGTATTTATATCGAAGCCGTAGAAGAGGTGGTGAAGGAGGTGAGAAGTATGAGTAATGGCAGCTTTCCAGCAGTCACCACACTTCAAAGATTACTCGACCAGAGGGAGTTATTAACAATATATTTAGAAACACACAGATACGTGCGGACACACACATATACATGAATGCATCCACACCCAACCGTGAGTTAAGGGTGCCAACCTCACCGATGTTGCTCAATGAATGACTGGGACAGACCAATCCGGTTGAACCAGACTGAACCAGTATCAGAGTTAAAAATACATTATGAAGAGAGAAGGAACATTTAGATATAATTAGTAATAAAATGTATCATACCTAAACTGCTCCTAGATTCCTCGACTACGTAGTTTCGTGGCATAAACAAAAACAATACATCATAAAGATATAGAGTCCTTGCGAGGTCTGCCGACTTATCAAGAGGATACCTCATTTTTCTATATATATATATATATATATATATATATATATATATATAAAGAAAAAGGGATGAAATCGAAAATGCAACTGAAGTCTTATTTTTTTTAAAAATATATATATTTATTTGGTTCCTTTACCGGTTTCGCAGTTCTTCTGCTTTTCAAAAGGTGAGTTGAGATGGAGGGTCTGTGGTTTTTCTCACATGTGAGAAAAACGACAGACCCTCCATCTCAACTCATCTTTTGAAAAGCAGAAGAACTGCGAAACCGGTAAAGGAACCAAATAAATATATATATTTTTTTTTAAAATAAGACTTCAGTTGCATTTTCGATTTCATCCCTTTTTCTTTATACTTCCACTCGTGTAGGACACCTCGGTTATTTTTAATTTTGTAAAAAAAACCTCACTTTCTAATATATATATATATATATATATATACAGATAAATCTACCACTCAATGGTAGGGTCTAAACCGTATATAGAACTCAATGTAATTCGTATGTCATCACTCATCATCACTCGTCGACTACTGTCGAGATGATGGATCTCACTCTCATGCCCCAGAATCCCCTGTCCCCCATCGCTGCCCCCAGGTCATGTCTGTTGATTCCCGTATCCCTAGAGATAACGTCAGGGAATGACAGCTTCCTACTCCTAGTCAGGCTGGAGTCAGGGTTCCAGAGCAAGAGAGCGGATATGATTTTATTGCTGGCACGGTGACAGTGGCCAGCAAATTGAGCTCTCCGTATGTAGAAGATGTCGTGAAGCAAAGTTTAAAATACAAAACATTTTATCAACGATATTATTCAATTGGATACAGAGTCATTGGATACAGAGTCAAAATAGAAATATTAAAACAATGAAATTAAACACAAAACTGTTAATTCACAGTAAAACTCATTATTATGAGTTTTACTATGAATTAACAGTTTTGTGTTTAATTTCATTGTTTTAATATTTCTAATATTTCTCTCTATATATATATATAACGAAGGAATTGTGGTAAGGAACCAGATGGACCAGAGTACTCAATCCTTAGGGTAGTAGAGTGGGTAATAGGAAAGAGTATGACCCCGACGGCAGGGCTCAAGCCGTTTCGACGGGGATTTCTGGAGTCCAGAAATAGCCGTTGAAACGGCTTGAGCTCTGCCGTCGGTGTCATACTTTTTCCTATATATATATATATATATATTTACATATATAAATATATAAATAATGCCTTATTTAATATAGAAATGGCTTCTACAGAACTGTTTCATTCAAAAGAAATTATCAGGAAAGCCAACATTATTTTTAACACTCTAATAATATATTGAGTACTTTAGTTAGTGTAGTTGCCTTCGATTGAACCCGAGACTCGAACACATGCATACATATACATATATGTATATATATATATATATATATTCAGGTTTGAGGTGCACCACTGTATAGAGCTGGTCTATTCCGTATGGTCAATCGTAATGCAATAATATAGAGAGTACTTAACGTAAAGCAGTTCAACCGTCTTTGTTTTTGTAGTTGGTGGTGCTATTACGGAGTTAAATATTATAATGAAATGACAGGAGGCTGGATTTGTGTAAATCCTTGAAAGGTTTATTATACTATGATCATTTCAATGATCGGGTTCCGTATGAATCCGGTGATATCATCAGGTATTCGAAATATAATACGTGAGTGTAATAGATAAAATCCATGGGGCTGAAAATCGAGGACTCGAGGGCGACCGCTATTCTGTTCCTTCAACCTCAGCCGGTCGCCCTGGAGTGACGTGGCTAAAGTTTATAGTATGCTACTACCGGTCAGATAAACGAAAACAGAAAGGGATGGGAGCATAAGTTAACGTCGATCTCATGACACGATTTTCAGCCCCATGGATTTTATCTATTACATTCACGTATTATATTTCGAATACCTGATGATATCACCGGATTCATACGGAACCCGGTCATTGAAATGATCATAGTATAATAAACCTTTCAAGGATTTACACAAATCCAGCCTCCTGTCATTTCATTATAATATTATATATACTACTCGAGCTTAATAGAAAGGCTAAGGTCTGCCTCTGGGGCAACACCGACCAGGTCATAAATTGGTTCACTGAGTTGCCGGATAAAGCCACCCTGAAATTCATCCAGCTTGATATAGATAGCTACTACGCCTCTATCTCCCCCATACTCTTAAATAAGGCACTTATCTTAGCTAGATCTAACACTAGCCTCACCAAAAAAGAAATAGACATAATTCTAGCGGCACGTAGAACCATTATCCAGTTCGAAGGCTCCCACTGGACCAGAACCAACCGTCCTGATAACTTCGATGTCACGATGGGGTCCAGCGACTCAGCGCAAGCAACTGACCTGGTTGGGATATACCTCCTACATAAGCTTAGGGAAGAAATACCGGCCCTACAAGGAGGTGTATATAGGGACGACGCCCTGTTTACCGTTAGGAACCATAGCCCCCGTAGGATAGAGAACCTTAACAAACATATACACAGGTTCTTTAAGTCATACGGCCTATCCGTAACTATGGACCTCAACCACAGGGTTGTCAACTTCCTGGACGTGACCCTGGAGTTGAGTACGGGCTTATACAAGCCATACCATAAGCCTGGGGAGTGCCTCTCTTATATTAATTATGCCTCCAACCACCCTAAGCAGACTCTCAACTCCATAGTCTATAGTATCTCACATAGAATCTCGAGGCTATCCGCCAATGAGGATATCTTCAACCAAGCGGCTGATTACTACAATAGGGCCTTGATAAGCGCCGGCTTTAACCGAGGAATTTTCTACATCCCTAACGCTAGCTCTAGAAACCACCCCCCTCATAAAACTAACGTTATAGTAAGCAATACCTATAACCGATCACGCGGCGACCTCGTTAAAGTCGGATATAATAGAATAGATAACCGCACCAAAGATCACGTCCCCGGCGACGGTGAATACTGTAGATTACTCAAACTATTCCCCTATTACAAAACCAACAAAGGCGACGGCCTACTACCAACGCCTTCCAACCAACATCTTCGTGTACATAAACATGGAAGTGGTAGAAAGAGTGAACCCGAGCATAAAGTGAAAGGGGCACCGAACGGGCGACAGCGCATTAACACACATAAGAGCGATCACTTAGATGGAACCACCCGTAGCAAAAGTACAAGGACACGTAATCGCCACCGTAACGTCCTATGGTTCCACCCCCCCCCCCTACTCTCGAAGTGTGGCCTCCAACATACCCCGGATATTCTTCGAAGCCTTAGAGAAGAACTTCCCACCCAACCATAGGTATAGAAAAATTCTTAATAAGAACAATATAAAAATATCCTTCTCTACTACTCCTAACCTAGCAGACATCATAGGAACAACGAACCACAGTAAGATCACCAAGACACAGCACCTCGACGCAGACGCACCTACACCTGACAATAACTGTATCGGCCTTAACAACTCCCTGACAGCATCCAATAGTGTTGGCAACGGCATCCGCAGACGCAACCAGAATGACCGCGAAGACGACTGGGGAACATGCAGAACATGGCGTGCGGAATAACAATCGCACCATCCCGCGTGCTGTGGGTTGTAATAGTGCTAACGACAGCTGCGGTAGCGCAGCTAGCAACGTAGGCAGCAATAATGATAGCCTTATCGTGGGAAATAGACGGAACCGCGACAGAAATTGCAACTGCCGCGACAGAGGACGATGCCCCCTTAGAGGATACTGCTTGGCCGATAGGGTTATATATAGATGCACTATTACTAGCCACAATAGCGTTAAACATTATATAGGGGCCACCTCCGGCCCGTTCAAAATTAGGTTTCGAACACATCTCTACTCTTTCACAAATAGAAAACTAAGGCACTCCACCTCGCTCGCGGACTACATCACATCACTAAAGGACTTAAACATTAGCTTCTCCACGCACTGGGAGATTGTCGGCAGGGCTGCACCGTACAACTTCAAGAGGAAATGTGATTTTTGCCTCATGGAGCTCTACCACATCATAACTGCACCCCACGAGCTCATCAACAGCAGAGCTGAAACAGCGATAAGTTGTACACATCGCTTAAAAATATCCTTCTTTAGATGGGTTAAGAATGAAGAGTGAAATAGTACACTGGATCTCCCTGCAACAAGTCTTAACACACCGGCGGGTAGGCGCAGCAAAATAACACCCAGAAAACAATCCTTGCATACCAGACCCAGCCTCAGACAAACGGAAAAAAAAAAAAAAAAAAATTATCCGGGAAAGACTGCCCTAACACCGGCCAGAGTTACCTCCCTTGACCTGCTGCAAAATCAAAACAAGATATTTTTGCGAGCAATGAATCTTGATGTGGATTTAACCCCCAAAACTCTTTCCGAACTATATAAGGAACACTTGTGATTATTTATGCCCTTGAGAAGCCCAACTGGGCGAAACGTACGTAGGTGATATTTTAAATAAACATGTTTTAACGGTCTATTCTCCGATTTTTCACTTTCCCACGTATATATATATATATATATATATATAACGAAGGAAATGTGGTAAGGAACCAAGTGGACCATAACGCACCAAAGTACTCAATACTTAGGGTAGTAGAGTGGGTAATAGGAACAAATAAGACCCCGACGGCTGAGCTCAAGCCGTTTCGACGGCTAATTCTGGACTGAATTAGCCGTCGAGACGGCTTGAGCTCAGCCGTCGGGGTCTTATTTGTTCCTATATATATATATATATATATATATATATATATATATATATATATACACACACACACACATATATATATGTATATATATATATATATATATATAGTACATTATGAAGAGAGAAGAAACATTAGATATAATTAGTAATAAGATGTATCATACCTAAACTGCTTCTAAATTCCTCGACTACGTAGTTTCGTGGCATAATCAAAAACAATACATCACAGAGATATAGAATTTTTGTGAGGTCTGCCGACTTATCAAGAGGATACCTCATTAAGGGTTTCAAAACACGTCTGTAAGACGGGATTCTATCTCGCATAATATCGCATATTCTATCTTGCATAATGTATTTTCAACTGTTCACTTACAGGTGAGGTTTATATATGTACATGTATATGTGGTGGCACTTCCGTGTGGGTAGGCAGATGTGCATGTGTGCAAGTGTATACATGCGGCAGCATGTATGCGCACGCATGTGTAGATGTATGTAGTTCGGTCTAGGTGTGGGTATTTCTATGTATATGTGTAGATATGCGTATGCATGTTAAGTTGTCCTTTTTTCTTTTTCTTTATCTTTTGTGTGTATATATCTATATGTATATACTTATATAAAAAAAAAATATATATATATATATGTGTCTGTGTGTGTGTAGGTCCGTGTGTAGGCAATGTTTATGTACGTATGTGTTCGTATGTGTGTGTGGACATGTGTGAGATTACGTTTGTGTATGTATGTGAGTGTATGTATGTATGTGTGTGTGTATATATATGTATATATATACATATAGTTATGTAATGAACAACATAGGATAGTCGTTTCATTTACCAGTAGTTTCTTGAAAGCAAACGATATTTACTTTCATTCATCAGAATGAAAAAATCCTAGGTGTGTATGTATATCTGTGTATGCACATGTGCGTATATATGTATGTATGTGAATGTATGTGTGTATGAGAGTGTGTATGAGCGTGTGTATATATATACATATATATATATATTTAAATGTATAGAAGGTTGGCCGTATGTGTGCGTGCGCGCATGTGTATGTATATATGTGTACGTTTGAATATGACATGCTTACCCAATTGATACAGAACAGTCAGAAGGCTCGTGGCGGTATGTATCAACAAGTGTGTGTGACTGGGCCCATGGGAGAGAGGGAGAGAGGGTGTGCGAGTATATATACTGCGATGTATGTATGTGGCGGTGTGGGTGTCTGAGCATGTAGACCTACGAGTGTGAATGCATAGATAGGTGTATGTCTAAGTATATATATGTGTGTGTTACTATCTGTTTATTCTAGTATGTGTGTGTGCTTACTCTGAAGTGTGAGCAGACGTGTGAAGTACTGAACCCAGCATGATTTCCATTGAAATATGTCGGACGGAAAATAGTTGATGAACCGTGTGGCAGCAGATACTGACCAGAACTTGTGATGACGTGAAGTAAAAACAGCCAATGGCATGGCAAGAGTGGAAAGAGGGTTTTTTTGAGGGGTTGTTTTGATGACAACACCCCAGTGATAAAATTTGCTCCGGACATAACAGACGTGTCTGAAGAACCCGCAGAAGTAGAATCGGCTAGATCCATACAAGGACCATGACTCGAACTACATGCCGGCGAAACATTTGTAACACGAAATAAACTAAGTCCAGATGCATCACTGATTTTTCGTTTTCTTGATAATATAACACTCTACTCTGATGAATATCGAGTGCTAATTTTGGCATACCGCCTACGGAAGCACCGTAGCTACCACTATACACAAATATATATATATATATATAAATAAAGTGGTCCTTCATCAGTGATCTTCCAACCATCATTGGTATTTCTTCGCTTTAAAGACCATATACCTCCGGTTGGTGCGAGCAACGGCTAAAGAAAGTCGTTGGGACATGTAAATAAAGGGAACAGCGAGAGTGTAAACAAACAAAGATGGTGAAGCAACGAAAAGTGAGGAAGAACGAGTCAAGTCCCAAATTTCCATGAATATAAGTTCGGTGAAATCGTGAACGAGAGAGAATAAAGACCATCAAACCTGGTTGAAATGTGAGCAAGGAAGGAATTTCGCACAGGTCTAACGGGAATATATATATATATATATATATATATATATATATATATATATATATATATATATATATATATATATATATATATATATATATATATATATAAATATATATATATATATATGTATGTATGTAAAGGGTAAACAGAAATAACAACTCAATCGGTTCAGTATATGGAAAGAAAATATTAGGTTAACGCATGAAATAGCAGGACGAGGGTCTTAACGCTAGTCCTTCATTAGAAGAAAGAATGAGAATTTAGATAGATTGAAGGGACGGGAGGAATTGGAAAAAATGTCTAGATAAAAATAACAGGTCCATTCATTTTTTAGCCGGCCACAATTTTCTATTTGTCACACATTTAACGTATGTTTATTACCCTGAGCTTTAATTTATCGATTTATCGATATCATCTCATTGAGTGCTTGAGGATTGTTCTTTCGAAAGATGCTAGCCGCAGCTGCAACTTCGATTTTACTCACTATCATTTTTTATATATATGTGTGGTGGATTGGTAGTATCGGTAGAGGGTCTGACGCCATGCTTTGCAGCAAAGAGTTACGGCCCTTTATGGTCTGAGTTCAAATCCCGCTGAGGTTAACTTTGCCTTTCATCCTTACGGGGTCGATAAAATAAAGTACCAGTAATATACTGGGTAATTGTTGGCCTTGTGCCAAAAGTAGAAACAATTATTTATATATATGTGTATGTGTGTGTGTGTGTGTGTCTGTGTGTGTGTGTTTTGTGTGTTTGTGTGTGTGTGTGTGTGTGTTTGTATGTATGTATATGTATATATATACACACTCACAAACACACATTCTATTAAAGCTAAATAGTGGGTCTTGTTACTCTGGAGTTTCGCCACAGAGTCATGAGACAAGGACTAACCGCTAGTTCTTTCATCTGGGGTCCACTGACTATGGGGCAAGATTAAATAAATGGTTCTGTTGGTATAAGAGATTTGTTTTTTCTTTTGGTATTATTGAGTGAGCATGTTCCGTAGCTGTTGTTTAGGGGATTGGTTCAGGGTAGATTAACATTTGGATAAATTTGGCGGATGTTTCCAGCCTGCTGTGTAGGCCTTTTGTTGGTTATTGTGATGTGCCACATCTGCTGGTAGTGTCGATATGCTTATCATCATGCGTGACTTATTCTACATGAAGTTTTCGGCAATATAGATGGTATAGTGTAGTGCAATGGGGTGGGTTGTTAACAGCATTTCATGTTTTTTTCTGGTTGTCATTTTGTTTGAATCGTGGGCATTTATGCAATAAATACTCTCTCTCTCTCTCTCTCTCTGTTTCTCTCTCTCTCTCTCTCTCTCTGTCTCTCTCTCTCTCTCTCCCTTTATATATATATAAATGTGTGTGTGAAGGCGTATGGCTTAGTGGTTAGAGCATTGAGCTTACAATCGGGAGGTCGTGAGTTCGATTTTCAGACATGCGTTGTCCTTCAGTAAGACACTTTTTTCATATTGCTCCATTCCACTCACCTGTAGAAATGAGTTGCGAAGTCACTAGCTGTATCGGCCATAACTTTTCCCTTCGCCAACATCGATGGTGTAGAGAGGGAAGGCTGTTATGCATGGCCAACTACTGGTCTTCCACAAACAACCTTGCCCGGACTTGTGCCTCGGAGGGAAACTTTCAAAGTGCAAATCCCAGAGTCATCCATGATCGAAGGGTGCCTTTACCCAATATATATAATATATATATATATATATATACCCACTTACTACGGGGATTAAGGTGTGATTGTTGATAAACTCGCGCACAAAATAATTGTTTCTACTATTGGCACAAGGCCAGCAATTAACCAGTACATTACTGATACTTTATTTTATCGAACCCGTAAGGATGAAAGGCAAAGTTAACCTCGGCGGGATTTGAACTCAGAATGGCAAGGGCCGTAACTCTATGCGTCAAAGCAAGGCGTCCGACTCTCTACCGATACTGCCAATTCATCGCGCACAAAATAATAGTTTTCAGTTAGCCTTATAAGAGTTGTTGAATAAATAGCAAGATATTTCTCAATAACGCAACATTTCGCCCAGTCATAGAATCGATCTCATTGCCTACTATGCTGAGTCGAATACTTTAACCACTATGCCATACATCATGACTTACACAGGAAACTTCGATTTGACGGAGTCAATAAAGAGAAAGAAGCTTAATTAAATAAACACAATCTTTGATTATAAAGATAGTTAACATTTTATAACAGAAAATGAGAAGTTTATTGCAATCTGACATGAAACGAAATGTTGTTTAAGCATTTAATTTTGAAAAAAATATACTAATTGCCGTTTTGGAAAGCTATCTGACATAAGCCGTGTCATTCTTGCATTAGTTGTTTCCAAATGACACGTAAAAGACGGCATACAGTCAATCTCTTAATGGCAGGATTATGAATTCCGAGTTTCAAAGACGGGAAAAGCTAACGAAAAACAAAGAATTAACGAATAAAAAACAAACAAATAGAAATGTAGTCAACGAATTAAACAGAGATTGATCTAATACAAGTATCTCTATATTGTTTTATTTATTTATCTATTAACTGGTGTCAGTTATTAGGCTGCGACTAAGCTGGAGCACCGTCTTGAAGATATATAATCCATTATAGCAAATACGGTGCATTTCTTTTTCAAGTCCGAGAGTTTTTGTTGAACAGCTAGCTACATTACGTGATATAAATTAAAGCAGACAGCCACGGACAGACCTTCCCCACAAATACACTCATATATATATATATATATATATATATATATATATACAAATAGAATTGTTTGTAGCCTTCTCAGTAGTTTACTGTCATAAATCTCATATTTTGAGCTGTAATAACTTCTTCACCTACCCTTATCTCTCTTCTTATTCGACTCCCTCTCTCTCTATATATATGAATGGACCTATTATTTTTGTTTAAAGACATTTTTTTCTCCTATTCCAACCCGCCCGTCCAGTCGATCAATCTTATTTCTCATTCTTTCTTCTGATTAAGGAATAGCGTCCGAAACGTTAAGTCCCTCTTCCTGCTATTTCAACGCGTTAACCTAATATATCCCTTCCATATACTGTACCAATTGTGTTGTTATTTCTGTTTACCCTTTACATACATACATAT
Organism: Eledone cirrhosa; assembly: GCA_964016885.1. Taxonomy (NCBI): domain Eukaryota; kingdom Metazoa; phylum Mollusca; class Cephalopoda; order Octopoda; family Eledonidae; genus Eledone; species Eledone cirrhosa. The sequence continues at coordinate 362,237,337 of OZ024742.1, read as the reverse complement.
ATATATATATATTTATATATATATATATATGTATGTATGTATGTATATATATATATGTATGTATATAAGTATGTATACGTACATACATATATGTATACAGACGTACAGTAGTATGTATATATATATATACATACATGCACACATATATATATGTACGTATGGATTCACCGAACATTTATTATAATGCTCGGTGTGTTTGTAAACAAACATCCCGAATTAAGCCGTACAGTGTCTAGCAACCATCGTTGCTCATTTGTTCAACACTGACAAAGGAACGCTGTACTAGTTTCAAGCTTATTAGCTATCGTCAGCAACGTATACCTTCCTGCCAGATGGTTGAACGTCTGAAAGTATATACTTTCCTTATGCATATTAACGGCTGAGCAGCCTAATTTGCATATCGAGTGAGTTAATCTGCCGGGGTACCGAAAACGATAAACGGAAAAAATGAAACGAAATTTCATTTCTCACTCTTAGTACCGCTGTTTCTTAAATATAAGTATGTATACGTACATACATATATGTATACAGACGTACAGTAGTATGTATATATATATACATACATGCGCACATATATATATGTACGTATGGATTCACCGAACACTTATTATAATGCTCAGTGTGTTTGTAAACAAACATCCCGAATTAAGCCGTACAGTGTCTAGCAACCATCGTTGCTCATTTGTTCAACACTGACAAAGGAACGCTGTACTAGTTTCAAGCTAATTAGCTATCGTCAGCAATGTATACCATCCTGCCAGATGGTTGAACGTCTGAAAGTATATACTTTCCTTATGCATATTAACGGCTGAGCAGCCTAATTTGCATATCGAGTGAGTTAATCGGCCGGGGTACCGAACACGATAAACGGAAAAAAAGAAACGAAATTTCATTACATACTACTGTACGTCTGTATACATATATGTATGTACGTATACATACTTATATTTAAGTAACAGCCGTACTAAGAGTGAGAAATGAAATCTCGTTTCATTTTTTCCGTTTATATATATATATATATATATATATATATATATATATATATATATATATATATATATATATATATATAGAGAGAGAGAGAGAGAGAGAGAGAGAGAGAGAGAGAGAGAGAGAGAATAGAAATGGCTGTGTAGTTGATATTTAAGGTAACTTAAAATGCAGTGGAAATACGAAGAAAGCAAGAACAGAGGGGGGAGTTTTCTTCATCAGTTGTCTACTGGAGGTCTCGGATATCTCTATGCTTTAAAGACAAGATATCTGCCGCCCAGGTAAGTTATTGGGAATATATATATATATATATATATATATATATATATATATATATATATATATATATATATATATATATATATATATATATATATATATATATATATATATATATATATGGTAGATTCTCTCGTCGCAAGGATTTTTTTTTTAAGGAAAAATATAATACAAACGAATTTTTAGTGCGTTTATATTCCATGACGCACATATGTCTGTTGAGGCCTGCAGCTGTCCTGCAGACATTTTAAGAGATGGAACATGTCAGATGCGCATTTGCATTGCTAGAAACAAGTATTCAACCATGTTAAGTTCCTATACTCCTTCCATGAAGTCTAGTGATGAAACTAGGGAGCAATTCTATTCCAAGTTACGCTGTGAGTTGAGAAGTATTTCCATGATAAACTCCTTCTGTTGGGTGATTGTAATGCACGTGTGGGATGTGATACATCAGTATGGGGTAGTTTGGTCAGGAAGTTTAGGGCTGGCAAGGCCAACTCAAATGGCTACTTACTGCTATCCCTTTGTAGCGAGTACGGACTATTGATTACCAACACATTCTTACAGCTTCCTAACCAACACAAAATTATTTACAAACATATAAATCATTCAGGAATATAATCATTCAGGAATGATATAAAAATCACACGTTACTACTCAATTGGTGAGTGAGTGTTAGTCTGACTATTGACTAATAAGATCCAAGTTCAGCTTCACTAATTGTAGTCCAGCTCATAAAAATCACCCAACCAGCTCCAGCAGTAGACGTGAAAATCTCGAAAACACTGACAATATCAAGGCGTTTCAAACTCTCTGTGATAATAGGCTTGCAGTTATGTATATATATATGTCTTTGTGTGTGTGAGTCGTTCTCGCTCTCTCTCTCTATATATATATAAATGTGTGTTTGGGGGGGGGGGGGTATGTGTGTGTGTGTGTGCGTGTGTGTGTGCGTGTGTGTGTACGTGTGTGCGTGTGTCAACCAGTCAAGCCCTAGGATCGGGATCGACTGCTCCAATTGCCAGCCTTGTGATTAAGTTAGAAACTGCGTCGTGAAATTTTCAAATGATTTCGGCCATCCATCGACTATATCATCATCATCTTCTCGACATTAACCAACAGCAAAAAAGAATTACAGCGCAGACTTGTTAATAAATAATACTTCACCAGCCACAGACCTACTTATGTTCAATCAAGTAGTATTTTACGGTTTAGTCGTTTTTGTATTTTCTTCTCGGTTCTGCCGTCCATCGTCTCTTAATAAACCGCAGCAAAAGGTCTCCGTAAATAATACTATACTGAGAGAAAAAATAAACATACGACATTTTAGGAGGATAAAAAGAATACAACATCGTAGAAATGATATTTATCTTTCCAGACAAAACTTGTTTTAAGTAATATGGAAGCATATATAAATACAAAAACAGAATTGTAAAATAGAATTGGTATTTAGAAGGGGTGAAACCGTAAGTAGTTTAACAATAACATAACACATAAGAAAAATACAAAATTCTTCTTCTTATCATTATTATTATTATTATTGAGGCGATGGATTGGTAGTGTCGGTAGGGCGTCGGACAAGATGCTTTTCAGCATAGAGTTACAGCCCTTTATGTTCTGAGTTCAAATCCCGCTGAGGTTAACTTTGCCTTTCGTCCTTACGGGGTCGATAAAATAAGGTACCAGTCACGCACTGGGGTCGTTTTAATCGACTTTCCCCG
>OZ024742.1:362179347-362231847 GCA_964016885.1 Eledone cirrhosa | reverse complement strand
TATTTAACTTTATTTTACATTACTCCGGAGTAACCAAACCACCCTGCGCACTTCGTCGAGTGCTCCAGCCTGCATACTGAGATGTTGGTATATAACCAACATATACTCAAAATCTCTCTCTCTCTCTCTCTATATATATATATATATATATATATATATATATTTATATATATATATATATATATAAATACGTGTACAGTAACTTAGGAATATTCATATTGATAATTAATATAAATGTTTTATATGTGTTTGTTCGTATATATATGCGTACATATATATATGTATGTAGTTATATATATATGTGTGTGTACGTATATATATGTATGTACGTATATATATATATATATATATATATATATATATATATATATACGTACATACATATATATACGTACACATATATATATATATATATGTGTGCGCGCGTATATATATATATATATATATATATATATATATATATATATATATGTTTAGATATATATATGTATTTTTTCAGGAGGAAACAATATGTTACAATCAAAGACCATAATTCTGCCTCAATATTTCATAATTCTGATCGAAACAAACTTAAGAATTTCAATAATAATTTCCAATCACAATTATAATTCCAAGAACAATAAAACAATTCTGAAATTATTGAAATATTATTTCTTCAATTGAGTTTATTGTCGTCTGCTAACTGTTGTCTTGTTATCGATGTTGTTGTTACTGTTACTGTTGTTGGTAGGGATGATGGTGATGGTGATGGTGAGGGTGTTGTTGGTGCTATAGATGATGGTGATGTTGTTACTGTTGTTGTTGTTGGTAGAGATGATGGTGATGGTGAGGGTGAGGTTGTTGTTGGTGCTATAGATGATGGTGATGGTGATGGTGTTGTTGTTGTTGGTAGAGATGATGGTGATGGTGAGGGTGAGGGTGTTGTTGGTGGTGGTAGAGATGATGGTGATGGTGTTGTTATTAGTGTTGTTGGTGGTGGTAGAGATGATGGTGATGGTGTTGTTATTAGTGTTGTTGGTGGTGGTAGAGATGATGGTGATGGTGTTGTTATTAGTGTTGTTGGTGGTGGTAGAGATGATGGTGATGGTGTTGTTATTAGTGTTGTTGTTGGTGGTAGAGATGATGGTGATGGTGATGGTGTTGTTATTAGTGTTGTTGGTGGGGGTAGAGATGATGGTGATGGTGTTGTTATTAGTGTTGTTGTTGGTGGTAGAGATGATGGTGATGGTGATGGTGTTGTTATTAGTGTTGTTGTTGGTGGTAGAGATGATGGTGATGGTGATGGTGTTGTTATTAGTGTTGTTGGTGGGGGTAGAGATGATGGTGATGGTGTTGTTATTAGTGTTGTTGTTGGGGGTAGAGATGATGGTGATGGTGTTGTTATTAGTGTTGTTGGTGGTGGTAGAGATGATGGTGATGGTGATGGTGTTGTTATTAGTGTTGTTGTTGGTGGTAGAGATGATGGTGATGGTGTTGTTATCAGTGTTGTTGGTGGGGGTAGAGATGATGGTGATGGTGTTGTTATTAGTGTTGTTGGTGGTGGTAGAGATGATGGTGATGGTGTTGTTATTAGTGTTGTTGTTGGTGCTAGTAGTAGGGAGGGTGGTAGTGCTGATAGTATTAATAGTAGCGGTCGTCGTAGTGATGGTAGTGGTAGTAGTAATGGTAGTAGTAGTGGTGTTTATAGTGGTAGTAGTAGTGGTAGTACTAGTGGTAATAATAGTGGTAGTAGTAGTAGTAGTAGTGACGGTGGTTATAGTAGTAGTAGTAGTAGTAGTAGTAGTAGTAGTAGTAGTAGTAGTAGTAGTAGTAGTAGTGGCGGTGGTGGTGGTAGTAGTAGTAGTACTAGTAGTTGTTGTAGTAGTAGTATTAGTAGTAGTAGTGGTGGGGGGGTAGTAGTGATGGTGGTGGTGGTTGTATTAGTAGTAGTAGTAGTAGTAGTAGTTATAGTACTAATAGTGGTGGTGGTGGTGGTGGTGGTTGTTGTTGTTGTAGTAGTAGTAGTAGTAGTAGTAGTAGTAGTAGTAGTAGTAGTAGTGGTGGTGGTGGTATGTCTTCTGATTGGAATATTTAGAAAATTTCCATGTAATAATTTAATGAGGAAAATGATTAAACAATGAAATAAGATGGAATTGTAGTTAGTAATGGCTTCACAGTATTGTCTCTCTCTATGGTGTGGGGGTAGATATATAAGTGTGTTTGTATATATATGTGTGTGTGTGTATGTGTTTGTATATATATATATATATATATGTGTGCATGTATGTATGTGCTACACTATATTGTATCTCTATAGTATGGGGGTATATGTGTATATATGTATAGGGGTTTCTATATATTTATATATGTGTGGGTGTATGTGTTTGTATACATATGTGTGTGGGTGTATATATATATGTGTAGGTGAATGTATGCATATATATATGTATCTCTATAGTATCTCTATAGTATGGGGTATATGTATATATATGTATAGGTGTTTGTATTTATATATGTATGTATGTATGTTTCACAGTATTGCCACCCTATTGTATTGTATGGGGATATATATGCATAGGTGTTTGTGTATATATACATATATATGTATATATATATATATATATATATATATATATATATATATATATTGGTAAACGGAATAGAAAATGCTGACAAATTGTTCACAGTTGAAAAATGGTTTAATTAGGAATAAAAGAGTATTAGTGATTGTATGGGTTAGTATTCAGTTGTGGTTTTAAGTTTTTAAGTTTTTACCGGTTGCGCATTTCTAAATGCTTTTCAAAAATAATTTTGAGATAGAGTGTCCGTGCTGTTTGCTCTGTTCTGATTAGTTTTGGGAATTCTACCTGTTTTTATGTTAAAAAAATGGCTCCAGCGTTATTTTTGTGTTGTAAAAATGCTTGTGGTCAAAACAATTTTGATTGGTCGGTAGAGGTCATGTGAATGTAAAAAGTTGATTTTGCGCCAAGACTGTAGAATTCCCAAAACTAATCAGAACAGAGCAAACAGCACGGACACTCTATCTCAAAATTATTTTTGAAAAGCATTTAGAAATGCGCAACCGGTAAAAACTTAAAAACTTAAAACCACAACTGAATACTAACCCATACAATCACTAATACTCTTTTATTCCTAATTAAACCATTTTTCAACTGTGAACAATTTGTCAGCATTTTCTATTCCGTTTACCAATATATAATAACTTGTGTGTTACACCTCTATTCTTTTAACTATATATATATATATATATATATATATATATATATATATATATATATATATATATATATATATATATATATATATATATATATATGATGTAAGTATGTATGTATATATATAAGGTGACGTGGTTGCCTTAGCACCGTATGACATAAATCAGGCTGTTCGCTTGTTTACAAACGGACAAAGCGGGCGTTATAATAAACGTTCGCTAAACTGATACGTACATATATATATGTGTACCTGTATGTATATATATATATATATATATATATATATATATGCATGCTACTGTACGTATGTATACATATATGTATGTACGTATACATATATGTATGTACGTATACATACATACTTACATTTAAGTAAGTGCCGTACTAAGAGTGAGAAATGAAATTTCGTTTCATTATATTACAACTTATATATATATATATATATATATATATATATATATAAGTATGTATACGTACACAGATATATGTATACAGACGTACAGTAGTATGTATATATATATATATACATACATGCACACATATATATATGTATGTATGGATTCACCGAACATTTATTATAATGCTCGGTGTGTTTGTAAACAAACATCCCGAATTAAATCGTACAGTGTCTAGCAACCATCGTTGGTCATTTGTTCAACACTGACAAAGGAACGCTGTAATAGTTTCAAGCTTATCAGCTATCGTCAGCAACATATACCTTCCTGCCAGATGGTTGAACGTCTGAAAGTATATACTTTTCTTAAGCATATTAACGGCTGGGCAGCCTAATTTGCATATCGAGTGAGTTAATCGGCCGGGTATCGAAAACGATAAACAGAAAAAATGAAACGAAATTTCATTTCTCACACTTAGTACGCCTGTTACTTAAATATAAATATGTATACGTACACACATATATGTATACAGACGTACAGTAGTATGTATATATATATATATATATATATATATATATATATATATATATATTTACATACATGCACACATATATATATGTACGTATGGATTCACCGAACATTTATTATAATGCTCGGTGTGTTTGTAAACAAACATCCCGAATTAAACCGTACAGTGTCTAGCAACCATCGTTGCTCATTTGTTCAACACTGACAAAGGAACGCTGTACTAGTTTCAAGCTTATTAGCTATCGTCAGCAACGTATACCTTCCTGCCAGATGGTTGAATGTCTGAAATAAATAATTTTCTTAAGCATATTAACGGATGAGCAGCCTAATTTGCATATCGAGTGAATTAATCGGCCGGGTTACCGAAAACGATAAACGGAAAAAATGAAACGAAATTTCATTTCTCACTCTTAGTACGGCTGTTACTTAAATATAAGTATGTATACGTACACACATATATGTATACAGACGTACAGTAGTATGTATATATATATATATATATATATATATAAATGAATAATAACAGGTAGACATCATAAAAAGGTAGTTTAATCCGTGTGCTTACAAGTGTTTCCACGGTGGTACTGCAGCCTATTCTTCCATAACTCGTAGAGTAACCTCTTACCGTACGTCAACCATATCCAGTGTAGTAATTAACCATCACTTCATCTTGGATAATCTTTTACCTAATATATAAATATATATATATATATATATATATATATATATATATATATATATATATATATATACATGCACACATATATATATATATACGTATATATATATGTACATCTGGCAGGAAGGTATACGTTGCTGACGATAGCTAATTAGCTTGAAACTAGTACAGCGTTCCTTTGTTAGTGTTGAACAAATGAGCAACGATGGTTGCTAGACACTGTACGGCCTAATTCGGGATGTTTGTTTACAAACACACCGAGCATTATAATAAATGCCTGGTATGGCAGTAGGGTCTTGTTTGAGGGTGATTTGTTTTCTATTTCTATTAGCTTACCAACAGTTATAGTGGCTCACATGACAAACATAGATACATACACACACATGTATGTGTGTTAGACAGTTGTTTGTAATTTGAAATGTATTTTGCTAATATTTCTAGTAGATCGAGTTATCACATAGAACCATACCTTTTTGCTTCATACATACCTGAGAAAGTATGGTGGGATTTGAAGGAAATTTGGCTGCTATTTCTACCCAACAAAGTCCTCACTTATACTACTTTATATAGCAGAGGTACCCGGGAATGCCTGCATATTCTTCCAAAGTAACACCATGCAGTAAATTTGCGGCTTCAGAATTCCTTGCAAACTACATGACTAAGGAATTAGGATCTGTGTGTATTGTCATTGAATGAGGAATTACGACATTGCTCATTCCAAAGCCTCTGGATAAACAACATTCTTGGTTTTGCCCTGTGGTGCCACAATGAAGAGACAATCAGGGTTGCCAACCTTTGTTGTGCCAACATAGAGTTGACCATGTGAAAAGACTTTCAATGATTGCCCTTGAGATTTATTAATGGTCATGGCAAAACTGAGCCTGATCGGAAATTGAAGTCTTTGAAATTCAAATGGCAAATCAGTTGACTTCAGAGGTTTTCTGGGAATGAAACAATTGTCATCAGCAAATTTTCTTGGCATGATTGCAACTTCTGAAACATTGAACATCATAGTTTTGATGATGAGTCTTGTGCCATTACATAGTTTTCAAGGATCCAGATGGCGAAGTAGCATAACCGATGCTCCAAGCTTCGTATCAGGTTGTGTGGAGGAATTCCCGCTTGTTCAAGACTGTTCAAAAATTCAGTTGGATAGTTTACAACATGGTCTTGAGAAGTGATTGTGTCAACTGATTTATAGCATATTTTCTCTCCCGGTAACATCTCCAGCAGCCTTCTGTTGATTTCTTTCACAGCAACATTTTTAGGTGCTAAAAAGATTGTTCCTGCCGTGCGAGATCTATGGGCAGCTTAAACATGGAGTGTGCAGTTCTTCCTCCATCCAGAAGTGTTGTTGCAATGCCACTTGAAGCCACAGCAAGGGCAATGTGTTGCTTTTGCCGAACTTTTGCAAGCAGGAGGTTTATGAGGAATGTCTTGCCTGTGCCAGCAGGAGCATCGATGAAGAAAAGTCCTCCCCTGTCATTTTGAATGTTTTCGATGATGTGGTAGGCGTATTTCTGGTCATTCATCAATCGAGGTTCATTTTAATCCACAAACTTACGCAATGCTTGAATATCGTAGTTTGTCTCCTGAAAAATGTCTTGTGCTACCTCCATTTCTTCATCTGGCTCTGGCATCCCGCAGTTAGCTAATGTGCTATTCATTGCCTGAACTCGATGGGACAGGTCACAGAGAGCTTGATTGTAAATCCTGGGGGTATATTCCATATATATATTGCCATGTTGTCTTCGGGCTAGGTGTAGATAGTTGTCCGACATATTGTTTTTGTACTCCTGCCAGAGTAGATGAGCTTCATCATTTCCACATGCTGTGACCATAATACCAAATAATTGTCTTATTTGACTGGCTACTTGAGTGATTGCTGCTTCTTCTAGGCACTTCTTCCAGTGTCCATTGTCATGCAGGAGTCCATGCTCTTTGCATGCTTCTTGGTATGTTGCGCACTCCCTTCCTCTGAAGCACCTAAGATCCTCAAATGACGTTGGTCCTCGAACAGTATGCAGAAGTAGCCGTAAATAAAAACATTCTCTGTTGTTGGGATGGACATTGTAAACACGCCCAATAGCATCACTTGACTAGACTTCCTGACCTTCCACTAAATGACCCTGCTTTCTTCGATTCCAGGTCTTGCAATTGCTCCAGGTGTAGTATGTTGGGACTTCAGCAAATAGGAGAGATCGAGCAAATTCATCATTCTGGCAGAGTTTAAAGAAAGCAGCTAGTGTGGTGTCATGTGATGCTTGTGCCAACTGACGAGCAGTGATCTCAGTGAAGTACACTCTCTGTCCATTTTCCAGATGGACTGCGAGGTTGACCACTGTTGGGTGGCGTTGGTGGATATCAAATCCTAAGATTCGCCAGATAGCTTCTTTGCTGGAGATATATCGACCTGTTTGATACCGTTTCACCTCATCCAGCCCACCATTATTGAGTTCTTTGTCAGTAATAAAGGTAGCCATGTCTCTGCCCTTGTTGATATATTTTGTGACATATAGGATTGCTTGACGGAGCTGCAATACTCAACATTGATATGAGCTTTTAAAAGTTTACACAACAATTTGTTGTGTAGGACGACCCACTGATTGTTTATTGTCAGCTCCTCTCCTCGAACTGTTAGGCTTGCAGTATTGCCTCCATGTTCTGGTCTAGGCCTACGATAAAGGGGGTATCTATTATTGTCAGTCCGAGTTTGCCGAATAAAAGCTCTAGGATGATGTTTGCTGCATTTTTTATCTGTCATGCATGGAGAGGCTGGATTGATGACTCCACATGGACCATGAATGAGTTTGGACTTGATGGTTTCAAAGAGCTCTGGATCACCACCTTTATCAGGCAACTCTGCTGAAATGATCTTATCAACATCATCTGGTCTTATCTTCTCCTCTACCGTAGCTGAAAATGATATCCATCTTGACCATTCCAAAAGATGAGCGGATATTGGAGTGAATCATAGGCTCTATGAGTTTCACAAATTCGCTCCAAATGTCCACTTCATTTTTGCAAAGCAATCTCACGTCGTTCATGCTGTTCATCAACCATTATGATTGCAACTTCATCAGTGACAGGTGCATTGAATCTGCGTTCATGTTCTGAAGCTGGGCGTTTGTCCGCCCTAATGAGGATTTTTGGATCTCTGGTAGTGTTCATATGCTCCAGTGCATATTTAAATACACTGACGTACATGTGATGTTGGTGAAGCATTTCCTGTAACTTTATGACGATGTAGAACTGCAATCCACCATGGACATTGGTACATCTTTGTTGTGCCTGTGTTTCATTTCCACCCATGAAGTAAACCTGCACAAATTTGTGAGGCTCCTGTGAAAGTGGCAGAAGGCCACCCATTAAGTGGTAACACTGTCCCTGAATTTTATAAGTTGTACAGAATCTAAAGTCAGTCACATTCCTATCAGCCCCAAAAGATGTCATTTGAAAGGCAGAATTATATTTTATGTTGTATTTATTGAAGTGTCGTGCTTCTGGTGTATGCTGAAGGAGCAGATTCTTCAGAAATTCAGGAGGTTCTTGTATTGTTTTAAGGCTCACTTTGCCTTTTGAGCAGCATAGACTTGGTGTTTCTGCTACCCACTTCTTGGCACCACAATATTGGCAGCATTTGTTCATTTTCCCAATGTTGATTTGTGGATTACTGCTGTAGTCCTTTTGGGTGTCATAAGAAAAAGCAGCTATCAGCCCGTTCATTTTACTTGTGGCTTGTTCTCCTGCTCGGGCAGGAGAACGATGTGCTTGATTAGCATTTCGCCTGATTTGCTGCTGTTCCTTAATTTCAGTCCTTTGTTCCCTTTCATCCAAACGGTGTGCTCGTGCTAAAGCTGTTAGGGCTCAGTTAGCAGCTAGACGGATATGCCGAACTTCTTCACTTTCTTCAGATCGCTTTCTTTCTCTTAGCCTCTGAAGATGACCTTCCATATAATCATCTGGAACGTTTTCTAGGCATTTGAAGTGATATTATTACACACTACACGATAAAATAAAATACCAGTAATGCACTGGAATAATTGCTGGCCTTGTGCCAAAAGTAGAAACAATTATTACACACTACACTCTTTCCAAAATAGAAACAACTATAGAATGTATTGTTCACTCAGTAAAGTTGTTTTAAATGATCTCTTTATATGAATGTATATTAGGTGTAATTAATGTTAGACATATGTAGAAAATATTGGGATTTCAGATTGTATTCTGAAATTATCATTTTTTATAAACCCCCCCCCCCCCCCCCCCCCCCAAAAAAAAGACGACAAACACTACAAAAAAAAATATTTTCTGTGTTAATTCAAATAACAGCGGAAAAAATAATATATTCAAATAATATCTTTTAAAATACCGTTTTTTTTTTGTCAGTTAAATACATATATACAACTTCTATAAAAGCATCTGTGATTTCTTTAGACATATGTAGAAAATAAGCTTTGATGGTAACATATATCGTCTGCTAATGAACGCCCCCCCCCCCCAATAACACACATATGTGTGTGTAAATATATATATAAACGCGGACACACGTTAGTTAAAGAATCCCTCTAATCACCCTCCCTCTCTCTTGCCTCTTTACTTTTTTCTCTCTCCCATTTTTTCTCTTTTCTTATTGTCTTTCTCTCCCCCATCCGCCTCACTCCCTTTCTCTTTCTCATCTCCTCTCTTTCTTTCTCTCTCTCTCATCCTCTACAGAATAACGAACAAAAATAAATAAAAGATAAATAACATTGGGAGAGTTAAGAAGTGTGTAAAAATAATAAATAAATAAAAGTTAACAACGCTGGAAGCTTTCCCTCTCTCTCTTTCATCGACTTTCTCTCTCGTCCCCTTACTCTCTTTCTTTCTCACTCACATCCCCTTACTCTCTTTCTCTCCCACTCTCTCTCTCTGTCTCTCTCATCCCTTACTCTCATTCTCTCTCACAACCCCTTACTCCGTCTCTCCCATCCACTCACTCTCTTTATCTCTCATCCCCTTACTCTCACTCCCATCTCCCACACTTTCTCTCTTTCTCTCTCATCCCTTACTCTCTCTCTTATCTACAGACTGGAGAACATAAAAAAAAACAAAATGGATGATCTCTTTTGATATTCATCAGAAAATAAGATAAATTGAATTTAAATGAATTCCTTAATTTGCAAAGTAAAACTGTTTCGACCGTTACGTGTCCGAGTGTATAGTGAATATGTACATGTAATTTTGAGGAGTTTGGTACGGTAGTTTGCTAGTTTTCGGCGGACACACAGAATCGTAAACTTGCATTTATATATAAGTATGTACACGTACATATATATATGTATACAGACGTACAGTACTATGTATATACATACATGTACACATATATATATATGTACATATGGGTTTACCGAATATTTATTATAATGCTCGGTTTGTTTGTAAACAAACAGCCCGAATTATTAGCCGTACAGTATTCGGCAACAATCGTTGCCAACTTGTTCAACACTGACAAAGGAACGATGAACTAGTTTCTAGCTTATTAGCTGTCATCAGCACTGTATACCTTCCTGTCAGTTGATTGAACGTTTGAAAGTATATACTTTCCTTATACATATTAACGGCTGAGCAGCCTAATTTGCATATCGAGTGAGATAGTCGGCCGGGCATACCGAAAACGATGCAAATTAGGCTGCTCAGCCGTTAATATACATAAGGAAAGTATATACTTTCAAACGTTCAATCAACTGACAGGAAGGTATACGGTGCTTATATTTAAGTATCAGCCGTACTAAGAGGTTGTGATATATTAGTAAAAAGAAAAAGAAAATGCTGACAAATTTGTCCATGTGAAAAATAGTTTAATTAGGAATAAGTATAAATTAGTAATAAGTATTAGTTAGTATTCAGTTTTAGATTTAAGTTTTTACCGGTTGCGCATTTCTTATGCTTTTCAAAAATAATTTTGAGATAGAGTGCTCGTGATTTTCCTCTAATCAGATTAGAGCAAAAATCAAGAGCACTCTAAGAAATGCGCAACCGGTAAAAACTTAAAACTAAAACTGAATACTAACTAATACTTATTACTAATTTATACTTTTTCCTAATTAAACTATTTTTCACTGGGAAAAATTTGTCAGCATTTTCTTTTCCTTTTTACTAATATATATATAGAGAGAGAGATTTTGAGTTTATGTTGGTTGTATACTAACACCTCAGTATGCAGCTGGAGCACTCGACGAAGTGCGCAGGTTGGTTTGGTTACTCTGGAGTAGTGTAAAATAAAGTTAAATAAAGTCAAATGATTAAAATTTAACTTCGTTTATTACTGCTATATATATTTCAGTGACAGCCATCTTTGGCAGTGACCTCTTCAGGCAGTTTAAATTAGTATGGTATATCAGAGTATTGACAATATTATACACCTCAACAACGTATGTACTTGTCTATACCATACTAATTCAAACTGCCTGAAGAGGTCACAGCCAAAGATGGCTGTCACTGAAATATATATAGCAGTAATAAACGAAGCTAAATTTTAATCATTTGACTTTAATTTTATTTTATTTTATATATATATATATATATATATATATATATATATATATATATATATATATATATATATATATATACATCTGTATATATACATGTATATATATATACATATATATATGTATATATAAGCGACTAAACTGGCAACCCCACCAAGGTTTCTTGGTGAGGAGGGTGACTTTGGATATCCTGCAGGACTAAAAGCAAAACCTGCCAAAGGGCAATGGAGCTCTTAAGAGTCAATGGCCATCCAAAATCACCGGGAGAGATAACCCCTTAGCCGTTGTCAAGGCAGAATTCTAGGAGAAGGAAAACTCTGATATAACACCTGCAACCCTGATGGTATCCAATCATGTTGACTTGTTCTTCTTTTTTTGTAAATATCATCTTGGTTAAGAGAGTGGGACTGGCTTCGTGCAGTGGCTTTGCTCACTATAAAAGCTTCACGGTACAGGCATTGCTTTATATCTTGAGATCTCTCTGCACTTGTCGTAACATGGTACAATAATTGTCACAAGTGTAGTGTTTGTACCAGAGTTTTCAAGTCGCTGGCTGGACTAAAAAGTCACACTCGTTCAGCGCATCGGTAGGAGTTCTCCTACATGGATATAAAGTAGTGGCCGTACTCGAAAACGAGTTGGCAGCCACCATATATATGTATACATATATATATATATACATATATATATGTATGTATTTATTTATGTATGTATGTATATATGTATATGTGTGTGCATGTATATATGTGTATGTCTATATGTGTGTGTAAATGTGTATGCATCTATGTGTGTATGTATATATAGTTGTGTGTGTTAAGCATGTACCAGATATTTCAAATCGTCTCTCAACATAAATTAAATTATTGATGAAATGAGTTTCAAGTTAGATTGTTCTGAGAAAGGAGAGAATATAAAAGTAATAATAATAATAATAATAATGATAATGTTTTCTTTATTAACCACAAGGGTTTACATGAAGTAGACATTAAGGACAGTACAGGACAATACAGGACGGTACAAATGGGCATTTCTGCGTGTAAAAAAAAACAGAGGATGAAATAAAATAACAAAGAAAAATTCCCCAATAGGGGGGAGACTTCCGAGGGACATTTGTGGAGAAAGCCCATTAAAAGACCACAGTGGCCCTGACCACCAGGGCAAGTGCCCTCTCCCAGTTTTCCACCTTTAATTTACAGACACATACTCAGAGAAGGCCCATTCATTCGGGCCATACTTGCTTCTCTCACCCATCATTCAACAAAATGCTGGGAAGAGAGCACTTCCATCTCTACCCTGATTTTCCTTTTCAGATGAAATTTGAAAAAGTTAATCAGGGCATCACCGAAGAGGTAAGTGCTCGTCTTCAGCCCTTTCAAACGTGTCCACCATACTATCTCTTTCGCCATGGCCACCAGACAGATAAAAACTGCCTGCCCTTCCCAGCTAAAGGAAGAGGGCGGGGCAATCCTCACGATGGACTCAGCTGATAGCTGGATCCGTCCTACACGTGACAGCAGGTGTTCGACATAAACCCACAAGTCAGCAATGCTCGGACACTGGACGAGTGCGTGCAGGACGGTTTCGTCGCCCTGTGCGCATCTCGGACATGCCCGGCTGACGGCACCTCCATGCCTGTAAAGTTTATCCCGAACTGGCAAAGCACCCCGGTAGCACTGCCAGGCCAGGGATTTCTGGAAGTTGTCCATAGGCCCCGGCCCGAAAGTCCTTCCGAAGAGATTGGCTAGTTGATTTTCGTCGACGCCTAGAGTTTCTCCAAGTACGTCGTCGCTCTTCACCTCCACTAATCCCCTATAGAACGCCAAGGTGGAGTTTCCACCGTTCACATTGCCCGATTGGCCGAGGGCTGTGAGCGCCTGAAGACATTCCAGTCTCCAAGCGCTCCCTCTCGGTCTTCGCTTGACCCAGGACTGCAGCTCCGTCAAGGAGACGAGCTGGGGAAAAACGTGTCTAGCAAACGGCGACCACACCTGATCACCGTCGAGGAAGAGGTGGAGATGTCGTAGCCTGAGTGCGTGTCTGCGCATCATCAGCCACGGCATGCCCAGCCCTCCACGTAGCGGGTGTTGACAGCAGATGGACCGCCTGACCATCGGAGCGCGTCCCTTCTACAAGAAGCGAAAGAGCAAACGCTCCAGCGCAGTCAGGCGGGGCTTAGGACAAGGTACGACGGTCAGGCGGTAGTAGATGACGGACGCGATGTACGCGTTAGCCACCTCCGCTCGACCTTTCAGGGATAGCTTCCTCTCGGCCCATTTCTGGGTGAGAGAAGCCACCCTGCTCGTCACCTCGTCCCAGTTTTTGTCCGTCTGGAGGTCTGGACCGAACCAGACCCCTAGCAATTTAACCGGTCCGTCCGTCCAGCGCCCGACGACGCTGTTGGACGGCATGGACCTGCTTCTCCAGGTGCCGAGCTGCAGGCCCACTGACTTTTCCTGGTTGATCATTGCTCCTGTCACCGTTTCGTATTCTCTTAGTGTAGTGCCGATCGCCTCGATGTGTTTGGCGTTCGACACCACTACGGTGACATCATCCGCATATGCTGACACAGATCTTCCGCATCCTAGTTCGCGCGGGACCCCCCTCAACGTACCAGTTTGTGCAGTAAGGGCTCGAGAGTCAATACCTACAATAGGGACGAGAGGGGACATCCTTGGCGGACCGAGCGCATGATGTTGAACGGTTCCGAAAGGTGACCGTTCACTCTCACTACAGAGCAGATGTCGCTGTGCATGGCAGCGATCCAGCCTCTGAAGACGGGCCCAAAGCCAGCCGCCCTCAGGACTGCCGCTAGGTAACGATGGTCGACCCTATCGAAGGCTTTCGACTGATCTAAATTGATTAAAGACCCACCCGTACCAGGTTCCCTAGCTACCCTCTCTACGATGTATCGTATGAGGTGGAGGTTGTCGTGGATGGATCTGTCGGGAATGGCGCATGTCTGTGCCTCTCCCACCAGACCACCAACGACAAGCGCCAACCTCTTTGCTAGCACCTTGGCCAAAATCTTGAACTCTGTGTTTAGCAGAGTTATGGGCCTAAAATTATCTATGTTATCCCCCTTGTTCGGATCCTTTCTCAGCAGCGCCACCGCTCCTCGGCTCACAGAGCTGGGAATTCTCCCGTTCTGTTGCCAGTTGCAGTAGACGTCCGCCAAGAGGCCTCCGAACAAGTTTGGCATTTGTACGTAAAGTTCATAGGGCAGACCAACCAAACCAGGCGATTTACCCCTTGTGCAACTAGTCATTGCATCCCGTACTTCAGCGGTTGTTATCGGCTTTTCGCAACACTCCGCCTCAGTGGCCGAAAGCCGCGGCAGTTCGTCGAGGTAGACACTAAAGTCCATCCCTCGATCCGGTCCGCCACTGCCCCCGAACAGTTGGGCGAAGTGTCGCTGAAAAGCTTCACACATTTGCCCGGGATCGAGTAGCATGCGCCCGTCGTGCTCCACCAAAGACCGGATCGTGGCTTTGTTGCCACGACGCGCCTCCGCCACTCGGGCCCATTGAACGGCTTTCGTCCCCTCGTGTCTGAGAGCACGCACCCTAGCTCTGACAACGCAGCCTTCGTGCTTTGCATTGAAGAATTGGTCAAGGGCCAATTTCGCCGCAAGTACGTCGGTCGCGATGCCTTTGCTAAGCGCCTCATCTAATTTTCTAACTAATTCTCCCTCTGCTCTATTTTTCTCTATTGCTAAAGTCTTACTAAACCTAATGGACTCTATTCTAATTGCTCTTTTCAGAGCAAACCACCACTTGTTGTTGACGATGGCCCCCGTCAACGCCCGCTTAACTAGTTCGCTAATCCGGTCTCTGTAGGCCTTGCGCGCTGGTAAGGACGCGTTTAGCTTCCAGTAGCCGGGTCCTCGCCTATGAAGCCTATCTAAGTCAAGCACACAGATCACGAATTTGTGGTCCGTGTAGCTGACTATCTTGAATTGTGGACAGCCTATGCTAGACCTATCTATTTCCCTACAAAATACTCTATCTAGATATGATCTGGATGACCCTATGCGATTTGTCCAAGTCCACATTGGTACATTCGGGAAATCCATTCGGTACCTGTCAGACAGTTCAAAACGTCTGAGCAGGTTAGTGAGACTCTTGCACCCTCCTTCCCTATCCACTAATCCCACACAATACCAGCGTGCATCTAAGATCCAGTTCCAGTGGCCCACTAACACTAAAGAGCGGGATGTTCCAAGAAAGGTCTCCAGACGCCGGAAGAAATCAGGCCGCCCTGCTCCTGTCGAGGCATAGACGGCCACTAACCTGAAAGCTTGCCCGTTGGTGGTGCTGGTCACGTCCAGCACCACCAACTTACCTTCTGGGTCCAGGAAGATGGCCCGTATGGCAAGATCCAAACCTCTCCGAAAAAGCGCAGCAACTCCTCCCCCCGATCCCGGACGGCTGGGAGATGCGTACACATCGTAGCCGCCGAAGATCGGTGCGAAAGCCTGTGCTTCGGAGATTCTGGTCTCGCTGATGGCCACTACATCTATGTTTAGTGACCTGAGGTCGTTGAGCAGGTGGCCCTGCTTCCATGACGACCCCAAGCCACGCGCATTTATGCTGCCTATTCTGAGTGAGGTCATGTTGAAAAGGAGTGGAAAAGATGGGAAAGACCACTTACCTTACTTCTCGTAGGGGAAGGACGGTTTTTCCATCCTTTTCCCTGCTTGTGGCCTCCTCAGGAAGGATGTCCTTATAAATCCTCCTGGAGAGTGCTTGTCGGAAGTCTCCGATGTCTTTGGGGAATTTTTGTTTTAGTGTCATGTACGTTTTCTGTGTGATGCGAGTGATTTGTATGTGTGGAGGTGGTGTGAATTTTGGGGTTGTTGTGTAGTCTTTTTCTGTGATGCTGGTGTTGTGTTGGATGTAGTGTAATAATTGCTTGTTGTTCAAATTTAATGCTGTGTAGTGTGTATCGTTTTGGTTGTTTTGTTTTGTTTGCGTTTGTTGTGGGTTTGTTTCTGTTTCGCATTTTGGTGACTTTTGTGGTGTAGGTGATGGTGGTGTTGGGGTTAATGATGGTGATGGTGTTGGTGCTTGGGTTGATGGGGTTGGTGATGCTGGTGTGGATGGTGGCATATCTGTCCTAAATTTTGTTTCTTAATTTATTTGTTTCCCTCTGTATTTTGTTTTTGGAGGGGGGAAGGAAGAGAATTTTTTCTTTTTTGGTTTCTTTTTTTTTCCGGATATCGTTTCCCACTCCTCGTCGTCACAATCTGTCTCCAGTTGTGATAGGCCGGGGAGTGGAAAATCGTCCACAGCCGTTAGTTTTGGTTGTGGTGTGGTGGATGGTGTAGGCGCTGGTGCTAGTTCTGAAGCGTTGGGTGGTGGTGGTGTTGGTTTTGCTGGTGGTCGTAGTGGTGTTGGTTTTGCTACTGTTGCTGGGGTAGTTGCTGTTATAGTTGCTTCTGTTGTTGCTGCTACAGTTGTTGCTGCCATCTCTGCAACTGGTGGTGTTGATGGTTGTGTCACTGGGGTGGGTAGGAGAGGTGGCCTCAACCTTTTAGCCTGAGGGCAGAAAGCCCTTAGGTGGGTTCCTTCACCACAAACGACACACCTAGGTCTTCTGCCCTCGACAATTACCGTGAGGTGGCTGCCGTCAGTGAGGTCTATTACCTCTGGGATCTCCTCAATGCTTTTTTGGTCCGCTTGGATCAGGAGCTCCATCCCAGATCCGGACCAGTTCTCCTGCTTTTCTTTTGCTATTGCTATTATTTTCGTGTTGGCTACGATGCCAGCGAGGACGGCCGCTATTAGCCAGGGAATTTCGATGGCCGGTGGAACGTGGGTCACCCTGATCTTTACGAGTCTGGCCACAATAGCTTGGGACGAGTGTGAAGTCGTCACTTCTTAATGGGGCCATGGAGTGTTCTCTAGCCTCCTCTGGTGTTTCAAAGAACACGTCCACGGTTCCATACTTTTGCCCACGTCTGATGTGGTTTTTTCTTGCCCACACATGTCCTAAAGATTTTGGGATTTGGGACTCGGATGCCCGTTCCACTCGGCGCGATTTTATATTTATTGTTCTATACGACACGGTGCATAGGCGCCGATGGTCCATTTTATTAGGTGGGGGGTGAGGCTGACCCTGTACCCATCTTTCTTTACCATTTGTTTGGCATTTTCTAAATCCTCCTGAGTTACCGTAAATGCTTCGAACTGTTTTGCTACTCTGGCGAAACTGAGGAGGGGGGGGTTATAATGTCATTGTTGTTGTTGTTGCTATCGTTAATATTAATTTTAGTTTCAGTTGTGGTGGTGGTGACGTCAGTCGTCTTTGGTGGGGAAGAGTCCATTTTGCTTGATTTCATTTCGACATCACGAGTTAATTTATTTTTTTCTTCTTCTGTTTCTTTTGTCGCGGTGGTGGTGGTGGTGGTGGTTGTCGCGGTGGTGGTGGTGGTAGAGGCTTTAACACCTGCAGTCATTGGTAATGGCGGGAAATGAATATCTGCCTGAGACAAATTTAAAATATTGCTGGTGCTTATATTTTTTTTTGTGTTGGCAAACGTAGTAACATTTACAATGGTGGTGTCGGTGTGAGGTGTTAATTTGTGAGGAAGGCTTTCAGCTGCTTCGTGCAGAGGTGAATTAGCCATTTTTTTCAAAGAAATTTTTTTGATAATAATAAAAGTTTAAATTTTGGGCACAAGGCCCCAATCTTTTTGGGTGTCCTTTTCAGAAAACAATGTATGTGCGCTTATAAACAGTTAACAATAAAATTTTCCATAAATGACAATTTTTAACAAACGGAAATAACAAACCTTTGCGGAGCTCACGATGATACGATTTACTACGTAGGTCGCCAATAATAATAATAATAATAATAATAATAATAATAATAATGATTTCTTTATTAACCACAAGGGTTTACATAAAGTAGACATTGAGGACAATACAGGACAATACAAGACGGTACAAATGGGCATTTCTGCGTCTAAAAAAAACAAAAACAGGATGTAACAAAAAATAACAATTGAAAATTCCCCAGTAGGGGGGAGACTTCCGAGGGACATTTGTGGAGAAAGCCCATTAAAAGGCCACAGTGACTCTGAACACCAGGGCAAGTGCCCTCTCCAAGTTTTCCACCTTTGATTTACAGACACATATTCAGAGTAGGCCCATTCACTCGAGCCATACTTGCTTCTCTCACCCATCTTTCAACAAAATGCTGGGAAGAGAGCACTTCCCTCTCTACCCTGATTTTCCTTTTCAAATGAAATTTGAAAAGGTTAATCAGGGCATCACCGAAGAGGTAAGTGCTTGTCTTCAGCCCTTTCAAACGTTTCCACCATACTATCTCTTCCGCCAGGGCCACCAGACAGATAAAAACTGCTTGCCCTTCCCGGCTAAAGGAGGAGGGCGGGGCAAACCTCACGATGGACTCAGCTGACAGCTGGATCCGTCCTACACGTGACAGCAGGTGTTCGACATAAAACCACAAGTCAGCAATGCTCGGACACTGGACGAGTGCGTTCAGGACGGTTCCGTCGCCCTGCGCCCATCTTCGGACATGCCCGGCTGACGGCACCTCTATGCCTGTAGAGTTTATCCCGAACTGGCAAAGCTCCTCAGTAGCACTGCCAGGGCAGGGATTTCACTAAGTTGTCCCTAGGCCCCGGTCCGAAAGTCCTTCCGAAGAGATTGGCTACTTGATTTTCGTCGACATTTAGAGTTTCTCCAAGTACATCGTCGCTCTTCCCCTCCACTAATCCTCTATAGAAGGCCAAGGTGGAGTTTCCACCGATCACATTGCCCGATTGGTCGAGGGCTGTGAGCGCCTGAAGACATTCCAGTCTCCAAGCGCTCCCTCTCGGTCTTCGCTTGACCCAGGACTGCAGCTCCGTCAAGGAGACGAGCTAGGGAAAAACGTGTCTAGCAAACGGCGACCACACCTGATCACCGTCGAGGAAGAGGTGGAGATGTCGTAGCCTGAGTGCGTGTCTGCGCATCATCAGCCACGGCATGCCCAGCCCTCCACGTAGCTGGTGTTGACAGCAGATGGACCGCCTGACCATCGGAGCGCGTCCCTTCCACAAAAAGCGAAAGAGCAAGCGCTCCAGCTTCCTCTCGGCCCATTTCTGGGTGAGAGAAGCCACCCTGCTCGTCACCTCGTCCCAGTTTTTGTCTGTCTGGAGGTCCGGACCGAAACAGACCCCTAGCAATTTAACCGGTCCGTCCGTCCAGCGCCCGACGACGCTGTTGGACGGCATGGACCTGCCTCTCCAGGTGCCGAGCTGCAGGCCCACTGACTTTTCCTGGTTGATCATTGCTCCTGTCACCGCTTCGTATTCTCTTAGTGTAGTGCCGATCGCCTCGATGTGTTTGGCGTTCGACACCACTACAGTGACATCGTCCGCATATGCTGACACGGATCTTCCGCATCCTAGTTCGCGCGGGACCCCCCTCAACGTCTCCAGTTTGTGCAGTAATGGCTCGAGAATCAATATGTACAAGAGGGACGAGAGGGGACATCCTTGGCGGACCGAGCGCATGATGTTGAACGGTTCCGAAAGGTGACCGTTCACTCTCACCACAGACCAGATGTCGCTGTGCATGGCAGCGATCCAGCCTATGAAGACGGGCCCAAAGCCAGCCGCACTCAGGACTGCCGCTAGGTAACGATGGTCGACCCTATCGAAAGCTTTGGACTGATCTAAATTGATCAATGACCCACCCGTGCCAGGTTCCCTAGCTATCTTCTCTACGATGTATCGCATGAGGTGGAGGTTGTCGTGGATGGATCTGTCGGGAATGGCGCATGTCTGCGCCTCTCCCACCAGACCACCAACGACAAGCGCCAACCTCTTTGCTAGCACCTTGGCCAAAATCTTGAACTCTGTGTTTAGCAGAGTTATGGGGATGAAATTATCTATGTTATCCCCCTTGTTCGGATCCTTTCTCAGCAGCTCCACAGCTCCTCGGCTCACAGAGGTGGGAATTCTCCCGTTCTGTTGCCAGTTGCAGTAGACGTCCGCCAAGAGGCCTCCGAACAAGTCTGGCATCTGTACGTAAAGTTCATATGGCAGACCATCCAAACCAGGCGATTTACCCCTTGTGTAGCCAGTCATTGCCTCCCGTACTTCAGCGGCTGTTATTGGCTTTTCGCAACACTCCGCCTCAGTGGTTGAGAGCTGCGGCAGTCCGTCGAGGTAGACACTAAAGTCCATCCCTCGTTCTGGCCCGCCGCTGCCCCCGAACAGCTGAGCGAAGTGTCGCTGAAAAGCTTCACACATTTGACCGGGATCGAGTAGCATGCGCCCGTCATGGTCCACCAAAGACCGGACTGTGGCACTGTTGCCACGACGCGCCTCCGCCACTCGGGCCCATTGAACGGCTTTCGTCCCCTCGTGTCTGAGAGAACGCACCCTAGCTCTGACAACGCAGCCTTCGTGCTTTGCATTGAAGAATTGGTCAAGGGCCACTTTCGCCGCAAGTAAGTCGGTCGCGATGCCTTTGTTAAGCGCCTCGTCTAATTTTCTAACTAGTTCTCCCTCTGCTCTATTTTTCTCTATTGCTAAAGCCTTACTAAACCTAATGGATTCTATTCTAATCGTCCTTTTCAGAGCAAACCACCACTTGTTGTTGACCATGGCCCCCGTCAACGCCCGCTTAACTAGTTCGCTAATCCGGTCTCTGTAGGCCTTGCGCGCTGGTAAGGACGCGTTTAGCTTCCAGTAGCCGGGTCCTCGTCTATGAAGCCTATCTAAGTCAAGCACACAGATCAAGAATTTGTGGTCCGTGTAGCTGACTATCTTGAATTGTGGACAGCCTATGCTAGACCTATCTATTTCCCTACAAAATACTCTATCTAGATATGATCTGGATGACCCTATACGATTTGTCCAAGTCCACATTGGCACATTCGGGAAATCCAATCGGTACCTGTCAGACAGTTTAAAACGACTGGGCAGGTTGGTGAGGCTCTTGCACCCTCCTCCCCTATCCGCTAATCCCACACAGTCCCAGCGTGCATCTAAGATCCCGTTCCAGTCGCCCACTAACACTAAAGAGCGGGACGTTCCACGAAAGGTCTCCAGACGCCGGAAGAAATCAGGCTGCCCTGTTCCTGTCGGTGCATAGACGGCCACTAGCCTGAAAGCTTGCCCGTCTCCGCTGGTCACGTCCAACACCACGAATTTACCTTCTGCATCCAGGAAGATGGCCCGTATGGCGAGATCCAAACCTCTCCGTAAAAGCACAGCAACTCCACCCCCGATCCCGGACGGCTGGGAGATGCGTACACATCGTAGCCGCCGAAGATCGGTGCGAAGGCCCGTGCTTCGGAGATTCTGGTCTCGCTGATGGCCACTACATCTATGTTTAGTGACCTGAGGTCGTTGAGCAGGTGGCCCTGCTTCCATGACGACCCCAAGCCACGCGCATTTATGCTGCCTATTCTGAGTGAGGTCATGTTGAAATGGAGTGGAAAAGATGGGAAAAACCACTTACCTTACTTCTCGTAGAGGAAGGATGGTTTGTCCATCCTTTTCACTGCTTGTGGCCTCCTCCGGAAGGATGTCCTTATAAATCCCCCTGGAGAGTGTTTGTCGGAAGTCTCCGATGTCTTTGGGGAATTTTTGTTTTAGTGTCGTGTACGTTTTCTGTGTGATGCGAGTGATTTGTATGTGTGGAGGTCGTGTGAACTTTTGGGTTGTTGTGTAGTCTTTTTCTGTGATGCTGGTGTTGTGTTGCATGTAGTGTAATAATTGGTTGTTATTCAAATTTAATGCTGTGTAGTGTGTATCGTTTTGGTTGTTTTGTATCGTTTGCGTCTGTTGTGGGTTTGTTTCTGTTATGCTTTTTGGTGACTTTTGTGGTGTTGGAGATGGTGGTGTTGGGGTTAATGATGGTGATGGTGTTGGTGTTTGTGGTGATGGGGTTGGTGATGCTGGTGTGGATGGTGGCATATCTGTCTTAACTTTCTTGTTCGATAATTTATTTGTTTCCCTCTGTATTTTGTTTTTTAAGGGGGAAGCAAGAGAATTTTTTCTTTTTTCTTTTTTTTTTAAGTTTTTTTAATTTTTCCTGATACCGTTTCACACTCCTCGTCGTCACAATCTGTCTCCAGTTGCGAGAAGCCGGGGAGTGGAAAATCCTCCACAGGCGTTGGTTTTGGTTGTGGCGTGGTGGATGGTGTAGGCGCTGGTGCTAGTTATGGGCCGTTGGGTGGTGGTGGTGTTGATTTTACTAATGTTGCTGGGGTTGTTGCTGTTACAGTTGCTTCTGTTGTTGCTACTATTTCTGCTGCTGGTGGTGTTGATGGTTGAGTCACTGGGGTGGGTAAGAGAGGTGGCCTCAACCTTTTAGCCTGAGGGCAGAAAGCCCTTAGGTGGGTTCCTTCACCACAAACGACACACCTAGGCCTTCTGCCCTCGACGATTACCGTGAGGTGGCTGCCGTCAGTGAGGTCTATTACCTCTGGGATCTCCTCAATGCTTTTTTGGTCCGCTTGGATCAGGAGCTCCATCCCAGATCCGGACCAGTTCTCCTACTTTTCTTTCGCTATATCGATTATCTTGGTGTTGGCTTCGATGCCGGCGAGGACGGCAGCTATTAGCCAGGGAATTTCGATGGCCGGTGGAACGTGGGTCACCCTGATCTTCATGAGTCTCTGGCCACAATAGCTTGGGACGAGTGTGAAGTCGTCACTTGTTAATGGGGCCATGGAGTGTTCTCTGGCCTCCAGTGGTGTTTCAAAGAACACGTCCACAGTTCCATATTTCTGCCCACGTCTGATGTGGGGTTTTTTTGCCCACACATGTCCCAATTTCTTTGGATTTGGGACTCGGATGCCCGTTCCACTCGGCGCGATGTTATTTTAATCGTCCGATAAGACACAGTGCATAGGCGCCGATGCTCCATTTTATTAGGTGGGGAGGGGGCTGAGCCTGTACCCATCTTTCTTTACCATTTTTTTGGCTTCTCCTAATTCCTCCTGAGTTACCTAGAATGCTTCGCACTGTTTTGCTACTCTGGCAAAACTCAGGGTGGTTTTCTTAATTTCATTGTTGCTGTTGTGGTTATCGTTATTTTTGTTATTGTTAATTTTAGTTTCAGTTGTGGTGGTGGTGGCGTCAGTGGTGTTCGGTCTGGAAGAGTTCATTTTGGTTGAATTCTTTTCGATATGACGAGTTAATTTATTATTTTCTTTTGTTTCTGTTGTCGCTGTGGTAGGGGTGGCGGTTTTAACACCTGCAGTCATTGGTAATGGCGGGAAATGAATGTCTGCCTGAGACAAATTTAAAATATTGCTACTGCTTATATTTTTAGTGTTAGCAAACGTAGTAATATTTACAATGGTGGTGTCGGTGTGAGGTGTTAGTTTGTGACGAATGCTCTCAGCTACTTGGTTCAGCTGTGAGTCGGCCATGATTTTTCAAAGAAATTTTTTTTTTTAATAATTATAAAAGCTTAGATTTTGGGCTCAAGGCTCCAATCTTTTTGAGTGTCCTTTTCAGAAAACAATGTATGTGCACTTATATACAGTTAACAATAAAAATTTTCCATAAATGGCAATTTTAAACAACTGAAAACAACAAACCTTTGCGGAGCTCACGATGATACGATTTACTACGTAGGTCGCCAATAATAATAATAATAATAATAATAATAATAATAATAATAATAATAATAATAATAATAATAATAATAATAAATATTTTTAACATATTTAAATCATTTGTGAAATAACAACTCTTAGTACAAATGCTACGTAAAGCACCCGGCTTGAGCCCCAAAAAATTCGGACCCAAAATATATTGTTATAAGGCTCAAATATTCAAATATTCAACTTTGTATTGTACACTGTATATCCCCCCCAAAAAATGGCTATAAATGGAAGAAGAAGAACCCCCCCCCCCTCCTCTCCTCTGGCTACACTATATAGGACAGCTAAACTCACCAACACCAGAAACTAGATACACCACCCACCCCATCATCTGTGTACACTAAACACAACAGCATTTTCACCTTCACCGCCACCGCTCACTACGGCCATCATTACCACCACTATCCCATCACCGCCGCCACCACCCCTTGACTCCTTCACTGCTGCTGCCACCGCTACAGCACCATCACTACAGTAATACGGTCGCATCACCGCCACCACTGCCTCGGTATCGACATCACCACCAGCACTGTCTCAGTATCGCCAACGCCGCCCTCTCCCACTTCTCCCTGCTGGCTGCTACTACTCCCACATTATAGAATCCCTACTACTAACAAAGAGGAAGGCATCAAAATATATAGATAGACTCAAAAGAAAAAAGAAAAAACAAACAACAAAACCAAAGCAGCACAGCAACAACAGCAAAAAACGAGAAAAACAAACAGAGAAAAACAAAAACAAAAACAAAAAAAGAAACCCCAAAAACGTAAAGAAAATAAGAATGAAGAGAGAAGCAGGCGGACGGACAGAGAAGAGGGGGGAAAAAGTAAAACTTAAAAAACAAAAACTAAGTCAGACATTCGAATACTACATTACAATGAAACTTATGCTTATTCATTTTTGGGGCCCTTTCTGCCCGTGTGTTTGTTTGTTTATGTGTGTTCGTATACAGCGTGGTGATAATGCCACACAAGGGCCAAGTGGGATGGCGGATCCACAGATGGCTATGTAAACATACATTCGCCAATCCTCGATAAGAGTGTTTAAATATCGAACATAAACAGTTCGAATAACGGTGAAATGGAGACTAGAACGTCATGTGACAGACTCTCACCCAACAGGTGCCCCCTGGCTCAGCAGCAGGAACCTGACTGTCAACCAAATACTGCTGATGTTGGAGGAAGAAGAAGAAGGAAAGGGGCCAGAACCAACTGGACGAAAGAATTGAATAGAACTGTTATGCAATGCTACCTGAAAAGTAACCCCAAGGAGAGGGGCTACAGGAGACGGATGCATAACATCTGGAACGAGATTGGTTTATTTAAATTAGATGAACAAAAATTGGCCGGGCATGCTCGGGTAATAAGAACTAATGGGTGGATAAGCGAGCTGGAACTGGAGGAACTGAGCAGAGAGAATGGCTTGGAGATGGCGGGTGTAGTATGCCAGACAGGCGAGCCGGTGGGAAATGAAGGTGAGGAGGTCCTGAGAACGGAGGAACCACCCGAAGCAGACAATGATCTGAATACTGAGATAAATAATACCTGGAACAGAGATACGGCCACTGAGGAGATGAATGCTGACGGGCTAGGACAAGATTCGGTTGACATCCTAAATCTAGTGGTAGATGAATTGAACAATGATAGTGGGAGACCTATGAACCTAAGATTTGTAGACAGGAAAAAGTTAAAAGAAACAACAGCTAAGGTAAACAAAGTCATCCCATACCTTGAGGCGAGGAGTCTCCACCAGTGCAACAATATCCTCAAAGCAACAGCAAATACGGTGAGGAAACTACTTGGTATAAAAGCGAGAGGAAACAACAGACAAGAAAGAGCAGAGCCGTGGTGGAAGAAGCGACTGAGTGGGCAAATCAGGGAAATGAGAAATGACATAGGAAAGCTTGAGTCACTACTGAATGGGACACTAAAAAACATAGGCACTAAAAATAGACTGGAAATAAAATACAAAACTAGGAGTAAAAAGCTAAATATTATCATAGAGGAATTGAAGCAACGCATTGTAGCAAAGAGTGCCAAAATCAGGCGATACGAGAACAGAGTCAGTCAGTATAAACAGAACCGCATGTTCGACAGCAACCAGAAGATGCTGTTTGGACAGCTTGAGGGGAAAGAAAGAGGCAACGACTTGATCCCTGGGGCGGAACAAGCTAAAACATTCTGGAGAGGAATATGGGAGCAGGATGTTAGACACAATGCCCAGGCAGGGTGGATTGAGACAGTACAGAGGGAGATCGGTGAGAAGGCACAACAACAGACTGATTTGAGTATCACAGTTGAAACTCTTAAGGGGCAAGCCAAAAAACTAACCAACTGGAAATCACCAGGCCCAGATGGTGTGCAGGGGTATTGGATTAAACATTTAACATCCCTCCACCCGAAGCTGACGGCCATGTTCAATGACTGCTTGGTGTCGGGTGAGGTGCCAGAGTGGTTGACAAAAGGTACCACAGTTCTGATAATGAAAGACCGAATCAAGGGTAATGATGTTACCAACTATAGACCTATCACATGTCTGCCCGTAATGTGGAAACTGTTGACGAGCATTGTGTCTGAGGAAATCTACCATCACCTCCACACAAACAACTTGTTACCGGACGAACAGAAAGGATGCCGAAAGAAGTCACGTGGTACAAAGGACCAGTTGCTTATTGATAAGATGGTAATGGGGAATTGCAGGAGGAGACACACTGATCTTGCCATGGGATGGATAGACTACAGAAAGGCATTTGACATGGTGCCTCATTCCTGGATCACCAAAAGCCTGGAGGTCTTCAGGGTGGCAGATAACATCAGACAGTTGCTGGGCAGGAGTATGGGGTCCTGGGAGACAGAGTTGACATCAACTGGAGTATCCTTGGGAAGCGTGAAGATCAAGAGAGGTATCTTCCAGGGAGATAGCCTGTCCCCTCTGTTGTTTGTCCTTGCCCTGATGCCCTTGACCATTATGCTGCGAAAAGTGAGAGCAGGATACAAGTTGGGAAGGGGAGAGCTTACCATCAATCACCTCCTCTTCATGGACGATCTTAAGCTCTTCGGGAAAAGTGAGAAGGAGTTGGATGTGCTTGTTGACACTGTCCGTATTTTCAGCAGTGATATATGTATGCAGTTTGGTATTGGTAAATGTGGAGTCATTGTGATGAAGAGGGGTAGGTTGAGCAGAAGTAACTGGATCCAGATACCAACAGGTGAGATGATAAAGGAAATTGACTCTGAGGAAGGATACAAGTATTTGGGCGTTCTGGAGGCTGATGGCATAAAGAACAAAAAAATGAAGGAATTGTTAAGAACTGAATACATTCGAAGAGTAAGGAGCGTATTGAAGTCACATCTGAACAGTAGAAATGCCATAAGCGCAGTAAATTCCCGAGCTGTGTCTATTATTAGGTACAGTGCGGGAATTCTGAGATGGAATGTTGCTGAACAAAAAGAAATGGATAGGAAGACTAGGAAGCTATTGACTATCTACAACATGTTCCACAAGAGGAGTGATGTCGATAGACTCTACCTAAGGAGATCTGAGGGTGGAAGAGGTCTTATCAGCATAGAGGACTGTGTTCAGATGGAGAAAAACAACCTATACAAATACGTGACCTATAGTATGGAGCCAATGCTCAGAGCTGTACTGAAGGAGGGGACAGTAGGCCAGGGGATGTCCAAGGAGGAAATAACATCAAGGAGGAAGAGCAGCCTTAAGGGAAAATCCCTTCATAGTACCTTCTTTGAGAAAACTGAATTTAGAGATCCACAGACATGGAACTGGTTGAGAAGAGGAGACCTCAAAAAGGCTACAGAAGGAATGCTAATGGCTGCGCAGGAGCAGGCCCCCAAAACGAAGTGGTTGAAGCACCATATCTACAAGGAGGAGGCTAGCCCACTGTGCAGGATCTGTGGAGAGAGAGAGGAGACTGTGGCTCACATTGTGTCCGAGTGTAAACACCTAGCCCAGACCCACTATAAGGGCTGGAGACACGATGTGATGGGCAGGGTGATCCACTGGCACCTGTGCAAAGTAAACAATCTACCACATTCTGAGAAATGGTATGAGCATAGGCCAGAGGCGGTGATGGAGAACAGTCAGGTGAAGGTGCTGTGGGATTTTAGGATACAGACGGACAAAAAACTGGAACACAATAGACCTGACCTGGTGGTTGTGGACAAATAAGAAAGATCGTGCCTGATTGTGGATGTGGCCTGCCCGTTCGACACGAGAGTGCAAGAGAAGGAGAGGGAGAAAATTAACCGATACCAGGACCTAAAGTGGGAGGTGAAAAGGATCTGGAACTGCCATGAAGTCAAAGTGATCCCGATTGTCATAGGCGCACTGGGGACTATCTCCAAAGGTTTCCAGGGATGGTTAAAGAAAATCGGCCCCTTCACGCTTTTTGGAACGCTTCAAAAGGCATGCTTGCTTGGAACAGCAAGAACCCTCCGATACGTCCTGAATATCTGAGGCTGCAGGTAGTGGCTTGATATTCAATCCAACGGACTTTCCAGTTAACCAACATCAATGACTGAGATTCAAGGAATAACAATAACAATAATAATAATAAAAATAATAATAATAATAATAATGTTTTCTTTATTAACCACAAGGGTTCACATAAAGTAGACATTAAGGACAGTACAGGACAATACAGGACGGTGCAAATGGGCATTTCTGCGTGTAAAAAAACAGAGGTTGAAATAAAATAACAAAGAAAAATTCCCCAATAGGGGGGAGACTTCCGAGGGACATTTGTGGAGAAAGCCCATTAAAAGACCACAGTGGCCCTGACCACCAAGGCAAGTGCCCTCTCCCAGTTTTCCACCTTTAATTTACAGACACATACTCAGAGAAGGCCCATTCATTCGGGCCATACTTGCTTCTCTCACCCATCTTTCAACAAAATGCTGGGAAGAGAGCACTTCTCTCTCTACCCTGATTTTCCTTTTCAAATGAAATTTGAAAAAGTTAATCAGGGCATCATCGAAGAGGTAAGTGCTCGTCTTCAGCCCTTTCAAACGTGTCCACCATACTATCTCTTTCGCCATGGCCACCAGACAGATAAAAACTTCCTGCCCTTCCAGGCTAAAGGAAGGGGGCGGGGCAATCCTCACGATGGACTCAGCTGATAGCCGGATCCGTCCTACACGTGACAGCAGGTGTTCGACATAAACCCACAAGTCAGCAATGCTCGGACACTGGACGAGTGCGTGCAGGACGGTTTCGTCGCCCTGCGCGCATCTCAGACATTCCCGGCTGACGGCACCTCCATGCCTGTAGAGTTTATCCCGAACTGGCAAAGCTCCTCGGTAGCACTGCCAGGCCAGAGATTTCTGGAAGTTGTCCATAGGCCCCGGCCCGAAAGTCCTTCCGAAGAGATTGGCTAGTTGATTTTCGTCGACGCCTAGAGTTTCTCCAAGTACGTCGTCGCTCTTCCCCTCCACTAATCCCCTATAGAACGCCAAAGTGGAGTATCCACCGATCACATTGCCCGATTGGTCGAGGGCTGTGAGCGCCTGAAGACATTCCAGTCTCCAAGCGCTCCCTCTCGGTCTTCGCTTGACCCAGGACTGCAGCTCCGTCAAGGAGACGAGCTGGGGAAAAACGTGTCTTGCAAACGGCGACCACACCTGATCACCGTCGAGGAAGAGGTGGAGATGTCGTAGCCTGAGCGCGTGTCAGCGCATCATCAGCCACGGCATGCCCAGCCCTCCACGTAGCGGGTGTTGACAGCAGATGGACCGCCTGACCATCGGAGCGCGTCCCTTCCACAAGATGCGAAAGAGCAAACGCTCCAGCGCAGTCAGGCGGGGCTTAGGACAAGGTACGACGGTCAGGCGGTAGTAGATGACGGATGCGATGTACGCATTCGCCACCTCCGCTCGACCTTTCAGGGATAGCTTCCTCTCGGCCCATTTCTGGGTGAGAGAAGCCACCCTGCTCGTCACCTCGTCCCAGTTTTTGTCCGTCTGGAGGTCTGGACCGAACCAGACACCTAGCAATTTAACCGGTCCGTCCGTCCAGCGCCCGACGACGCTGTTGGACGGCATGGACCTGCCTCTCCAGGTGCCGAGCTGCAGGCCCACTGACTTTTCCTGGTTGATCATTGCTCCTGTCACCGCTTCGTATTCTCTTAGTGTAGTGCCGATCGCCTCGATGTGTTTGGCGTTCGACACCACTACGGTGACATCGTCGGCATATGCTGACACGGATCTTCCGCATCCTAGTTCGCGCGGGACCCCCCTCAACGTCTCCAGTTTGTGCAGTAATGGCTCGAGAGTCAATACGTACAATAGGGACGAGAGGGGACATCCTTGGCGGACCGAGCGCATGATGTTGAACGGTTCCGAAAGGTGACCGTTCACTCTCACTACAGAGCAGATGTCGCTGTGCATGGCAGCGATCCAGCCTCTGAAGACGGGCCCAAAGCCAGCCGCCCTCAGGACTGCCGTTAGGTAACGATGGTCGACTCTATCGAAGGCTTTCGACTGATCTAAATTGATCAAAGACCCACCCGTGCCAGGTTCCCTATCTACCCTCTCTACGATGTATCGCATGAGGTGGAGGTTGTCGTGGAGGGATCTGTCGGGAATGGCGCATGTCTGTGCCTCTCCCACCAGACCACCAACGACAAGCGCCAACCTCTTTGCTAGCACCTTGGCCAAAATCTTGAACTCTGTGTTTAGCAGAGTTATGGGCCTAAAATTATCTGTTATCCCCCTTGTTCGGATCCTTTCTCAGCAGCGCCACCGCTCCTCGGCTCACAGAGCTGGAATTTCTCCCGTTCTGTTGCCAGTTGCAGTAGACGTCCGCCAAGAGGCCTCCGAACAAGTTTGGCATTTGTACGTAAAGTTCATAGGGCAGATCATCCAAACCAGGCGCTTTACCCCTTGTGCAACTAGTCATTGCATCCCGTACTTCAGCAGTTGTTATCGGCTTTTCGCAACACTCCGCCTCAGTGGCCGAAAGCCGCGGCAGTCCGTCGAGGTAGACACTAAAGTCCATCCCTCGATCCGGCCCGCCACTGCCCCCGAACAGTTGAGCGAAGTGTCGCTGAAAAGCTTCACACATTTGCCCGGGATCGAGTAGCATGCGCCCGTCGTGGTCCACCAAAGACCGGATCGTGGCTTTGTTGCCACGACGCGCCTCCGCCACTCGGGCCCATTGAACGGCTTTCGTCCCCTCGTGTCTGAGAGCACGCACCCTAGCTCTGACAACGCAGCCTTCGTGCTTTGCATTGAAGAATTGGTCAAGGGCCAATTTCGCCGCAAGTACGCCTCATCTAATTTTCTAACTAATTCTCCCTCTGCTCTATTTTTCTCTATTGCTAAAGTCTTACTAAACCTAATGGACTCTATTCTAATTGCTCTTTTCAGAGCAAACCACCACTTGTTGTTGACGATGGCCCCCGTCAACGCCCGCTTAACTAGTTCGCTAATCCGGTCTCTGTAGGCCTTGCGCGCTGGTAAGGACGCGTTTAACTTCCAGTAGCCGGGTCCTCGTCTATGAAGCCTATCTAAGTCAAGCACACAGATCACGAATTTGTGGTCCGTGTAGCTGACTATCTTGAATTGTGGACAGCCTATGCTAGACCTATTTATTTCCCTACAAAATACTCTATCTAGATATGATCTGGATGACCCTATGCGATTTGTCCAAGTCCACATTGGTACATTCGGGAAATCCATTCGGTACCTGTCAGACAGTTCAAAACGTCTGAGCAGGTTGGTGAGACTCTTGCACCCTCCTTCCCTATCCACTAATCCCACATAATCCCAGCGTGCATCTAAGATCCCGTTCCAGTCGCCCACTAACACTAAAGAGTGGGACGTTCCAAGAAAGGTCTCCAGACGCCGGAAGAAATCAGGCCGCCCTGCTCCTGTCGGGGCATAGACGGCCACTAACCTGAAAGCTTGCCCGTCTCCGCTGGTCACGTCCAGCACCACCAACTTACCTTCTGGGTCCATAAGATGGCCTGTATGGCAAGATCCAAACCTCTCCGAAAAAGCACAGCAACTCCTCCCCCCGATCACGGACGGCTGGGAGATGCGTACACATCGTAGCCGCCGAAGATCGGTGCGAAAGCCTGTGCTTCGGAGATTCTGGTCTCGCTGATGGCCACTACATCTATGTTTAGTGACCTGAGGTCGTTGAGCAGGTGGCCCTGCTTCCATGACGACCCCAAGCCACGCGCATTTATGCTGCCTATTCTGAGTGAGGTCATGTTGAAAAGGAGTGGAAAAGATGGGAAAGACCACTTACCTTACTTCTCGTAGGGGAAGGACGGCTTTTCCATCCTTTTCACTGCTTGTGGCCTCCTCAGGAAGGATGTCCTTATAAATCCTCCTGGAGAGTGCTTGTCGGAAGTCTCCGATGTCTTTGGGGAATTTTTGTTTTAGTGTCATGTACGTTTTCTGTGTGATGCGAGTGATTTGTATGTGTGGAGGTGGTGTGAATTTTGGGGTTGTTGTGTAGTCTTTTTCTGTGATGCTGGTGTTGTGTTGGATGTAGTGTAATAATTGCTTGTTGTTCAAATTTAATGCTGTGTAGTGTGTATCGTTTTGGTTGTTTTGTTTTGTTTGCGTTTGTTGTGGGTTTGTTTCTGTTTCGCATTTTGGTGATTTTTGTGGTGTAGGTGATGGTGGTGCTGGGGATAATGATGGTGATGGTGTTGGTGTTTGGGTTGATGGGGTTTGTGATGCTGGTGTGGATGGTGGCATATCTGTCCTAACTTTTTTGTTTCTTAGTTTATTTGTTTCCCTCTGTATTTTGTTTTTGGATGGGAAAGGAAGAGAATTTTTTCTTTTTTGGTTTCTATTTTTTTTCCGGATATCGTTTCCCACTCCTCGTCGTCACAATCTGTCTCCAGTTGTGATAGGCCGGGGAATGGAAAATCCTCCACAGCCGTTAGTTTTGGTTGTGGTGTGGTGGATGGTGTAGGCGCTGGTGCTAGTTCTGAAGCGTTGGGTGGTGGTGGTGTTGGTTTTGCTGGTGGTGGTAGTGGTGTTGGGTTTGCTACTGTTGCTGGGGTTGTTGCTGTTATAGTTGCTTCTGTTGTTGCTGCTACAGTTGTTGCTACCATCTCTGCTACTGGTGGTCTTGATGGTTGTGTCACTGGGGTGGGTAGGAGAGGTGGCCTCAACCTTTTAGCCTGAGGGCAGAAAGCCCTTAGGTGGGTTCCTTCACCACAAACGACACACCTAGGTCTTCTGCCCTCGACAATTACCGTGAGGTGGCTGCCGTCAGTGAGG
This sequence comes from Eledone cirrhosa, assembly GCA_964016885.1. NCBI lineage: Eukaryota > Metazoa > Mollusca > Cephalopoda > Octopoda > Eledonidae > Eledone > Eledone cirrhosa. The sequence continues at coordinate 362,198,601 of OZ024742.1, read as the reverse complement.
TCTATTACCTCTGGGATCTCCTCAATGCTTTTTTGGTCCGCTTGGATCAGGAGCTCCATCCCAGATCCGGACCAGTTTTCCTGCTTTTCTTTTGCTACTGCCATTATTTTCGTGTTGGCTTCGATGCCGGCGAGGACAGCCGCTATTAGCCAGGGAATTTCGATGGCCGGTGGAACGTGGGTCACCCTGATCTTTACGAGTCTCTGGCCACAATAGCTTGGGACGAGTGTGAGGTCGTCACTTTTTAATGGGGCCATGGAGTGTTCTCTAGCCTCCTCCTGTGTTTCAAAGAACACATCCACGGTTCCATACTTTTGCCCACGTCTGATGTGGGTTTTTCTTGCCCACACATGTCCCAAAGCTTTTTGGATTTGGGACTCGGATGCCCGTTCCACTCGGCGCGATTTTACATTTATTGTTCTATACGACACGGTGCACAGGCGCCGATGCTCCATTTTATTAGGTGGGGGGGGGCTGACCCTGTACTCATCTTTCTTTACCATTTGTTTGGCATTTTCTAAATCTTCTTGAGTTACAGTGAACGCTTCGAATTGTTTTGCTACGATGGCGAAACTGAGGGTTGGTTTTATAATGTCATTGTTGTTGTTGTTGCTATCGTTAATATTAATTTTATTTCAGTTGTGGTGGTGGTGACGTCAGTCGTCTTTGGTGGGGAAGAGTCCATTTTGCTTGATTTCATTTCGACGTCACGAGTTAATTTATTTTTTTCTTCTTTTGTTTCTGTTGTCGCGGTGGTGGTGGTGGTGGTGGTTGTCGCGGTGGTGGTGGTGGTGGAGGGTTTAACACCTGCAGTCATTGGTAATGGCGGGAAATGAATGTCTGCCTGAGATAAATTTAAAATATTGCTACTGCTTATATTTTTTTTGTGTTGGCAAACGTAGTAACATTTACAATGGTGGTGTCGGTGTGAGGTGTTATTTTGTGAGGAAGGCTTTCAGCTGCTTCGTGCAGAGGGGAATTAGCCATTTTTTTTCAAAGAAATTTTTGGATAATAATAAAAGTTTAAATTTTGGGCACAAGGCCCCAATCATTTTGGGTGTCCTTTTCGGAAAACAATGTATGTGTGCTTATAAACAGTTTACAATAAAATTTTCCATAAATGGCAATTTTTAAACAAAACGGAAATAACAAACCTTTGCGGAGCTCACGATAATACGATTTCCTACGTAGGTCGCCAATAATAATAATAATAATAATAATAATAATAATAATAATAATAATAATGATTTCTTTATTAACTACAAGGGTTTACATAAAGTAGACATTAAGGACAGTGCAGGACAATGCAGGACGGTACAAATGGGCATTTCTGCGTGTAAAAAACAAAAACAGAGGATGTAACAAAAATAACAATGAAAATAACAATGAAAAATTCCCCAATAGGGGGGAGACTTCGGAGGGACATTTGTGGTGAAAGCCCAGTAAAAAGCCACAATGACCCTGACCACCAAGGCAAGTGCCCTCTCCCAGTTTTCCACCTTTAATTTACAGATATATACTCAGCGTAGGCCCATTCACTCGGGCCATTCTTGCTTCTCTCACCCATCTTTCAACAAAATGCTGGGAAGAGAGCACTTCCCTCTCTACTCTGATTTTCCTTTTCAAATGAAATTTGAAAAAGTCAATCAGAGCATCACCGAAGAGGTAAGTGCTCGTCTTCAGCCCTTTCAAACGTGTCCACCATACTATCTCTTTCACCATGGCCACCAGGCAGATAAAAACTGCCTGCCCTTCCCGGCTAAAGGAGGAGGGCGGGGCAATCCTCACGATGGACTCAGATGATAGCCGGATCCGTCCTAAACGCGACAGCAGGTGTTCGACATAAACCCACAAGTCAGCAATTTTCGGACACTGGACGAGTGCGTGCAGGACGGTTTCGTCGCCCTGCGCGCATCTCGGACATGCCCGGCTGACGGCACCTCCATGCCTGTAGAGTTTATCCCGAACTGGCAAGGCTCCTCGGTAGCACTGCCAGGCCAGAGATTTCTGGAAGTTGTCCATAGGCCCTGGCCCGAAAGTTCTTCCGAAGAGATTGGCTAGTTGATTTTCGTCGACGCCTAGAGTTTCCCCAAGTACGTCATCGCTCTTCCCCTCCACTAATCCTCTATAGAACGCCGAGGTGGAGTTTCCACCGATTACATTGCCCGATTGGTCGAGGGCTGTGAGCGCCTGAAGACATTCCAGTCTCCAGGCGCTCCCTCTCGGTCTTCGCTTGACCCAGGACTGCAGCTCCGTCAAGGAAACGAGCTGGGGAAACACGCGCCTAGCAAACGGCGACCACACCTGATCACCGTCGAGGAAGAGGTGGAGATGTCGTAGCCTGAGCGCGTGCCTGCGCATCATCAGCCACGGCATGCCCAGCCCTCCACGTAGCGGGTGTTGACAACAGATGGACCGCCTGACCATCGGAGCGCGTCCCTTCCACAAAAAGCGAAAGAGCAAACGCTCCAGCGCAGTCAGGCGAGGCTTAGGACAAGGTACGACGGTCAGACGGTAGCAGATGACGGACGCGATGTACGCGTTAGCCACCTCCGCTCGACCTTTCAGGGATAGCTTCCTCTCCGCCCATTTCTGGGTGAGAGAAGCCACCCTGCTCGTCACCTCGTCCCTGTTTTTGTCCGTCTGGAGGTCCGGACCGAACCAGACCCCTAGCAATTTAACCGGTCCGTCCGTCCAGCGTCCGACGACGCTGTTGGACGGCATGGACCTGCCTCTCCAGGTGCCGAGCTGCAGGCCCACTGACTTTTCCTGGTTGATCATTGCTCCTGTCACCGCTTCGTATTCTCTTAGTGTAGTGCCGATCGCCTCGATGTGTTTGGCGCTCGACACCACTACGGTGACATCGTCCGCATATGCTGACACTGATCTTCCGCATCCTAGTTCGCGCGGGACTCCCCTCAACGTCTCCAGTTTGTGCAGTAATGGCTCGAGAGTCAATACGTACAAGAGGGACGAGAGGGGACATCCTTGGCGGACCGAGCGCATGATGTTGAACGGTTCCGACAGGTGACCGTTCACTCTCACCACAGAGCAGATGTCGCTGTGCATGGCAGCGATCCAGCCTCTGAAGACGGGCCCAAAGCCAGCCGCCCTCAGGACTGCCGCTAGGTAACGATGGTCGACCCTATCGAAAGCTTTCGACTGATCTAAATTGATCAAGGACCCACCCGTGCCAGGTTCCCTAGCTACCCTCTCTACGATGTATCGCATGAGGTGGAGGTTGTCGTGGATGGATCTGTCGGGAATGGCGCATGTCTGCGCCTCTCCCACCAGACCACCAACGACAAGCGCCAACCTCTTTGCTAGCACCTTGGCCAAAATCTTAAACTCTGTGTTTAGCAGAGTTATGGGCCGGAAATTGTCTATGTTATCCCCCTTGTTCGGATCCTTTCTCAGCAGTGCCACCGCTCCTCGGCTCACAGAACTGGGAATTCTCCCGTTCTGTTGCCAGTTGCAGTAGACGTCCGCCAAGAGGCCTCCGAACAAGTCTGGCATCTGTACGTAAAGTTCATAGGGCAGACCATCCAAACCAGGCGATTTACCCCTTGTGCAGCCAGTCATTGCCTCCCTTACTTCAGCGGCTGTTATCGGCTTTTCGCAACACTTCGCCTCAGTGGCCGAGAGCCGCGGCAGTCCGTCGAGGTAGACACTAAAGTCCATCCCTCTACCCGGCCCCCCGCTGCCCCCGAACAGCTGAGCGAAGTGTCGCTGAAAAGCTTCACACATTTTCCCGGGATCGAGTAGCATGCGCCCGTCGTGGTCCACCAAAGACCGGATCGTGGCTTTGTTGCCACGACGCGCCTCCGCCACTCGGGCCCATTGAACGGCTTTCGTCCCCTCGTGTCTGAGAGCACGCACCCTAGCTCTGACAACGCAGCCTTCGTGCTTTGCATTGAAGAATTGGTCAAGGGCCAATTTCGCCGCAAGCACGTCGGTCGCAATGCCTTTGCTAAGCGCCTCGTCTAATTTTTTAACTAGTTCTCCCTCTGCTCTATTTTTCTCTATTGCTAAAGCCTTACTAAACCTAATCGATTCTATTCTAATCGCTCTTTTCAGAGCAAACCACCACTTGTTGTTGACGATGGCCCCCGTCAACGCCCGCTTAACTAGTTCGCTAATCCGGTCTCTGTAGGCCTTGCGCGCTGGTAAGGACGCGTTTAGCTTCCAGTAGCCGGGTCCTCGTCTATGAAGCCTATCTAAGTCAAGCACACAGATCACGAATTTGTGGTCCGTGTAGCTGACTATCTTGAATTGTGGACAGCCTATGCTAGACCTATCTATTTCCCTACAAAATACTCTATCTAGATATGATCTGGATGACCCTATGCGGTTTGTCCAAGTCCACATTGGCACATTCGGGAAATCCAATCGGTACCTGTCAGACAGTTCAAAACGCCTGAGCAGGTTGGTGAGGCTCTTGCACCCTCCACCCCTATCCGCTAATCCCACACAGTCCCAGCGTGCATCTAAGATCCCGTTCCAGTCGCCCACTAACACTAAAGAGCGGGACGTTCCAAGAAAGTTCTCCAGACGCCGGAAGAAATCAGGCCGCCCTGCTCCTGTCGGGGCATAGACGGCCACTAGCCTGAAAGCTTGCCCGTCTCCGCTGGTCACGTCCAGCACCACCAGCTTACCCTCTGGGTCCAGGAAGATGGCCCGTATGGCGAGATCCAAACCTCTCCGAAAAAGCACAGCAACTCCTCCACCCGATCCAGGACGGCTGGGAGATGCGTACACATCGTAGCCGCCGAAGATCGGTGCGAAGGCCCGTGCTTCGGAGATTCTGGTCTCGCTGATGGCCACTACATCTATGTTTAGTGACCTGAGGTCGTTGAGCAGGTGACCCTGCTTCCATGACGACCCCAAGCCACGCGCATTTATGCTGCCTATTCTGAGTGAGGTCATGTTTAAAATAGAGTGGAAAAGATGGGAAAGACCACTTACCGTACTTTTGGTAGAGGAGGGATGGTTTTTACATCCCTTTTCACTTGATCGTCTGGTGAAGGGACCGTTGAATCGTCCCTTCGGCTGGTCGTCGGCTCTTCTAAGAGAATGTCTGAGTATACTCTTCGATTGATGGTTCCTCCTAGGTCCCTGAAATCACCAACTGCGTTGGGGAATTTCGTTTTAATATTTGTGTATTGTTTCTGTGCTATTTTTAGCAGTCTTATGTTAGTTGGCGTTTTGATTGGTGCTGGTATTATGTAGTCCTGTTGTGAAATGTCTGTGTGTTCAATTATGTAAGTCATTAGTTTCTTGTTGTGTGTATTTATTGCCGTGCATTTGTTTTTCTGGGGGTGGGGTGTGGTTCTGCTATTTTCTTGTCGTTGTTGCTGGGTGTGTGTGTTTTGTTGTTGTGTTTGCGATGTTGGTGCTTGTGGTGGTGGTGTTGAAGGTGTTGTTGGCGGTGGGGTTGTCGCCGGTGGTGATGGTGGTGCTGGTGTGGGTGGTGATGGTGTTGGTGGTGTTGCTGCTGTGGGTCTCTTTGCAGTAGACTTTACCCTTTTCTCATTTCTTTCCTCCCTTTTCAAAGGCGACGATGCGCTGCTTCTGCGTTTGTGCCTTCTTACGACCTTTTGCCATCCCTCTCCCACCTCACACTCCATGTCTGATTCTGTAAGGTCGGGGAGGGGTACCAGCTCCACTCTTTCACTTGTTGTTGTTGGTGATGTTTGCACTGGAGTCTCTGTTGCAGCTGCATTTGGTATTGCTGTTGTTGTTGTTAATATTTCCACTGCTGCTGCTGTCTTTGATTTCCGTGGAGTGGGTATGGGTGCCACGGACCTATCGTTCCTGGTTGCCGCTTGTCCTGTTGCTGGTAGCCGTGGAGCCGGATTCGGAAGGAGGGGGGTTTTCTCCTTTCTCAGGGTCTTCTCGTTGCAGAAGGCCCTGAGGTGAGTCTTCGATCCACAGCGAAAGCATTTCGGGCGTTTGCCCTCAACACTTATGGGCAGTTGAGTGCCGTTATCGAAGTCTATCACATCCGGGATAGCTTCGATGCACTCCTGGTTGGTTTGGATTAGCATCTCAATGGAGGAGCCGACCCAATCTTCTCTTACTTTTTTCTGTACTTGCAGTACAGTTGTTTTGTCCTCGATTCCGACGAGGACAGACGCGGCCAGCCAAGAAGGGGTCATTCCGGGGGGGACGTGGGTCAGTTTGACCCTCACAATTTTTTGCCCGCAGTAGGAGGGCACCAACACCATTTCCTCGCTCCTTAGGGTCACTACTGATTGGGCCTTTGCCTCCTGGGGTGTGGCAAAAAGTACGTCTACGGTGGCGTATTTTTTGCCTCGGGTGATGTGCGTTTTCCTCTGCCACACGGACCCCAAGGCTTTTTGTATTTGGGCCTCTGTGGCTCTTTCCACCCTACGGGATTTTGTACTTACTGTACGGTACGTGACCGTACAGTGCTCTTGGGTTTCGAAAAAATTTTTCGCTGCCTTGCAGATTGCTCGGTGTCCGTTCTTTGTCACCATCTTCTTCGCTTCCTCTAATTCCTCATTTGTTATGAGGATTGTTTCCAAGTTTTTCGCAATACCTGCAAATGAGATTGGTTTTTCTCTGCTGTTGTTGTTGTCGTCAGAGCTGCTGGTACTTTTGTTGCTGCAGGTACTACGACTACTGCCTCCGCCGCTGTTGCTGTGGTTGTTGTTGGTGTTGCTGCTGCTAATGCTGTTGTTGTTTATGCTGCTGGTGATGCTGTTGCGGCTGCTACTGTTGTTTTCATTGTCACTGTTGCTGTTGTTATTACGGCTGCTACTGCTATTATTCCTGACGTCAGACGAATGAACTGGGTTTTCGTATTTCCCGCACACCTCTTTCGTCGCTGTCGTCGTCGTCGTGGAAAAACCTTGCACGCTTTGCACGAGACTTTTCTTTTCTTTCGTCGCTTGCGAAAGAGAAGGGAGGGAGAGAGACACATTTAAAGAAGGGAGGGAGAGAGACAATCTTCTCTCTGCTGTAGTGATGATTGAGGAAGAAGAAGACGGAATGAGTGGGAGTGACGTATGAAATTTCTTTTTGGTAGCCATGTTTTTTTGTTTAAAATGAAATTCTGGGTACAAAACCCCAATAACTGGTTATTTAACCCCGAAGGGCCAAATAACGGACAGAAAGACCCCTCTCACGAGGAGGAGGGTGTCTTTATCAACAATTTGGTTCAAGTTTTAAACAATTTACAATTGTTTTAACGGTTAAAAATTACTATACCTTACAGAGCCGAGCCTCCGTCAACCATGGCATTCAATAATAATAATAATAATAATGTATAAAATTTTAACATCAGTCCTAACTGAATACACATATGACCACCTGATAACAAATGACCTATTTCCCATTGAGCAGAAAGGGTGTAAACGAGGCTCATATGGCTGTAAGGATCAGCTTCTGGTTAACAAAATGATACTGGAAGATTGTCATAATAGACACAAAAATCTATCGATTGCTTGGATAGATTATAAAAAAGCATTCGATAGTTTGCCACACAGTTGGATTGAAAAATGTTTAGAGATTTTCAAAATATCCCCCGTTGTCAGGAGGTTTTTGTCATTCAGTATGAAGACATGGAAAACGACACTCCTTTTGAATAGTGAAACAAAATCACTGGAAGCTGGAGAAGTTAATATTAATTGTGGAATTTTTCAGAGTGACTCTTTATCACCGCTTTTATTCTGCATCGCACTTATACCATTAAGTAAAATGCTCAATGAAACAAAACATGGATATAAAGTCTATGACAAAACCATTAATCACCTGTTCTACATGGATGACCTGAAACTATTTGCAAAAAATGATGAACAATTGCAAGGGCTATTATCCACTGTGGAGCAGTTCAGTGATGACATTAAAATGGAGTTTGGACTAGATAAATGCGCCAAAGCTGCTGAAGAGTTCAGACAATAATCTTGATCGGGGGAACGTGATAAGAGAACTTGATCAAGAAAAAACTTACAAATATCTAGGTGTTTGTGAAGGAGACGGAATCAAGCACTCGACAATGAGGGAAAGGATAAGGAAGGAATGTTACCGCAGAGTAAGAGCAATCTTAAGAACGGAATTGAATGCAAGGAATAGGATCGATGCCATAAACACGCTTGCCATACCAGTAGTAACCTACAGTTACAATGTCATCAACTGGTCAAGCACAGAGATCCGTAGGCTCGATACAAAAATTCGAAAATTCTTAACCATGCACAGAATGCATCACCCTAAGGCAGATATAGATAGAATATATCTCCCTAGGAAAGAAGGAGGACGTGGGTTAATCCAGTTAGACATTGCGTTGAAAACTGCAACAATTGGATTATCTACATATCTAAGGGAATCACATGATTGGATGATCAAACTCGTTTTGAAACACGAAAGCATCAAAAGATCATATTCCATTACAAAAGATGCACAAAGATACAGTAATGGACTACAAATTTCAGAAGTCCCATTTACTGCTGAAATGGAAAACACAGAAAAAGCAAAGCAGGTAAAAGTAACTGCAAAGAAAGAACTGCTACAGAAACTGGCTAAGAAATGGCAAGAAAAGCCTCTGTATGGAAAATACCCAGAGCGAGCTAACAATCCTGATGTTGACAAAACTTTAACCCATCAGTGGTTGGCATCCTCTGGACTGAAATCGAAGACTGAAGGACTGATTATATCAGCACAAGATCATTGTCTGCCAACAAAAAATTACCAAGCCAACATAATAAAAAATGGATGCAGCCCATTATGCCGTGTATGCAAAAAACAACCAGAGACCATTGACCATATAATTTCAATGTGCAGTCCTATAGCTCCAACCGAATACCTAAACAGGCATGACAGAGCTGCACAATACATACATTGGATAATGTGTAAGCATTTTGACCTGCCCCATCAAAAGAATTGGTGGGAGCATCAACCACCTCCCATACTTGAAAAAGATCACATCTCAATCTTGTGGAACTTTAGCATCCAAACAGACCGAAAAATAGATGCAAATAGACCTGATATAATAATGAAGGACTTCAAAAAGAGGGTATGCCTGCTAATTGATATGTCTGTTCCAATAGACAAGAATGTATCTATAAAAACATTTGAAAAATTGAGCAAGTATAAGGACCTGGAGATAGAAATTGGAAAAATGTGGAAATTGAGAACTAAAACAATACCAGTGGTTGTAGGCGCTCTGGGAATGATACCTAGGGGGTCTAATGATTACTTATCGCAAATCCCAGGAAACCCGCGTATAGGAGAAATACAAAAGATAGTACTAATGGGAACTGCCCATATACTAAGGAAGATTCTGTCAATATAAGTACATCACAAGTCTAAACACTAAAGATGCATGTGTGAATATGTATGTTCTTTCTTGAAAATGGCGGACCTTGTTGTCTCTTGAGGTCACTGGTTGTGACTTGGTGATAACTCGTATGAACATAAAGCAAGATAAATGCATCTGTAATAATAATAATAATAATAATAATAATTGTTTCTACTTTAGGCACAAGACCAGTAATTACCCAGTGCATTACTGGTACTTTATTTTATCGACCCCGTAAGGATGAAAGGCAAAGTCAACCTCGGCGGAATTTGAACTCAGATCGTAAAGGGACGTAACTATGCTGGAAAGCATGGCGTCCGACCCTCTACCGAAACTGCCAATAATAATAATAATAATAATAATAATAATTAAATAATGGCTTCTGATTTAGGCACAAGGCCGGCAACTGGGGGGGGGGCAGGAAAGTCAATAAAATCGGCCTCAGTACGTTACTGGTACTCTATTTTATCGACCCAGTAAGGATGAAAGGCAAAGCTAACCTTCGCGGGATTTGACCTCAGAACATAAAGGGCCAAACCTCTATGCTACAAAGCATGTTGTCCGACGCTCTACCGGTTCTACCAATCTACCGCCCTTAATATTGGTTTCTGGGATGAACTCTATGTATTATCGTGAATACCCCACACTATTTACTAAGCTACGCACCGTCACTAATGCCTTATCTACTCCCATATGAATGTGAATGGATGTATGTAAATCTGTATATAAGTGTTATAATGTAGTTCATAGTTTTACACCTACGTAGCTGCAATTTCTTTTACAAGGGCACATCTTTTCAAATATTTTCAGAGGTTTATAAATTATAGGCCGTTAGATTTTCAATTGGCTTGTTTATTTATCTATTCCACCTTATCTGCTCATCATTGATATGAGACTCGGCTTGAACGCTCTTTGGATTGTGTTAATGGAAGCATGTTGAGCGTGGATCAATGCTACAGGATCAACTGAGCACTGTCAGCATTTATAAGAGCAATCGTTTGGAAATATAGTGAATTCACGTAATTATATTTATTGTAGGTATTAATAAACCCGGGCACGAGAGGATATTTTACTAGCGCCAAATATTTTTATAGACCCCAATAATCATTTAAACAAATTAGCTGAAATGTTCACTAAAAGCAGACAGACATTTAAATACATTTATTTTAATGTATTATAACCGGGTGATAGCTCCCTATTAAACGGATGGTCACATCTTACAAATTTAACGAGAAGATTTATAACATGTCAGATATTCATAATATGCTCTTCCGTTGTTCAACATACTGAAAAGTTCCTTCGTGTTAACATATTTACAGTTTACCGCAGCTTCATAATAACCTAAAACTCCATTTGTCTTCCATTTTCTGTTGTAATATTGTATATCGTCTTCTTTCGGTATAAGGATATATGTATGTATATATCTATATATACATATATATGTGTGTGTGTGTGTAGAACAAAGAAAATGTGACAAGAAACCAGCTGGACCTTAACGCACCAGAGTACTCGATACTTAGGGTAGTAGAGTGGGTAATAGGAAAAGTGTCAGGACCCCGACGGCTGAGCTCCGGCCGTTTCGACAGCCATCGGAGTCCTGACACTTTTCCTATTTATATATATATATACAGATATATATGTGTAGATAAATCTACCAAAATATGCGGTAGTGTCCAATCCGTATGAAGAACTCCAAATATTATGAAAAGAGAAGATGCATTCAAAAATTGTTGATGAAAATCATAGGAAGACAGAGTAAAGATAAATTAATAAAAACAATGAATAAAAACAAAGAACAAATTCCTTATATTAAAAATTCATCATTTTACGATCGTTTCTAGGATATATATGTGTGTTGGTATGTATATCATATAGATCTATGTAAAAATATTACAAACTATCAGAGGAAATATACATACCATCACATATATATATGCTGTCTTCAGAAAAGATAATTTCTGAATATTTTTACATAGATCTATATGATATACATACCAACACACATATACATCCTAGAAACGATCGTAAAATGATGAATTTTATTATAAGGAACTTGTTCTTTGTTTTTATTCATTATTTTTATTAATATATATATACATATATACTCGTATATATATATATATATCACATATATATATGAATATGTATGGATACATACACACACACACACATATATATATATATATATATATATATATATATATATATATATATATATACATATGTGGCTCAGAGAAATGTTACTCAATATCGTAGTAGAGTTTAAATATTCATTTTATTCCGTCTATATATCTTCCTAGATATTCGGAGTGTCTGTCTCGAATTGAGGGATCTGATACTATGGACATGTGGTTTGAATGTTTCAGGAACGAATCGCTTGACAGATTTTACGGGTGAAACCAACCGGCAGGAGACCTAGGGGTAGAGCCGAGGAAGATGGTTGGATAACATCCATAAGCTTGACTTGTCTCGCTTCGGGATCCAACCGGAACAGTTGAAGACGGGTGAGAGTTTGAGGACTCTTCCCACACGACCCTCTTAGGAGTAAGAGGGCAAAGAAGAAGAAGAAGAAGAAGAAGAAGAAGAAGAAGAAGAAGAAGAAGAAGAAGAAGAAGAAGAAGAAGAAGAAGAAGAAGAAGAAGAAGAAGTACGAGGAGGAGCATGTATGTGTCCGTGCATGTGTTTCTCTGTGTCTGTTTATTTATGTATTTTTGTATCCGATATTTCCTGTACAGTCAGTTGATCTAAGATTAATGTTTACAGTGTGTTGACATCGCTACCGAATGTAAGGAACTACTTCATATACAAACAGGAAGAGAGATAAAAACGAATATGAGGGGGAGAAGAAATATATAGAATATAAGAGTTTAGTAATCAGACTCTTGTCTAGACAGTATATCTCATCTACAATCAGTAAACACGGAGAAAACATTACCACGGAAACAAAAAACTATAGACTCTACATCAGAAATACTCGTGGAGCTCCATTTAATGCGAGATGATCTCCTTCAGAGTTTGGCGAATGCAAACGGCATTTCTTAACCCTGAAGACCGGAAGTTTTGATGCTAACGGATAGAAAAAGGGAAGGGTCAGTCAAATCCAGGTATTTAGTTATGGACGACGTCGGGATGATGTTGGCACCGATTGATTATGTCTGTTTGTTATCTACGTCTCTGAAATCTGTCTCGTGTCAGGAGGTTCTATAGGCCGGTGCTTGACAACACATGACTACCTCTGGACAGGACGCCAGTCCATTGCGGGTTTAAATCTCCCCAGCTATTGCTTGTACACAGTTTCAGCTGAGTATACAGGAGCAATGTGAAATGAAGTGTTTTGCTCAAGAACACAACACAGAACAAACAACCCACTGCATTAGGATCGTTTGTCCAACACCTTACCACTTGGCCACTCGGCTCCACTGTGGAACAGTATATATATATCTCTTTCGTATGTTTGTTTGTATCCATATGGGAGGTTGGGGGTAGCAGAGTTATGGAGGCAGCATGGTCGAATAATTAAGGATTTCCCTTCGAAATCATTAGGTCCTGGTTTCGATCGCACAGCATGGAATCTTAGGCAAGTATCATGCTTCCATAGCCATGAGTGAGGCTATATGTTGTGAGTGAAATTGGGTAGAAATCGGATGAGCTGTATCATGCTGAATCTCCCTGAGAACAATATTAAAGATGCACACATGCGAGAAATGTACAACCACGTGATCGTTACTTTCACGAGCAGGTTTTCTCCTTGATCGTACAACTGTAATAATCATCGTTGAACGCGACGGATATCCATTCCATAGCATTCCATTTCTGTGTGTGTAATTGAAATTAATTTTATTGATAACTAGCAGTAAAGCCCGGCGTTGCTCGGGGTCGCTCAGTAGCTGTGTTAAAGTTACAATGTTAAGTTTCTTTTTTGGCTTAAAAACTGTAGTGTCTACTGTGCAGACTTGCATGTGGTGTTTTTGATTAATATTCCCTCAACCAACAATATGCCTTATGAAGTTAAGAAAACATAACGATAACCCGAATTAAAGTAAATTCAGCCTTATAAGACCGTAAAATTAATTTAAACGTTTAATAGGGAAAGTTTGCTAACCGTCGTAATAAAAAAATAAATATCAATAACTTACGAAGTATGAACTCGCCGAACTTTTAAAGCGTTGTAGCATACAAAGGCAGTACAGTGCAAATGAAGCTATTAAACAAATTGGAGATTCCAATTCACTCTACTAAAGATTTACTTTTTTTTAATTTTTGCCAGCGTAATTTTTTTAATTTTTGCACGCAGAAAATGTAAACAGAACGTAAGACGCTACGCTGAATGTAAACAGAACAAAGGGAAATCATTTTTTTTATTTTTGCACGCAGAAAATGTAAAGAGAACGTAAGACGCTACGCTGAATGTAAACAGAACAAAGGGAAATAACTGATCACTTACGCTCAAAAATCGATACATTATATTCGATTTCGTCAGATAGGGCGGGTCAATTTGAAATATTTTTTTCCGATGTCTTCGCTAGGGCTCAATGTACAAGTATAGCAATTTCGGTGCAATTCCGTGAGAGATTCTAAGAGGAGATGTGTGCCAAAAATCGATAGACAGACAGACAACCTCAGTTTTATATATATAGACTAGCAGTAAAGCCCGGCGTTGCTCGGGGTCGCTCAGTAGCTGTGTTAAAGTTACAATGTTAAGTTTCTTTCTTGGCTTAAAAACTGTAGTGTCTACTGTGCAGACTTGCATGTTGTGTTTTTGATTAATATTCCCTCAACCAACAATATGCCTTATGAAGTTAAGAAAACATAACGATAACCCGAATGTTATAACAAAAGAGGATGCTGGGGATAGAAACTGCACTGGTTATTTATTAACAAAGATCGAAAATGTAAACACTGCAACGCAGAGAAAAACATTAGCGTAACCAAATTATCAGTTATGTCTGTCTGCACGCCTATATCACCTCTCTGCACGACTGTCTGTCTGCACGCCTATATCACCTCTCTGCACGACTGTCTGTCTGCACGCCTATATCACCTCTCTGCACGACTGTCTGTCTGCACGCCTATATCACCTCTCTGCACGACTGTCTGTCTGCACGCCTAACGACGAAATATTTGCTTGTTTTACGTAGTCTTTAAATAGACTTGTTTTCAAGTAAAAATATTGTTTTAAAATGCTTTTAAATGGAAATGAAGCAAAACGGAAGCTTAGTGTTCGAACTGATGAATTTTGCAGGTCAATATTTTGCTGGCTCGACAACTGTTAAAGCCAGCGTAATTTTTTACGTAAGACGCTCAATGTAAACAGAACAAAGGGAAATAACTGATAACTTACGCTCAAAAATCGATACATTATATTCGATTTCGTCACATAGGGTGGGTCAATTTGAAATTTTTTTTTCCGATGTCTTCGCTAGGGCTCAATGTACAAGTATAGCAATTTCGGTGCAATTCCGTGAGAGATTCTAAGAGGAGATGTGTGCCAAAAATCGATAGACAGACAGACAACCACAGTTTTATATATATAGATTAGAGCAGGATTGAACGTCAGATAAATGTGATAGTGATGATAATGAATATATAAGCACTTGGTGAGTGTTGAATGTATCTGGTAATTGTTTTAATATATCAGTGTAATTTGCATCATAGTTCCTCAGTATAATCCACTTGTCATATTTATATCTTTATATACGCTGACAACTCTATTTCAGATCCTATTTGTTTTAGCACCAATTCTCTTAACACTTACTTAGATAACAATATATATCTTCCTTATTTTCCAATACTTATACTGGTGACGTCATTCGTCTAATTAATTAGTGTCATTTTTAAGATACTAAATTGTAATATCTTTAGCATGCATCATTTCGACAGTAAATTTAGAAATTAATTGTCGAACGTAGACCATATTATAGTGGTAATTGTGCCGAGATTTTAAATTTAAGAGGAAAAACATCGAAATGTCTTCTCTGGGCTCCATATAGTGTTATTAATTTTCACTTTGAGTTTATATCAAATCTGAATTGTTGCAAGCTATTTTGAAATCATGATATGGCCTTCCTCACAGAGTATGATACACACACACACACACACACACACACACACATATATATATATATATATATATATATATATATATATATATATATATAGTATTAATAATAAATTTGAAGACTAAAATCCAAAGAGGGCTCGATAAGGATAAATATATATCAAATATATAAGAACCGTAGAGCAAATATGCTTAAACTTTAATCTGTTATATTGATAAATATATATCATCATCATCAAGTCGAGCTTGCTAGGCTTTCTACGACACGTTTCCTCCATCCATCTCTGTCTCTCATAGCGTTTGCCAGTTCTTCCGCAGTGCATCCAGTATCGTCCTCAAGTTGCTTGACGTATGTCTTCTTGGGACGACCAGCGTTTCTTGCTCCATGAGATGGACTCCATAACAACACATCACCTGCTATTTCTTCCTTGCTGCGCCAACAGTGGCCAGCAAATCTGAGTCTCTGTCCACGTATTGACCTGCTGATAGGTGGCATATTGCCATAGAGATCCTTATTTGTAGGGTCTTCTCTCCAAGACACGTTTAAAGCAGCTGACTACCTTAAGAATGCAACATCACTATGTCAACGCAGGCAAAACAGAATATATTTGCCTGAACCAAGACTCCTCAGTTGGTATGCGAAGTCTAAACGGCGATACAATCAAGCAAGTTGACGACTTGAAATACCTAGGTAGCTATATCGCCTCCACAGAACATGATGTTAACATCAGACTGGGAAAAGCCTGGGGAGCATTGAATGCCATGGAAAATATATGGAAATCAAACCTGCCGGCCAAACTGAAAAAGAATTTCTTCAGAGCTGCTGTGGAATCTGTGCTTGTTTATGTCTCTATCACTTGGACGCTAACGTCGAAACTTGAGAAAAAGCTAGACGGGGCATACACGCGTATGCTCCGCGCTGCTTTAATATATATATATGGCTGTATTGTGCTGTGCTTTCTAGCAAAAATGCCACCAGTCGTAAGCAACTACCACACCCCTTCCAACTTGACTGCGACTACGTCACGATTTTTAGCCGTTTTGAAATGAATTCTTGGCGCGATCGCTTTGGAAGATTTAATGTCTAGATATGAGCGAGCTTCCTGAAGAATCCGGCGCTCGAGTTTATATAATTATTACATAATTATAGGAAAACTCAAAACACGGACGAAACCATGGTAGAGGTTTTAAATGTATTCTATTTTCTCCTAGTTTATTTTAAACCTAATTCTGTTTAGTTGACCATATCTAGGCGATTACGCTGTCGAAATATTCGATAAATATTCCGCTACGGCCGACGCGAAGCGCTAGTTTTGGTTATTTGTCGGAGATTCCTTCATAGAAGCCTCGTTCGTATAGCCTGGTCTATTCGATTTTTTATATAGTTAATTATGCTAATTGGGAGAGGAAATAGTATATATTTTATCTTGTGATTCTATAGACATGTTTTATGATATATATATATATATATATATATATATATATATATATATATATATATATATATATATGATATTAAATAAATGGAAACTATATTTATAAAACCATATTTATTTCATTATATATATTTCAGGGATATCATATTAACAATATGTTATGCCTTCTTCAGACAAAATACAATATAAACAGTCTTATAAATAAATAGATACGACATACCTTTCAATCGACTTGCATTTGGGAAGTTGATTTGGCAGTAAAAATATTATGGACAGTTGTAAAAAGAAAGAGAGAAAGAAAGAAAGAAAAACGAAGAAAAAGAAGAAATGCATGTGACTAAATAGAGAGATATAGAAAGATAGATAAAGAGAAGAACTTCATGCAAAGAAACAGAGAGAGAGATATAGAGAGAGGAAAAAAGAAAGAGATAGACAGAGATAGATAGAGAAACTAGGTAGTTGAGCATCAGTTGATACATTTATTTATTTATTTATTTATTCACTCAGCCCCAGCATTAATGCAAAGAAAGATGCATGTAGCCAAGAGAGAAAATAGCCGTCAACTGTGGTGTTGGAACGGACGTTAATTCTTTTAACTACGTTGGTTCCACATCGACGGAATTTAAACTTCGCTTAGCAACCACAGGGGTTCTTTCACAGATCCATCCAGAAAATCTTCAACAGCACTATCAGGCGTACTCTGGCAACTTAGGCATGATAGCGTTAGATATTCGACGACTTGGAATATAGTTTCAAGAGGGATTCCTTTTAATTCATCCTCTGAGACATGTGACCTCTGTGCGGAGGAGATATTCTTTATACTAAAATCTAAAAATCCCCTTAATCTACGGACAGATTTATTCAGTTGCTGCAGACATGGATTGAGCTCAACGTTTAAATATAAATTTAGATTTGGAATGTGGTGTGTTTGATTTGATTTGTAGTTGTTTATGAAACTAGCCGATAAATCTTTCGATTTCTTCTTTTTATTAAAACATTCTTCATGAATGGTTAAACTGCCCTAAAGGCTGATGCTCCAAGTGTATCGAATTAAGTTTTACACTAGATAAACTTCTATATTGAATGTGGGAACATATGTGGACCAAATGGGTATCCTAAACTTTTGGGGTGATTTCTGCTAGACAGGATTTGGTAAATAATTTTTGTTTTGTCTGTTTTGACTCTGATGCTTATGATGAACTTGGCAATGTGTTGTCAATTAACTTTGAAAGGCTGATCGTTGTGGTCGATTTGCGTGGCATACTGTGTTTTATTTTTATTATTTTTTAATATTTTGTGATATTTTTATTTTTAATATTAAATGTTTTAGTTTTCTGTTTATTTATTTTCTTGTTTCTGATGTTTTTGTTGGTATGTTGAAATCTGTTCTCTGTTTCTGCTTGATCGATAATCATGTAGAGTAAGGACAAGAATAGTATTGTTATGGTTGATGTAGACTCTATATATATGTGTATATATACACACATATATGTATACTTGAGTTTTTATAGCACAGTGAGAATGTTTTCGTGTGAAATAGGAGTTTGTTTATAGTTATGATATAAACATATGAATTTTTAAAAACTAGACATGGGATCATTGCTTTTCACACATTGTGGATACATGTCTCATTCATGAGTGCTGGTGTTTACATTGTGGTGCCTGTTTTATACGAACTAATATTTTCTAAATGATGAAACATGGCGTTTTTTAAACTCTGCCTCGCTTGTGTCTGGTTATTTTTCATTTTTCATTTTCTCTTTTTTCTCTCTATGTGACGGCTATTTTCTCTCTTGGCTACATGCATCTTTCTTTGCATTAATGCTGGGGCTGAGTGAATAAATAAATAAATAAATAAATAAATGTATCAACTGATGCTCAACTACCTAGTTTCTCTATCTATCTCTGTCTATCTCTTTCTTTTTTCCTCTCTCTCTGTTTCTTTGCATGAAGTTCTTCTCTTTATCTATCTTTCTATATCTCTCTATTTAGTCACATGCATTTCTTCTTTTTCTTCGTTTTTCTTTCTTTCTTTCTCTCTTTCTTTTTACAACTGTCCATAATATTTTTACTGCCAAATCAACTTCCCAAATGCAAGTCGATTGAAAGGTATGTCGTATCTATTTATTTATAAGACTGTTTATATTGTATTTTGTCTGAAGAAGGCATAACATATTGTTAATATGATATCCCTGAAATATATATAATGAAATAAATATGGTTTTATAAATATAGTTTCCATTTATTTAATATCATAAATATACTCCAAATACTTGTTGAGTGCTTTTATATCAGTTATAAATATTTACTCGTTGTTAACCCAACAATTTAAATATAACTTTCCATGTATATATATATATATATATATATATATATAACAAAGGAATTGTGGTAAGGAACCAGATGGACCGTAACGCACCAGAGTATTCAATACTTAGGGT
>OZ024742.1:362156847-362161847 GCA_964016885.1 Eledone cirrhosa | reverse complement strand
GTGATTTCATGTGTGGGCAACTGGTGAAAATTTCCGTTTTTGTATTTAGGCAGGTCTTTGGTGATTTAAGGTTTTGTAAAATCTAATATTTTTCACTTATGCAGAGTGTGCATCTTCTTGTCCTCTTTCATATTCTTTAGATTGGTTCAAGATTGACCAATCCAATTTATATTGGATACCTTGGTCTTTCAAATCCCATATTCTGCTAGCCAGAGCTGTTGTGAATCTTTTTTCTGGATGTCGGAAAGATGCGACATGTGAGTAATAACGCGTTTTGAATTTGTCTTGTGTCAAACCCACATATCGCTCACTGGTGGCTGGTTGGTTGTTGCTAATGGTTGTCACTTTAGCCGCATATACAATGGCTTTGGTGTTGCATTTACCTTGTCATGGGCATTCACTTTTGACTCTACAGGAGCAATTTTGATGTTCTCTAGGTGAATTCTTATTGATGATATAAGATTTAATAGGGAGACCGCAGGAGTAGCTAATTTTGAAATAGTTTCTATTGAAGGTCTTATAGTATCTATGTGTTCTAGGGAAATGTTTATCTAAGAGCTCTAGGAATTTTTTGCCTACATTAGTTTAACTGCTAGAGAGTAGGGGTGTGTGAACCAGATTATTTTTCTTTTCCTATTATTATGTTTAACAGAGTTAGTATTGTTGGGTATGTACTTAATCGGTTTCCCTAAACCGCTATTTTGAAGGGCTTTATTATAGTAGGGGGATGCCTTATTGAAAATAGCTTCTGAGGAAGAGAGGGTGGAGATCCTACGACTAATATTAGGGATAAGGTTTTTAAAAACTATAGGAGGATGGCAAGAGCCTTTATTTATGTATTTTAAATTTTCATTGGGTTTATGGTATGGTTTATAAGAAGCAGTAGGCAAATCTAGGTTTATATCTAGAAAGATAACATTGGAAAGGTTAGTGTCAATAGTAATTTTAAGATTAAAACTAGCAAAGGTTTTTATTAAGTCTTTCCTTAATCTATCTAAGTTATGGCCTATGGTGGTATGGGAAAGTATTAGACCATCGTCGCGATAAAGCCCAAAAATATGGTTAGGGAATTTTTCTTTCAGTGTGTGTAGGAGGAATAGGCCGACTAAATCACAAACATCAGCACTGTCAAAAGAGCCCATTGAGACATCGAATGGGCTCTCTGGGTTAGATATTTTTACCCAAGTGTCATTATCAGTAAAGAGTAGAGTGTTTCTAGCATGCAAGATGACATTCTCTTCAATATCAGAGATATTGGTAAACTTTCTAGCGAAATTTAAGGCTTTCGCTAAAAGAGTCTGAGTGAGAGACGGGTAGAAATCTACAATGTCAAATTGGGTGAATCTAGAACTATTTTTATCTTTAATTTTATTAAACCAATGTACTACGGAAGAGCTATTTATCCATTGGAGTAATTTAGACTTACTTCTAATCTGTGTGTTCATATTATTTAAAAAAATTTTGCTGACAAGACCGATATCAGTCTTAGCAGGGTTGATTAATCTACAACTAGGACGATTAATAAAGTCAGGTTTGTGATCTTTAAGGGTGATATATTCATTACGTTTAGCAAGTTTGTCTGTCCTATTATCTATTTTTAAAGAACTAGCTAATTCTTTAGCTTCCTTCTTTATATTATGATACGTGTTTATATTAGCTATTTGGTATTTAGAGGTGATGTTATCTATTAAGAGATGGTTATGTAAATTATTATTAACTTTATTCATAAGACTGCTTTATACTCTGTATCTATATGTCTGAGTGTTTTTATGTGTGTATACGTTCTGTATATGTATACGAGCGCCTCTGTATGTGTGCGTGTATATATATGTGTGTGTATGTGTGTTTTTATATCTATGTTTTTACATCTGTTTTTTACATTCTTATTTTTACGTGCGTGCGTAAGCGGGTGAATGTACGTGAATGTGTGTGTATGTGTGTATGTGTGTATGCGTATGTATGGGTGTGTATGTGTGTGTGTGTATATTATATTCGCGTACGTACGTGTGATTAGATATACATGGGGCGATATATATATATATATATATATATATATATATATATATATATATATATATATATATATATATATATATATATATATATATATATATATACGTGCCTCGTGTGTATGTATGTACGCATACATGCGCTTTTGTCTGTACGTATTTGTGTGTATAAATATTTTTATGGATATATGTTATTTATAGATATATGTGTATGTACGTGCGTCCCTATGTTTGTTTTCTTTTCTCTAGTGTTGATTGATTACTTTCTCTTTCATTTAAAAATTTTTTTTCATTCTCATATATTGTTTCATTTTTATACATATATCGAGAATGACACTTCTTTTCACTAAATGACCGCGCGTATGTGTGTGTTTATACGCGTGCTTTCATACTCGTATGTGTATTTAATACCTGTATCTAGATGCGTGTCAACTATATCATCATCTTCTCTTTCAACTCATATTATACCCGTATTTGTGGTCACATATACACAAATATACTTGCCCTCATATATGTACTTACGCACACATTTTCACCATACACATGCATTTGTACATACACACATATGTACATTTGTGAGTGTATATACATACATATATACATACTAACTATATTTCCTTATATTTTTTGTATATTTTTCTATATTTTTTAATATATCTCTTGCTTATTTTATTTATATATTTTTTGCATTTCTTGATGAGACTTTCCAAATATTTCACTATGTTTTATATTACCTTGTCCGACGAACGAATGAGGACGTTTTTTTCGTATTCGTCTTATTCGGGAAACCTCTGGTAATGAGGTAATTATATTGTATTGTTTATTACACATTATATATATATATATATATATATATATATATATATATATATATATATATATATATATATATATATATTGAGTACAAGCATATGTACTTTATGCGGAAATAGGAACTGTAGTCCTTTGCATTTCAGGATTTTGACACTCAGGTTTATGGTGTTTTACACTCCACTTTTATCTCATTTGCTCTTAAAACGCACTACTCGATGATAAAATAAGAATTGTAATTCTTACACTTCTCGATTCTGACACACAGGTTTTCTACTTCAGTTAATATGTTTCAAATTTTGATATTGGTTGTAACACACGCATTTTTTATTTTTTTATTTGTTTGGCACCCCCATCACGTGAAATGGTGGCAGAATGTATACCACACTACACACACAAATTCTTCAGAACATAGCAGCAGCACACTAAAGCTGACCTGTCAGCTGACCCCTTAACACCACTACTACTACCAACACAATGGAGGAGGTCAGCTGTACTTAAACAAAAGCAACTATAACAGATTGTCTTGCCTCAGAAAAATTTCTATAGACTTTTGACTGAGGAATGTTCTCACAACTGACCAATGGGATGCGAGCGTGTCCAATGACGCCGAAATTCGTTTGTTCTAACCCATATGATTCCAGTTCCTCAGAAGAATAACAACACAACCAGGAGCTGGGCATATCGATGTATTGACGGAGTAAAACACACTTCAACAACATGTGTACCTGTCTTTCCCACACCGATTCGGACTGCCTGAAGAGGTCACAGCCAATGATGGTTGTCCGCGAAATATATATAGCAGTATATCTATAATTTATAATAAACGAAGCCAAATTTTACATATTTGACTTAATTATTTTATTATATATATATATATATATATATATATATATATAGTGGTGTATGCCCCGTCTAGCTTTTTCTCCAGTTTCGACGTTAGCGTCGAAGTGATAGACCCATAAACAAGCACAGATTCCACAGCAGCTCTGAAGAAATTCCTTTTCAATTTGGCCGGCAGGTTTGATTTCCATATTTTTTCCATTGCATTCAATGCTGCCCTGGCTTTTCCCAGACTGATGTTAACATCATGTTCTGTGGAGGCGATATAGCTACCCAGGTATTTGAAGTCGTCAACTTGCTTGATTATATCGCCGTTTAGATTTCGCATACCAACTGAAGAGTCTTGGTACAGGCAAATATATTCTGTTTTGCCTGCGTTGACCTAGTGTCCGATTTCCTTTGCAACTGATTCGATGCTGTGAAGTAGTGATGTTGCATCCTTAAGGTAGTCAGCGAGGACCGCTAAATCATCCGCATAGTCAGCATCGGTGATTTTCTGAGCTGCATGGCGTCTACACGTTCGCTTTGTGAGAATGAAACCAAGCTCTAAGTTTTCGTCCAGGGCTTTTCTCAATACATAGTCGAGGCAGATGATAAAAATATATGGTGCAAGAGTATCCCTTTGGAGTACTCCTGCAATGATGTCAAAGAAGTTGGTATCTCCATCAGGTGAGCGCACCATTGCGCGGGTGTTTTTATATAACATCATGATGGCATTTACTGTTTCCTTTGGCAAGCCGTAGGCTAGAAGTATCTCTCTCATCCTCCCATGATGGATGGAATCGAATGCTTTTGAAAGGTCAATAAACAGGAGAGTTACTGGGAGGTTTTTGGCTTTTACGCCTTCCAAGATACGCCGAATAGTAAGTATTTGCCCTGATGTTGATCCGTGCTGCTTGAAACGTGTCTTGGAGGGAACACCCAACAAATAAGGATCTCTATGGCAATATACCACCTATCAGCAGGTCAATACGTGGACAGAGACTCAGATTTGCTGGCCACTGTTGGCGCAGCAAGGAAGAAATAGCAGGTGATGTATTGTTATTGAGTCCATCTCATGGAGCAAGAAACGCTGGTCGTCCCAAGAAAACATACGTCAAGCAACTTGAGGACGATACTGGATGCACTGCAGAAGAACTGACAAACGCTATGAGAGACAGAGATGGATGGAGGAAACGTGTCGTAGAAAGCCAAGCAAGCTCGACCTGATGATGATGATATAGTGGTAGGACACTGGAAGGTAATATCCGTAGTGGTAGAGCACTCAGTCCCTGGGACGAGTTAGGTAGAACAATTGTTTCACCTTAGTGGATCATTACGAGGTGAGGATCCGCTGAG
>OZ024742.1:362046847-362154347 GCA_964016885.1 Eledone cirrhosa | reverse complement strand
ATTGGTCAATTCAAAACCTGTTCCCAAACAGACCTATTGTATTGAATCTTTGTTTTTTTCAATAAACAAATATCATTATTTCTGAAGACAGCATATATATATGTGTAGGTATGTATATTCCCTCTGATAGTTTGTATAAATATTGTACATAGATCTATAGAATATGCATACCAACTCTAACACATATATATCCTAGAAACGATCGTAAAATGATGAATTTTTTTAATATAAGGAACTGTTACTTTGTTTATTCATTATTTTATTAATTTATATATATATATATATATATATATATATATATATATATATATATATATATAGTTGTATATAGTTGCAAGAATAAATGCGTCCGTATGCAGTATGCCGGTTGAGCACTCGGTGCTCGCGCAGAGCAGAGTATAATACTATAAGAATAAAGAAATAAGGATTCAGTGTTGCATCATAACATATTACATATGTTTCATTATCGATCACCTCGAGGAAAGACCTATTATAGATCGAACCTGACTCTGTAATCGAAAGATCATCAGATATGCATCCTATATGTTCGCGTCTCCGATTCAATGTGTGAATCGGGGACGAAAATATATAGGAAGCATAGTATGGGAGAAACATATGTAATATGTTATTAAATATGTTATGATGCAACACTGAATACTTGTTCCCTTATTCTTATAGTATATATATATAAAGGGAAATGACAGGAGGCCAAATATGTTAAATTTCCTTAAGTATTTATTTCTGCAAACACTATGCACATTTCAGTGTCCAAGTTGCGTAAGAACTCGGTGACTTCATCAGGTGTAAAATTGCGTAATAGATGTATGACAACGGAATAGTGGTAAACTTTAAAGAAACAAGCAAAGAAAAAACAAAGAAAAACAAAGTATGTGTTTATGTTTTTGACTCAGAGACGGACGAAGTAGCATGCTGCCACATTGCACCCCCGTCTCTGTGTGTGAATTTAGTCGCATGACCGCTATATATTTGTTTGTGTAAAGGAATCCCAGATATATAAACATATAGATATATTTCTTTATTTACCATAAAGGCATTAAAAGAAGGGACAAATACAAAGGGGGAGTTTACATAAAATCGAGTAAAAAGGGTAGAAAATGAAAATAATCGAAAACAACCTCAAAAGGGAGGGGACGTGATGGGGGTTGCACACACACCCGAAAAAGTGTGCAATCCTTTGCCCGGGGAGCACATGGAGAAGGTGCTCCCCTCTCCTTCACTTCTTTACCTACAGGATGGTATACAGAGAAGGCCCATTTACACGAGCCATTCTCGCCACTATCACCCACCTTTCATAAAACTGCCTGTGGCCAAGCACCTCTCTCTCCATTCTTATCCTTCTTCCGAAGTGATATCGGAAGAAGTAGACCAGACTATGGCCAGAGAGGAAGTTGCCTGACCTCAGACCTTTCAATCGTGTCCACCAAACAACCTCTTTCAACATGGCTATTACGCACAGAAAAACCGCCTTTGCTTCCTTTGTGAAGAGGGGAGGCGGCTTGATTGTCATCACGGACTCGGCGGTCAATCGAATCGGCGCCGCCCGCGACAGCAGTCGTTCGGCGTAGCCCCACAGATCAGCCACGCCCAGACATTGCACCAATGCGTGCGCAACGGTTTCTTCGTGACGCACGAATCTAGGGCAAATCTTTTTCAAGGGATCCCTGCCCGGGCGCCCGTGTCTGTAGAGCCTCTCTCGAACGGGTAACCCCCCCCCCCCGTAGCACTGCCAGGCTAGTGACTTCTGGAAGTTGTCCATTGGTCCCGGGCCGAAAGTCCTACCGAACAGGCTGGCCAGTTCGTCCTCTTCCATGTCCAGCGACTCTCCAAGGGTGTCATCGCCCCTGCTAACCACCAGCCCTCTATAGAATGATGAGGTGGATTCTCCACCGATGGTCTGGCCCGCTTGCCAGAGAGCCCTGAGCGCCTGAGCACACTCAGTGTGCCAGTCTCCCAGTTTTCCGGATCTTTGCTTGACCCAGGACTGTAACTCGGTGAGCGAGACGAGTCTCGGAAAGGCTCGTTTCACGAACGGAGCCCACACCGGTTGACCAGTGAGGAATACCTGTAGGTGCCGTAGCTTTAATGCGTGCCTACGCATCATCAACCACGGCATCCCCAGCTCTCCTTTCGAAGGTTGTTGGCAGCAGATGGATCTTCTCACCATAGGAGGGCGCTTCTTCCAAAGAAATTGGAAGAGCATGCGTTCCATGGTGGTGAGTGTTTTCTTAGGGCAAGGCACGACAGTCAGGCGGTAGTAAGTGACGGACGCTATGTAAATGTTCGCCACCTCCGCCCGACCTTTTAGGGACAGCTTACACTTGGCCCATTTCTGGGTTAGTGCGAACACCTTGTTCGTAACCTCGTCCCAGTTCTTTTCCACCTGGAGGTCCGATCCAAACCATACCCCAAGCAACTTCACCGGGCCCTCCGTCCAGTGTCCGACGACAACGTTGGGAGGCATCGGTCTGCCTCTCCACGTTCCGAGTTGCAGCCCGATGGATTTTTCCCGGTTCAGTTTCGCTCCTGACAACCTTTCGTAATCCTCCAGTAAGGTACCGATCGCCTCGATCTCCGAGTCGGTCGATACCATTACTGTTACGTCATCGGCGTAGGCCGACACCGCTTTGCTCAATCCTGGTTCCAGGGGGATACCCTGCAACAACTCCAACTTCCTCAGTAAAGGCTCGAGAGTAAATACGTACAGAAGGGAGGAGAGAGGGCACCCCTGTCGAATGGATCGTGTGATTTCGAACGGCTTCGAAAGGTAGCCATTCACCTTGATCCTAGAACAGATGTGGTTGCTATGTAAGGCAGTGATCCAGCCTCTGAAAACAGAACCGAACCCAGCCGCCGCTAGCACCGCATCCAGGTAACCATGGTCGACCCTATCGAAGGCTTTAGACTGATCCAAGTTGATCAGGGCCCCACCGAAGCCGGGTTTGTTGCCAACCCTCTCTATGATGTATCGCATGAGGTGGAGGTTATCGTGAATGGACCTGGATGGGATAGCACATGTCTGCGCATCTCCCACCAGGCCACCCACGACAAACGCCAACCTCTTTGCTAACACCTTGGCCAAAATCTTTAACTCTGTGTTTAGCAGGGTTATGGGCCGAAAATTATTTACACTATCCCCCTTGTTCTCGTCCTTCCTCACCAGCGAGACTACGCCCTTGGCTACAGAACAAGGAATTCTCCCGTTCTGCTGCCAATTGCAGTAGACCGCTTCGAGGATTTCGGAGAAGACCGGCATTGCTAAATAAAGTTCGTAAGGTATACCATCGAGACCTGGAGATTTGCGTCTGCTGCATTGGCTCAGCGCATCCCCGATCTCATCAGCCGAGAGTGGTCCCTCGCAGGACTCTGCCTTTTCGCTCGAGAGACGCGGCAGGCCGTCGAGGTATGGACCGAAATCCCCGTCCCCGTCCGGACCCTCGCCTCCCCCGAATAATCGGGCAAAGTGCCTTTGAAAGGCCTCGCACATCTGCTTAGGCTCCCGGATCACCCGTCCATCCCTGTCTTGCAAAGACCGGATGGTGGATCGATTTCCACTCTTAGCTTCTGTCAAGCGAGCCCAGCCAACGACTTTGGCCCCCTCATTACCTAGAGCACGTATTTTACTTCGAATGACGCAGCCTTCGTGCTTTGCATCGAAAAACTGGTTCAAGGCCGTCCTCGATGCTAGCTCTCTGGCCACTTCTTCGCTCTTGATTGCCTCTTCTAATTTACCTCTTAATTCTTTCTCGTTTCTATTCCTATCGGCAGCTAACATCTTGCTATAACTTATTGATTCTGTTCTAATCTCTCTTTTGAGAGAAGCCCACCATCGGTTGTTGACGATTGCACCCGTCAACCTCTCCTTAACTAATCTGCTAATCCGGTTTCTGTAAGTCTCTTTTGCCGGTAAAGACAAATTAAGTTTCCAGTAACCGGGACCCTGTTTATGTGTTTTCTCGAGATTGACTACGCAGGTCACTAATTTGTGATCCGTATAGCCAAGCGTGAGCATTTCTGTACAGCTTAATATGTCCCTATCCTTACTTCTAACTAAGAATCTATCTAAGTACGATCTAGATTAACCACTGTGGTTCGTTCAATTCCAGGTTGGCACAGTTGGAAAATCTAGTCGATATCTATCGACCAAGTTAAAACGGTCGAGTAACCCCTTGAGGCTGTTACACCCCCCTCTATTAGGACATGCTCCTGCATAGTCCCAACGTGCATCTAGGATGTCATTCCAATCCCCCGCTAGAAGCAGGGAACGCGACGTTCCCAGAAAAGTCTCCAAACGCTGGAAGAAGTCGGGCCGTTCAGCTCCGAAAGGGGAGTAGACGGCGACCAGTCTCAAGGCCGCACCTTCACTACTGCCAACGTCTAGCACCAACAAACGACCCTCCTGGTCTGAGTGAACAACCTGTACGGCGAGACCCAGGTGTTTTTCCAGCAGTACGACAACCCCACCCCCACCTCCAGGTTGACAGAGAGATGCATGCACCTCAAAGTCATCGAAGGTAGGGGCCAGCTGCCGCACGACGCTGATCCGAGTCTCACAGATAACCATTACATTTATACCACGTGACCTGAGGTCATTTAGAAGCTTTGCTTGCTTCCAAGTTGAGCCCAGGCCACGTGCATTCAAACATCCTACTCTTAACACATAGTTTTCTGAAGAAACAAAGTTTACACCTTCGGTTTGTACCGAAGGATTATTGTTTATGAGTTCATTTAATTTATTATTGTTTCTGCTGATGTAAGTATAGTGTAATGTCTTTTTTTCGGATGGTGTGAGTGTTTCGAAGAGGGGAGGGGCAGGTTTGGTTTTGTTTGTTGCTGGAGGGGTGTTTTGTGTTTTGTTGGATTGTGATGACATTTGGGTAGGGGTTGTTTGGCCTTGTGTGTTTTGCACATGTTTTCTTTTTTTCCTTTTAATCTGTCTGAAGGACTCCGTTTCTTCCTCCGAATTCGTTGGGTTATCTTCAGTGTTGGAGGGAAGAGGTATGTTTGCTGGTAATGTTTCCGTGTTGGTTTTCTTTGTGGGGGAGATGGATGTCACTATGTTAGACAGTGTTGTGTGTTGTGGCTGCGGTGGTTGTGTTGTTTTATTGAGTGAGGGGTTGGGTGGGACTGTATTTTGTTTTTGGGTAATGTGTTGTGACTGTTTGTGTTGTGGTGGTGGTGTAGTTTTACTGAGGGACGGGTTGGGTGGGACTGAGGTTTGTCGTTTGTTTAGCTGTTGTGGTGGTGCTGGAGCTGGTGTTGGTAGCAGGGTTTTCTTTTTGTTGAGTTGGGGACAAGCCGCCTTCAGGTGCCCTCTGCCTGCACACATATGACAGGACGGCCTTCTCCCCCCTACGCTAATGTTTATATACCCGTGGCCCTCTAATAGGATTCTGTCGGGTATTTGGGCGATGCGTTCAGGCTTCATTTGCACTACAAGTTCTATACCTGTTCCACTGAACGCATTGCCTGTGGTTTTCCCAATGGAAATCACGTTGTCATTCGCTGGATCGATGAAGCCAGTTATGAGCCAGCAGTAGTCCACATCTGGCATCATTGCATCCAGCCATATGCGCTGAGTTCTTTTACCCATATAAGATGGATAAAAGGTAAAATTTGTCGAACGAATCGGTGACAAAGCACATTTTTTTGCCGCCGATTCGTTCTTCATAATAATCGCTAGGCTTCCATACAGTCTGTCTTTTCTTATGAAAGTGGTTTCATTAAGTACTTCTGTAAGTACTGCTTTGATTTCTGTTTGTGTTGGCTGTTGAGGTTTTTTAGAAATGTTGTTGATGGTGCGGAAAACGACCGTCCGACTTTCAATGTCTTTGGTGAGTTCTTGAGGCATTTTTACAGATAAAATACCATTTTCCCCTTCAGTTATGTATTGTTTGGCGTCTGTAATTCTTTGTGCCACATCTGAAATATTTTCAGGTATATATGTCAAAGATTTCTTTGTTGTTTGTGCAAACGAAATATTATTGGTGTTGACTTTGTCGTCTGCTTTGCTTTCTGTTATGATGTTGTTTTCAAATGTTATTTTTGTGTTTGTCGTGTCTTTGTTTGTGGTATTAATAGTGTCATGCAACTTTTCAAATTTTTTTTTTTTTCGTTGTTGGAATCAATGTCCAGATTTGTGTTTTCGTCATTTTTCTCCGCAGATTCGTCTGTTTTTCTTTTATTTTTTCTTTCCTTCTCTATGACGTTAGTTGGGAAGGAAGGGGAGGACTAAAGCGTGCGAGCTTACAACTCTTACCGCTGTCCTCCCACCACTATTTTCGTTAGCCTCGTTTAACATTTCTGTCAGACGATTGAAATTGTTTATGCCACAAATTTTTTAAAAACAGGTTTTTCATCCCTGGGAGGGGTAGATTGGTGAATAGATAGATAAGTAGATAGATATAGATAGATAAATAAATATCTAGAAATATATGTATGTATGTGTATGTGTATGTATGAATGTGTGTGTGTAGTTAGTGAAGAGTAATCTTTTCATTATAGGACTCTGTGTGATAATTAACATTGGTACATCTCTGTATAGAGAAAGATTTAGGAATTAAACAAAGTGTATTTGGATTCAAAGAGCGACTAATAATGTAAAATAAAATTTATCTCTCATTTTCTAATATACGCGGCGATCGACACATTTATTTTACAAACAAAACATTATTTCATTTTATAAGATGGATTTAAAGTTCACTACTTAAGCACTGATTACGATTAATATATTCATGTAATTGTCTATGAAACAAACACACACACCTATATATATATAAAATATGTGTGTATATATGATATATATATGCGTATATATATGTGTATATATATATATATATATATATATATATATATATATATATATATATATATATATATATATATATAGTGATGAAACATAAGTCAATTGCATGAACTCATAATCATTTATTTACTGCTATATATATTTCGATGATAGCCATTGAATGGCTATGACCTCATCAGGCAGTTAGTCAGTTCTTAGATATGCCAGCTCTGTGTTTATAGTGTTGATGGTATCAGAGCCTTGGATCATATGTATGTATAGATATATATATATATATATATATATATATATATATATATATGGTGATAGGTTTTCCCATATACATCCTGGTAAAGATGATAGAAGCTCGGTTATATCCAGTTTCCTCGATATATGGATAATTCAAATTTAGCTGTTTCATTTGTTATAATTGTTCAACTCTATATGTATATATACACAAACATATACATAATACATATATACATACATACATATATACATACATATATATATATATATATATATATACATATATATATATATATATATATATATATATATATATATATATATATATATATATATATATATATATATATATATATATATATATATATATATATATATATATATATATATATATATATATATATATATATATGTATAAGTATGTATGTATGTATACGTACATACATATATGTGTACAGACGTACAGTAGTATGTATATATATATATACATACATGCACACATATATATATGCACGTATCGGTTTACCGAACATTTATTATAATGCTTGGTTTGTTTGTTTATAAACAAACAAACAGCCCGAACTACGCCGTACAGTGTTTAGGCAACCACGTCAGCTTTTTGTTTAACACTGACACAGGAAACATGTACTAGTTTCAAGCTTATTAGCTATCGTCAGCATCGTATACCTTCCTGCCAGATGGTTGAACGTCTGAAAGTATATACTTTCTTTATGCATATTAACGGCTGAGCAGCCTAATTTGCATATCGAGTGAGTTTAATTGACTGGGCGCACCGAAAACTATAAATGGAATAGAATGAAACGAAATTTCATTTCTCACTCTTAGTATGGCAGTTACTTAAATGTAAGTATGTATGTATGTATACGTACATACATATATGTATACAGACGTACAGTAGTATGTATATATATACATACATGCACACATATATATATGCACGTATATTCCATTTATCGTTTTCGGTGCGCCCAGCCGACTAAACTCACTCGATATGCAAATTAGGCAGCTCAGCCGTTAATATGCATAAGGAAAGTATATACTTTCAGACGTTCAACCATCTGGCAGGAAGGTATACTATGCTGACGATAGCTAATAAGCTTGAAACTAGTACATCGTTCCTGTGTCAGCGTTGAACAAAAAAGTGACGTGGTTGCCTAAACACTGTACGGCGTAATTCGGGCTGTTTGTTTGTTTACAAACAAACAAACCGAGCATTATAATAAATGTTCGGTAAACCGATACGTGCATATATATATATATGTGTGCATGTATGTATATATATACATACTACTGTACGTCTGTATACATATATGTATGTACGTATACATACATACATACTTACATTTAAGTAAGTGCCGTACTAAGAGTGAGAAATGAAATTTCGCTCATTCTATTCCATTTATATATATATATATATATATTGGCCAGAGATTTACATTCCCAAATGCCTTTTAAAGCGTAACTTTCCGTATTTATTACAGTTATGAGATGTGATTGTTTTTAGGTATCATTTCTCAGTTTTTAGCCTAAGAAAATATCTATATGCGTGTGTAATTAATACACGCATACATTTATTTTTTTTAAATTAATTGAGTTCTTAACACGCAGGATTGATAATGTTTTTGAAAAAACTAATTAACCCACGTGTATATTATTTTACTTTTCTCGTGAATCGTGGTTGTCTCCCTTTTCCGCTTCGTGACGCTATGATACTTCCTCAGTCAAAAGACTGCTGGAATTTCAAACTTGGCGGTCATTCGATGCGTGAAGGAACAACTTAGCGGACACGAAAATTAACTGTGGTAAGGAATTTTTTCTTATATCAAAGTTTAATGGACTTCCACTGACGATTTATAAGTGCCCACCTAAATATTTTCTTACATGAAAATATGTTAGGCTTCTACATAAACTGGAAACATTCTGCAAACTTGTAGAAAACTTATAATGAAACAATTGTTTGGAAAGAGAGATATATTTTAACTTTAATTATATCTCATATAAAATAATACAACTGGCTTTCCACAAAATATATATAGTTAGCACCCCAAACACTTAAATTGGGTTTATACTAACGTATAACCTACTGTTTGTTGAGTGAGATGGTTACCAGTCGGAGTTTAGCTTAAAGCTATCTCTCTTATTGTATTAAATTATATATATATATATATATATAAGAGTGAGAAATGAAATTTCGTTTCATTTTTCCGTTTGTCGTTTTCGGTACCCCGGCCGATTAACTCACTCGATATGCAAATTAGGCTGCTCAGCCGTTAATATGCATATGGAAAGTATATACTTTCAGACGTTCAAACATCTGGCAGGAAGGTATACGTTGCTGACGATAGCTAATAAGCTTGAAACTAGTACAGCGTTCATTTGTTAGTGTTGAACAAATGAGCAACGATGGTTGCTAGACACTGTACGGCTTAATTCGGGATGTTTGTTTACAAACATACCGAGCATTATAATAAATGTTCGGTGAATCCATACGTACATATATATATGTGTGCATGTATGTATATATATATAAACATACTACTGTACGTCTGTATACATATATGTATGTACGTATACATACTTATATTTAAGTAACAGCTGTACTAAGAGTGAGAAATGAAATTTTACCCATATATATATATATATATATATACATACATGTACGTACATATACATATAAATACATATGCATAAATATATATATGGTGGCTGCCAACTCGTTTTCGAGTACGGCCACTACTTTATATCCATGTAGGAGAACCCCTACCGATGCGCTGAACGTGTGTGAGTTTTTAGTCCAGCCAGCGACTTGAAAACTCTGGTCCAAACACTACACTTGTAACAACTATTGACACATAGTGCTGGGTCCATGGTACCATGTAACAAGTGCAGAGAGATCTCCAGATATAAAGCAATGCCTGTGCCGTGAAGCTTTTATAGTGAGCAAAGGCACTGCACAAAGCCAGTCCCACTCTCTTAACCAAGATGATATTTACCAAAAAGAAGAACAAGTCAACATCATTGGATACCATCAGGGTTGCAGGTGCTATATCAGAGTTTTCCTTCTACTAGAAATCTGCCTTGACAAAGGCTAAGTGGTCATCTCTCCCGGTGATTTTGGATGGCCATTGACTCTTAAGAGCTCCTTTTCCCTTTGACAGGTTTTGTTTTTAGTCCTGCAGGATGTCCAAAGTCACCCTCCTCACCAAGAAACCTTGGTGGGGTTGCCAGTTTAGTCGCCAACGACCCGACCACGAGACAGGTTGTACTGGGATACATGTTACCAGTATCCCATGTATAAATCGACCAGATATACAGTCAACCAAACATAATTAGGTGTAAAATAAACTTTGAAGAAATGTGTACATATTTCATTACCTCTACCATGGTTTCGTCCGTATTTTAAGACATTCGATAACAGGGGACATCTAGAGCTTCGGATTCATCAGGAAGTCAGCTCAAATTTAGACAATTAATTTTCCAAAGTGATCGCGCCAAGAATACATTTAAAAATGGCTAAGAATTGTGTCGTAGCAGCGGTCAAGTTAGAAAGGATGTGATTAGTTGCTTACGGCTGGTAGGTTTATTGCTAGTAAGTGCAGCCCAATACAGCCAAATTGTATCTCAACCTAACGGGAGATTATTACATATAAAGGTTTACATATATATATAAAGTCATAGATATATATGTGTTTTGCAACGGGTCACGTTGTGGCTCAATAACCACCGCGAAGGAGCTGCTTTCGGTTATTTGTTGGAGATTACTTCATAGGAGCCTTTATTCTTATAGCTTGTTATGGTTAATTATGCTAATTGGGAGAGGAAACGGTATATATTTTATCTGGTGATTCTATAGACATGTTTTATGATATATATATATATATGTTGGTAAACGGAATAGAAGATGCTGACAAATTGTTCACAGTGAAAAATAGTTTAATTACGAATAAATGAGAATTAGTAATTGTATTGGTTAGTAATCAGTTTTGGTTTTAAGTTTTACCGGTTGCGCATTTCTAAATGCTTTTCAAAAATAATTTTGAGATAGAGCGTCCGTGATGTTTGCTCAGATCAGATCAAACATCACGGACGCTCTATCTCAAAATTATTTTTGAAAAGCATTTAGAAATGCGCAACCGGTAAAACTTAAAACCAAAACTGATTACTAACCAATACAATTACTAATTCTCATTTATTCCTAATTAAACTATTTTTCACTGTGAACAATTTGTCAGCATTTTCCATTCCGTTTACCAATATATAATAACTTGTGTGTTACACCTCTATTCTTTTAACTATATATATATATATATATATATATATATATATATATATATATATATATATATATATATATATATATATATATATATATATATATATATATATATATAGAGAGAGAGAGAGAGAGAGAGAGAGAGAGAGAGAGATAGATAGATATATAATATATAATATATATATATATACTGAGAAACTATGTTTGAATAACAAATCTAATTATATTCATGCCCAGATGAAGAGAACATATTTAAGAAAAATAAAGAATAGGATAAACCTTCCTCTTTCCTTTAATACTACTACTACTACTACTACTACTACTACTACTACTACTACTACTACTACTACTACTAATACCAGTACTACCACCACCACTACTACTACTACTACTACTACTACTACTACTACTACTACTACTACTACTACTACTTATGCACACCAATATATAATTATGTTTGTGTATGTGTATATATATATATATATATATATATATATATAACTTTCTTTTTATTTGCCACCAGGGCATCCAAAAGTGGGACAAGTACAATGGGGGGAGTTTACAAAACAAGGCGTCCTCAATAAGGAGGAGGCAATAACAAGATATACAAATAAAATAAAATATAACAAAATAAATTTAATAACAAAATCCTCAATAGGAAGGAGGCGCCTTGGGGGGGTCGCACACACCCCCGAAAAAAAGTGTGCAACCCTTCTCCTCAGGAGCACAGAGGGCGGTGCTCCCTTGCTCTTTCATCTTCTCACCTATAGTCTGATGTAGAGTGAAGGCCCATTCACACGGGCCATTCTCGCCACTTTCACCCATCTTTCATAACAACGGCTGGGGCGGAGCACCTCTCTCTCCATCCTGATCCTTCTTCCGAAATGATATCGGAAGAAACGGACCAGTTGTTGGCCAGACGCGTCCACCATACAACCTCTTTCGCCATGGCTATTACGTACAGAAACACCGCCTCTCCTTCGTTTTTGAAGAGGGGAGGCGGCTTGATCGTTACAATAGACTCGGTGGGCAACCGGACCGGTCCCACCCTTGACAGCAGTTGTTCGACATAGCCCCACAGATCGGAAATGCCCGAGCAGTGTACCAATGCGTGTGCAACGGTTTCCTCGTCGCACACGCATCAGGGACAGATCTTTTTCGAGGGGTCCCTACCCGGGCACCCGTGTCTGTAGAGCCTTTCTCGAACGGGCAGAGCCCCTCGGTAGCACTGCCAGGCCAGTGACCTCTGGGAGTTATCCATGGGTCCCGGGCTGAATGTCCTACCGAACAGGTTGGCCAGTTCGTCTATCTCCATGCCTAGGGCTTCTCCGAGGGTGTCGTCGCACCTGCTAACCACCAGCCCTCTATAGAATGACGAGGTGGATTCTCCACTGACACCCGGGTCGGCCTGCCAGAGAGCCGTGAGCGCCTGAGCACACTCCGTGTGCCAGGTGCCCAGTTTTCCCGGTCTTTACTTGACCCAGGATTGCAGCTCGGTGAGTGAGACGAGTCTGGGAAAGGCTCGCCACACCGGTTAACCGATGAGGAATGACTGGAGATGCCGTAGCCTTAATGCGTGTTTACGTATCATTAGCCACGGCATCCCCGGCCCTCCTTTCGAAGGGTGTTGACAGCAGATGGATCTCCTCACCATAGGAGCCCGCTTCTTCCAAAGGAATTGGAAGAGTGCGCGCTCCATTTTGGCGAGCGTTTCCCTTGGGCAAGGCACAAGGGTCAAGCGGTAGTAGCTGACGGACGCTATATAAGTTTTCTCCACCTCCGCCCGAGCTTTCAGGTACAGTTTGCACTCAGCCCACTTCTGGGTCAGTGCAAACACCCTGTTCGTTACCTCACCCCAGTTCTTCTCCACCTGGAGGTCTGGTCAAAACCAGACCCCGAGCAACTTCACCGGGCCCTCCGTCCAGCACCCGACGACGCCATCTGAGGGCATCGATCTGCCCCTCCACGTGCCGAGTTGCAGACCGATCGTCTTGTCCCGGTTCAGCTTAGCCCCTGTAAACCTTTCGTACTCCTCCAGTAAGGTGCCAATCGCCCCGATTTCCGAGGCCGTCGACACCATTACTGTTCCATCATCGGCGTAGGCCGACACCGCTTTCCGTAATCCCGGTTCCAACGGGATGCCCTGCAAGAACTCCAACTTCCGCAGCAGTGGCTCTAGAGTCATTACATACAGAAGGGAGGAGAGAGGACACCGCGCGATTTTGAACGGCTCCGAGAGGTAGCCGTTCACCTTGACCCTAGAGCAGATGCGGCTGCTGTGCATAGCAGTGATCCAGCCCCTGAAAACGGGTCCGAAGCCTGCCGCCGCTAGCACCGCATCCAGGTAACCATGGTCGACCCTATCGAACGCCTTAGATTGATCCAAGTTGATCAGAGCCCCACCAAAGCCGGGTTCGTTCCCAACCCTCTCTATGATGTATCGCATGAGGTGGAGGTTATCATGGATGGACCTGGACGGGATAGCGCATGTCTGCGCATCTCCCACCAGGTTGCCCACGACAAGCGCCAACCTCTTTGCTAGCACCTTGGCCAAAATCTGTAACTCTGTATTTAGCAGAGTTATGGGCCTGAAGTTACTTATTTCGTCCCCCTTGTTCTCGTCCTTCCTCACTAGCGTGACTACGCCCTTGGTCACAGTACAGGGAATTCTCCCGTTCTGTTGCCAGTTGCAGTAGACCGCCTCGAGGAGATCGGGGAACAAGTCCGGCATAGCTAGATATAATTCGTAAGGAAGACCATTGAGACCCGGGGATTTGCGTTTGCCGCATTGGCTCAGCACGTCCTCTATCTCAGCGGCCGAAATCGGCTCCTCGCAGGACTTCGCCTCCCTGTCCGAGAGGCGCGGCAGGCCGTCGAGGTATGGACCGAAGTCCACGTTCCCAACCGGCTCCCCGCCCCTCCCGAACAGTCGGGCAAAGTGCCTTTGAAAGGCTTCACACATCTGCTTAGGCTCAAGAATCGCCCGTCCATCCAGGTCTCGCAAAGACCGGATGGTGGATTTATTTCCACTGTTGGCTTCTGTCACGCGGGCCCAGCTGACAGCTTTGGTCCCCTCGTTCCCTAGAGCACGTATTTTACTTCGGACAACGCAGCCTTCGTGCTTCGCGTCGAAAACCTGGCTCAAAGCCGTTCTCGACGCTAGCACTCTGGCCACGTCGCCGCTTCTAATTGCCTCTTCTACTCTATCTATTAGCTCCCTTTCCTTCCTATTCCTACCCACAGCTAGAACCTTACTAAATTCTATCGAGACTACTCTAATCTCTCTCTTTAGAGATACCCACCACCTGCTGTTGACGATCGCTCCAGTCAACCGTTCCTTAACTAACGTACTAATCCGATCCCTGTAGGCTCTACTTGCCGGCAAGGACAAGTTGAGCTTCCAGTAACCGGGGCCCTGTCTATGCGTTCTATCAAGGTTGACCATGCAGGTCACCAACTTGTGGTCTGAATAGCCAACCATGAGCATTTCTGGACAACTTAAAAAGTCCCTGACCTTATTTCTAACTAAAAATCTATCTAGGTACGACCTAGATGATCCGCTGCGATTTGACCAAGACCAGGTTGGCACCGTCGGAAAATCTAGTCGAAATCTATCGGCCAGGTCAAATCGGCCGAGTAACCCCTTGAGGCTGTTGCACCCCTCTCTATCGGGACATGCCCCTGCATAGTTCCAACGTGCATCCAGGATACCATTCCAATCCCCCACTAAGAGCAGGGAACGGGACGTCCCTAGAAAAGACTCCAGACGCTGGAAAAAGTCGGGCCGCTCTGTCCCAAAAGGGGCATATGCGGCTACCAACCTAAAGGCTCCACCTTCACCACTGCCAAGGTCCAGCACCACCAGTCGACCCCCTGGGTCCAAGTGAACTATCTGTGTTGCAAGGCCCATATGTTTTTGCAGCAGAACGACAACCCCACCCCCACCTCCGGGCTGACAGAGAGATGCGTGCATCTCAAAGTCGTCAAAGGTGGGGGATAGCTGCCGCATGCTGCCGATCTGGGCCTCGCAGATAACCATCACATTTATAGATTGTGACCTGAGGTCATTTAGAAGCATTGCTTGCTTCCAAGACGAGCCCAGGCCACGCGCATTTAGACACCCTACTCTTAGCACAGCCATGTTGGTGGTAAGGAGAAAAGGCACTTACCTCTCTGCGTCCCGGGAAACGGGCCGCTCAATTTCCATGCTGGTTGGGGATGGGTTGTTGGGTGGGGTGGTGGTTTGTGGAAGTGAAGGGGCATCGGTGTGTTGTGGGGTTGGGGTGTTTGTGGTTGAGTGGATGTCTGGGTGGGGTGGGGGTGAACTTTTTTAGGAGGACGCGGTTGATTGGTTTGGCGCAGGGGGGGGGGGGGGCACGTCCTCCGTGAAATTTATTTTCAGTGTTTTGTACAAGTGCATTGGGACTTTTATCATTTTTAAATGAGGTAGTCCCACAGCAGTTATAAAGTTAGGCCTTTCAGTTTGGACCGAAGGGTTTGCTGAAATTGTTTTCCGTAATTCTTTGTTGTCTGTGTTCATGTATGTATATTGTAAGGTCTTTTTTTGTGTAGCAGTTAGTGTTGTGTGACAGGGAGGGGGTGGTTTGTGTGTAGTTTGTGTTCTCTTGGGGGGGGGTTAAAGTTAACATGTGTGTCTGTGGTGCGTCTCCTCTTCTTTCTTTTTACTTGTTGGAAGGGATCTTTTTCGTCTTGCGACGAAAGGGGTTCGTCTTCCTTGTTGGGTGGGAGAGGTATGTTTTCTGGTAGTGTTTGCGGTGTGTGTGTTTTTGTATTTGTTTTGGGTGGGGAGGGATTGGGTGGGACAGTATTCTGTGTTATTTTTTCACGTGTTTGTTGTTGTTGTTGTTGTTGTTGTGGTGGTGGTGGTGGTGGTGGTGGTGGTGGTGGTGGTGGTGGGGTTGTTGGTTTTTGTTGTTGTTGTGGTTGTTTTTGTTGTTGTTGGGGTGGTGTTGGTGTTGGTAGCAGTGTTTTTTTCTGTGTGAGCTGGGGACAGGCAGCCCTCAGGTGACCTCTATTGCCACAGAGGTAACAGGAGGGACGCCTACCCTCCACAATAATGTTGAGGTGGGTACGGTCATCCAGCATGACGCGCTCAGGGATTTGGGCGATGCGTTCTGACCTTATTTGGGTCAGAACTTCGATGCTCGTTCCACTGAACGCGTCGCCGGATGCCTTCCCTATTGAAATGAGGTTGTCCTCGTCTAAATTGAGGAAACCGGTTAGTAACCAGCAGTAGTTTATGTTTGGGGTGATGGTGGTTATCCATATCCTCTGGGATTTTTTACCCATGTAGGTGGGGAAGAAGGTGTAGTGTGTGGACGGAATTGGCGACACAGAATATTTTTTCGTCGCCAATTCGTCTTTCATCAATATGGATAAACTCCCATAGAGTTTATCCTTTTGTATAAAAGTGATGTCTCTCATCGCTTCTTTCAATACTAACTGAATTTCAGCTTGAGATGGTTGTGCTGGTTTTTTTGTTTTATTTAAAATTGTTCGGAATACGACAGTTCGTAATTCCGTCTGTTTGTTTAGTTCTGGAGGTGAATGTATAGAAAACGAACCGTTTTCGCCAAAAGATACATATTTCTTGGCTTTTTCCAGCATTTCTTTTGCTTTTGAAATGTCTTCCAGCACATACGCGACTGATAATTTAGCCGTTTGTGCAAAAGATATTTTGTTTTCGCTTTGGATTTTAGTATTGTTTTGTTTCTCGTCGTTTGAGTTGTTTTCATCTTTGTTGTTGTTGTTGTCTTTCTCGTTTGGTGTGTGGATACTTGTGACGTTTGTGTTGTTGTTGTTTTTGTTGTCATTATTGTTGCTGTTGTTGTCGTTGGTGTTGTTGTTGTATTCAAATTCTTGTATAGTTGTGGCTACATCTAGTGGTCGGTCAACAGGTGAAGACAATTCTTCCTCTCTCTGACCTCTGCCTTTGGCATCTGCTGCTGTGACAGTGGCAGGGGGAAGCTGTGAGTATGACTTCCCCTTTCCTTCTTTGATTGATGGTGAAGATGCTTCAGCCATTTTTCTCAAAATAGGGTTTTTCGAAGTTTTTCGAAAGATAAAATGTTTACAATACTATTTCGCCCAAAGGCGCAGAATATTTTGAAAGACCGACCAGATCAAAATTTGACCTGGCAGTCCCTCTACAAAATGGTACACAAATGAAAGATAACAGTTTACAATTTCCGGATGAATTTAAACAAAACTTACCGAGCGAGCTCAGCACATGTGTCCATCGTAAAGAGATAGATAGATAGATATGTTTCTTTTATTTGCCACCAGGGCATCAAAAGTGGGACAAGTACAAAGGGGGGAGTTTACACAAAAAGGCGTCCTCAATAAGGAGGAGGCAATAACAAAATATAAAAATAAAATAAAATATAACAAAAAATAAAATTTGTAACAAAATCCTCAATAGAGAGGAGGCGCCTTGGGGGGTCGCACACACCCCCGAAAAAAGTGTGCAACCCTTCTCCTCAGGAGCACAGAGAAGGGGTGCTCCCTTGGTCTTTCATCTTCCTCACCTATAGTCTGATGTAGAGTGAAGGCCCATTCACACGGGCCATTCTCGCCACTTTCACCCACCTTTCATAAAAACGACTGGGGCGGAGCACCTCTCTCTCCATCCTGATCCTTCTTCCGAAATGATATCGGAAGAAACGGACCAGTTGTTGGCCAGAGAGAAAAGGTGCCTGACCTCAGTCCTTTCAGACGCGTCCACCATACAACCTCTTTCGCCATGGCTATTACGCACAGAAACACCGCCTCTCCTTCATCTTTGAAGGAGGCGGCTTGATCATTACAATAGACTCGGTGGTCAACCGGATCGGTCCCACCCTTGACAGCAGTTGTTCGACATAGCCCCACAGATCGGCTACGCCCGAGCAGTGTACCAATGCGTGTGCAACGGTTTCCTCGTCGCACACGCATCTGGGACAGATCTTTTTGGCGGGGTCCCTACCCGGGCGCCCGTGTCTGTAGAGCCTTTCTCGAACGGGTAAAGCCCCTCGGTAGCACTGCCAGGCCAGGGACTTCTGGAAGTTGTCCATAGGTCCCGGGATGAATGTCCTACCGAACAGGCTGGCCAGTTCGTCCTCCTCCATGTCTAGGGCTTCTCCGAGGGCGTCGTCGCACCTGCTGCGTACCAGCCCTCTATAGAATGTTGCGGTGGAGTCTCCACTGATAACCGGATCCGCCTGCCAGTTTTCTCGGTCTTTGCTTGACCCAGGATTGCAGCTCGGTGAGTGAGACGAGTCTGGGAAAGGTTCGTCTCACAAACGAGGCCCACACCGGTTGACCGGTGAGGAATACGTAGAGGTGCCGTAGCCTTAATGGCTAGAGATAGATAGATAGATAGATAGATATTTGTGTGTGTATATATCTATATATAAATATATACAGAGAGAGAGAGAGAAAGAGAGTCAGAGAGAGAGAGAGAGAGAGTGTGTGTGTGTGTGTGTGTGTGTGTGTGTGTGTGTGTGTGTGTGTGTGTGTGTGTGTTTGTGTAAGAGGGGGAGATGATTGAGTGTTATTTTTAATATCATTTGAGTATTTGTTGTGGTAACCCTCATAGAAAACT
The DNA here is from genome assembly GCA_964016885.1 of Eledone cirrhosa. Taxonomy (NCBI): domain Eukaryota; kingdom Metazoa; phylum Mollusca; class Cephalopoda; order Octopoda; family Eledonidae; genus Eledone; species Eledone cirrhosa. Next base: position 362,135,399 of record OZ024742.1, on the reverse strand, counting down.
ATTCTACTATCTGCTGTGTTTATTGCAATGACTAGAATGTAGTATTACTATACCAGTAAACCTGTACCCCAAGCTGTGGTCATATGACATCTACCCCAGGTTGTGGTTACATCACACCTACCCAGGTTGTGGTTACATCACATCTACCCCAGGTTGTGGTTACATCACACCTACCCAGGTTGTGGTTACATCACATCTACCCCAGGTTGTGGTTACATCACACCTACCCAGGTTGTGGTTACATCACATCTACCCCAGGATGTGGTTACATCACACCTACCCAGGTTGTGGTTACATCACATCTACCCCAGGTTGTGGTTACATCACACCTACCCAGGTTGTGGTTACATCACATCTACCCCAGGATGTGGTTACATCACACCTACCCAGGTTGTGGTTACATCACATCTACCCCAGGTTGTGGTTACATCACACCTACCCAGATTGTGGTTACATCACATATACCCCAGGTTGTGGTTACATCACACCTACCCAGGTTGTGGTTACATCACATCTACCCCGGGTTGTGGTTACATCACATCTACTCCAGGTTGTGGTTACATCACCTCTACCCCAGGTTGTGGTTACATCACCTCTACCCCAGGCTGTGGTTACATCACATCTACCCCGGGTTGTGGTTACATCACCTCTACCCCCAGGCCCGCGGGAGGATGGGTGACCCGACGGTCCTCCGCTCCACCATAAAGTTCAGTCTCCAGCACCTCACGACCCTCAAGAACAGATTGCGCATGGGCATGATTGACGTCCATCCAGCCCTCTTTCTGTTGAATAACTCAGGGTTGTATGTGACATGTAGCCCTACACTCTAAGATAGTAGATGTAACCCCACACTTGAAACTATTATTAGACCTAGGACAGATCATTAAATTGCTTAGTAATAAGTGCTAAATAATAGATTGTGGAAGGTACTCCGTCGGTTACGTCGACGAGTGTTACAGTTAATCCGATCAACGGAACAGCCTGCTCCTGAAATTAACGTCAAGTGGCTGAGCATTCTACAGACACGCGTACACTTTAACGTAGTTCTCAGGGAGATTCAACGTGACACACAATGTGACAAGGCTGACGCTTCGAATTAAAAGTACAACTCATTTTTTCCAGCTGAGTGGAATGGAGCAGCGTGAAATATAGTGTCTTGTTCAAAGACACAACACGCCACCGGAAATCGAACTCACAACATTACGATTGTAAACCAAATCCCCTAACCCCAAAGCCACGTGCCTTCACATACATATTGTGATGTATGTAGAAATAACAACCGAAGAATAGGCCTCTCTCGGTTTCAACGATGAGTATTCCATTTGCTCAATGGTAAAGCCTGCTCATGATATTAACGTTTAAATGGCTTCATTTTGTAGAGACACGTGTGCTCTGAACTTAGTTCTCAGGGAGATTCGGTGTGACAAAGTTGAACCTTTGAATTACAGGTAGAGTGCATCCAACGAGCTCGCAAACAGTTTATGTCCACTCAGTTTATATGGCCTGAGTTGACTGAAAGCTATAGGAAATGACACCTACCTATTATGGCACACAGCGCCATTGGATTAGGGGCCTAATGCTCCCCCCATGGTAACAAAACAAGCTGTGATTCCTCTCAGATCAACAGGACTATACGTAACGCCATATATGGTCACTTCTCTCTTATCACTCTACAACTGCGTGACTATACATATTTCTATATATACCTAATTATCTATGTGTGTATGAATCTGTGTGCATAGATGTATGTATACATGTATCTATGTTTGTGTGTTTGCATAATCTAAATTAAAATGTGTGTGTGTGTGCGTGTGTGTGTATGTGTGTGTATATGTGTGTGTGTATGTGTGTGTATGTGTGTGTGTATGTCTGTGTGTATATATGTCTGTGTGTATGTGCGTGTGTGTATGTATGTGTGTGTGCGTGTGTGTGTGTGTGTGTGTGTGTGCTGTTTGACTGGTTTCTTTCTTTTTGCTATTTTGGCTTCTTTTGTTTTTGTTTTGTTTTATTTTTCAATTTCTTTCCCAATGATTAAACTCCAAATGATGTGACAGATGTTACAGATGTGACAGATGTGACAGATGTTACTGATGTTACAGATGTTACAGATGTGACAGATGTGACATATGTTACAGATACTAGTGATGCTACAGATGTGACAGATGTGGCAGATGCGACAGATTCTAGAAGAAAGAATAGAAATAGTCATTAGGTATAATTATATGATCTGAAGAGAAAAATTCCAGCCTAGAAAGAACAAATAAGAAGTGCCCACACATACATACCCACTCACACACATAACATTCTACATACACATTCACACACATAACACTCTACATACACATTCACACACACACACTCATACATAACACCTTACATACACACACACACACATATACAAATAGTCTCTCACACACTCACACAGCTGTCTATACACACACCCAATAACCTACACTCACATACATACACACCCTGACGCACATTCACACTCACACTCACATATATACATGTGTACATACAAATATACTTAAATATATACATACATACATACATACATGCATATATACATAAATACATACATATATACATATAAACATACATACATATATGCCACTACACACACACACACACATATATATACATTCACTCAACAGCGGTAATAGACAACAAACAATGGCAGATGCCAATCTTACTATTTTCATTTTCATTTTTTAATTGTCTCTAGTAAATTTGATTTAATTTTATTTTATTTTGTTTTATGAGGATTTAATGGTTGTGTGTTTTATTCATTATTTTATTATTGTTATTATTCTAATCTTAACATTATTAATATTATTTTAAAGAAACTCAATGTGAGTGGTATGAACCTACACCTCTTGGATCTTGTCTTTCAGGATAGGGAGTGGAATTATTTTGGGTCTTTGAGACCACAAACGATGTACAACATGCGCCCCCTGATACCTTTGAAAAAACCAACAACCCGCTTCCCAAAATATACTCTAATTAATACTACAATCCCTCAAGACCGCAATATAGCTAAAAAGGAAATGGACAAGATAAATAAGTATGCAGACTTTACAGGCGCGATTAGAACTGATCACCATGTAGAGACAGCAGTCGTGCCAATTGTCACTGGGGCGCTAGACACAGTCTTTAAAATTCTTACGTCTTTCATTAAAAGCCTTGGCATCTCTGACTTGTGCCCAAATGTCTACCGTCACCAGCACTACCAGAATCCTACGTGATGTATAGAGCCTCTAAGATCATGGACGGATCTGAGGCCAACCGACCCGCTCTATCTAGAAACCGATTGCTAGAAAAACTTTACAAAAAAGAGAAAACAATTTTCTAATTTCATTGTTTGTTTTTTTAAATGCTTATTTTCTTAATGTTATAAATTCTATTTTACACAAAAATCCCGACACTGTATCGTTCTGTACCGTCTTTAATGTCTCCTTAATATGAGCCCTGTGTGGCTAATAAAGAAATCATTGTTATTATGAATATTATTATTTTAATATTTGTAATATTATTATCAATATTATTATTTTAATGTATTATTATTACCAATTGCCTTTCATCCTTACGGGGTCGATAAAATAAAGTACCAGTAATGCACTGGTTAATTTGCTGGCCTTGTGCCTAAAGTAGAAACAATTATTATTTTATTATCGACAATATATTATTATCGACTGTTTAAATAATTCCTAGTGGAATACTTTCTACGAGGTTTTATATGAAACCCATTAATGTCATGATAATCTTGAAGTCCTTAAGTATTTCATTTAGAGAATCTCTCATCTATTTATTCTATCTTTTCCATTAGTTTCTCTATTCTTCTCCTTTGTTTCATTTTCTATCTTTTGTTTGTTTAGTTTTCTTTTCATTGTTTATTTTTTGTTTTGTTTTTTTGTTGTTAATATTTTGGTGTTTTTGTCGGTTTTGTTGCTGTTTTTGTTTTTGTTTTTTATAAGCATTATTAACAACACGGTGGATTGGCAGTATCAGTAGAGGGTCGGACGCCATGCTTTCCAGCATAGTTACGTCCCTTTACGATCTGAGTTCAAATCCCGCCGAGGTTGACTTTGCCTTTCATCCTTACGGAGTCGATAAAATAAAGTACCAGTAATGCACTGGGTAATTGCTGGCCTTGTGCCTAAAGTAGAAACAATTATTAACAACAAGAACAATAACGATAGTAGTAGTAGTAGTAGTAGTAGTAGTAGTAGTAGTAGTAGTAGTAGTAGTAGTAGTAGTAGTAGCAGTAGCAGCAGCAGTAGTAGCAGCAGTAGCAGCAGCAGCAGCAGTAGTAGTAGTAGTAGTAGTCTCAGTGTTGTCTCTCGTTGACATAATCCATTGAGATGTAAGAATCTTAAGGAGATTAAAGACAAGAACATTAACGAAATGAAAAATATAAACAATAGATTTATAAGAAACATTATAGAGAATAAAGCAAAAACAGAACAAGCCAAATAGCTGAACGTTTTCTTGAGGGGATAGCTAGACGTGATGTTGTAACATTCATTCCATTCCCCAAGAATATTGTGTTAACTTCAACCAGTAAGAAAAGCTACATCACAGATGATTGAGAAGAGAACTAGACGTGATGTTGTAACATTCATTCCATTCCCCAAGTATATTGTGTTAGTTTCAACCAGGATAAGAAGAAAGTACTGCAATTTATTCATAGGAGAGTTATATGTCATGTAACATTAATTTCTTTCCCAAGAATATATTCTTAGTTTCAACCAAGAAGTGAAGTCTTATCGCTATTTCGGTTCACAATCAGCTAATAATCCGGTGAATTCCTTTAACCGGTGAATGTCTGCTGATGAGACAGAAAAACAGTGTTTAACATAATAGTGCCATGGACACATAACACATGATGGAGTCGGAGGTGCAACATCGTGACATAAGGCGAGTCTGGGCCATTTTCAACCCGGCGGAGCTTATTGTTTTCCAAATCTGATCATAGTTGATTTCTTCCGGAGAAAGAGTGAGTGAGAGAAAGAAAGGGTGGATAAGAATGAGAATTGGAGGAAGAATCAAAACGGGGTCGCGAAATGATGAAAGGCAAAGTTGAACTAAATGGGATTTGAACTCAGATTAAAGAGAGATGAAAGGATTACCCTCTCTCAGATATCTTAACAATTATGTTAATTCTAAAAAGTCTAAAGTCTGTCTCGGTGGCTCATCAGACCAGTGCTTATCATGGTAAAAGATTCCCCCTGGATAGGACACCAATCCATCGCAGGGTTAAATCCGTAGCTACTTCTGATACTCACTTTCAGCTGCGTATACTCGAGCAATGTGAAATGAAGTGTTTTGCTCAAGAAACACAACCCATTCCAGGAATCGAAACCAAGACATTATGATCGTAAGACCAAGACATTATGGCTTCCCCGTCTATAAAAAGAATCTACTTGACAGTAAAATAGATATATGTATATAACTGCTAGTATTCTGAGTGATCCACAAGTGTGGTGGGTTTCCAGAGAGGGAAGGTTGGATTATTTTTTACCCAATCTCTCACATTTGTTTATGGAGTCAATATTTGCATTTCATCGATAAAATAAGATCTACACAAATATTGGATTTGAACTAATTAACTAATCCTATATCGACATCTACTCAGTCTTTTCTTTATTCGTTGGCCTTAAGGGGATAAAATAAAATAAAAATTGATACCGTAATATTAGTAATGCAATATATATATATTTATGTTTGGTGGTTCACCACTGGATAGAACTTGTCATTCCGTATAGTTAATCATGGTGCAATAGTGTGAAAAGCATTCAACGTTATGTAACTCATCCATCTTAGATCTTGAATTATGTTGGTGGTGCAGGATCGGAGTTAATTATTAGTTTGATTAAAATAATAGAAGGCCAGACTGGTGAAGTTCCCTTAAAGTTTTATTGTTGCAAAAACACTATATATATATTTCAATGGTCAGGCTATCCAACAGATTCCAAACAATATTTGCTATTCACCTCCAGCCATCCAAAGCACACGAAGACGAACATCCCTTTTAATTTAGCAAGAAGAATTTGCACAATTGTCTCCAATTATGAAACGCGAAATAAAAAACTTCAAGAATTAAAGGAAATTCTGCTCGAAAGCCAGTACCCACGATTACTAATAGATAATGGAATTGAATTACGAAAACAGAAACAAATTCATGGTACGTCCAATATTCTATCGTATATCTCAACACACAACCCAAGAAATACGGAAGCATACAACCTTATTCACAAGAACATCCTACCATTGAAACAAGACCCAAGAATGGAAAAAGCAATTGAAACACACAAAATAGTCAAAAACAAAAGACAACCTAAATGACTAAAAACATTACTCACCAATGCCAAATTACCTACCATAAACCAACTGTCAAAAAATGTTGTCGCTCCAATTGCAGAACTTGCACTCACCTCATTGAAGCCATCATGTATACATTTCAATCAGGATAAATTTTTGTTGTAAAAAAATCACTTCACTTGTTCATCAAAAAATCTAGTTTATGCCATTAAATGTAAAGGATGCAATGAAGATTATATAGAGCAAACTAAACTCACACTCAGAAACAGAATGACAATTCATCGCCAACAATTACGAGACCCTACCACAAGACAGTGCACATCTAGACATATGCGATAAGACACCCAAATTCCAAGTCTTATCACTTTATCTTTGCGCTGACAATACAACAGACCAAATACGAATGAATAAGGAAAATACGTGTATTCAAAAATATAGACCAACATTAAATATAGTTTAATATACATTATGTTAACACCATAACATGCTAATCATCCAAACAGACACATACATACACACACACATAACACCTATATTCGAAAATAAAAACCAGAGCTAAATAAACCTTAACATACGTTAATACTCTAAAACCTTTACATGCCCTCCACACACACATAACTCCCTCCCAAATTTCTACTAACGGTATCATTTTCCTACACACACACATATATATACACACACACACACACAAATATATATTCTCTCCGTCTTAACATGCTAACCATACTCCCACACACACATATAACACCCATATACACACACACATAACTCCCTCCTCCATTTCTACTAATGGAATTATTTTCCTACACACACACACTCATACACACAAAAATATATATTCTCTACCCTGTCGCCACCAGCTTGACATGCTAACAATACCCCCCCCCCACACACACACACTCACATACACACACATAACTCCTTTTTCAATTTCTACTAATGGAATCATTTTCCTACACACACACACACATCAGCACACAAGTAAAAATATATATCTCTGTTTTCTTTATTTCAATAGAAAATCTGAATTTTGACACCTCAGCACATCAGCCAAAACTCACTGAACCAGAACAATTCTCCCCTTCCCTTTTTTCTTTACCTTTATCTTTTGTTTGGCCCAAAACTCTCTATGACAAATCATGTGACTGTGAAAACGGCTACAAAGAACTCCCAAATACGAACTGACGCGAAATTTAATGTACTTATTCACGTGACAGTCAAAACCAATCAAATTACATTTATAAAAAAAATATTTTTGAGCCACTTTTTTAAGTGGATAGGAAAATAAAGAACCGTCAAACACGAACTGGCGCGAAAGTTGAGGTGCTAATTCATGTGACTGCATCAACCAACCAAATTTCACTCATATATGAAAAAACAATCTGAGCCTCCTTTTTTTAAGGCAAATACAATCAGAACTTTGTCACTCGAACTGGCGTGAATTTATTATATTTATTCACGTGACAGTCATCAACCAACCAAATAAAAAATTTTTTAAACCTAGCATTTCCAGCCACTTTTTTCCATATAAAACAGAAGTAACATTCGAACACCAACCAGATGCGAGAAAAAACACAAACCCTTCATCTCAATTCTACTTTTGAAAAGCACAAGAGTAGTGAAACCGGTAAAGGAAACAAATAAATATTCTTAAAAAGACTCCAGTTGCATTTTCGATTTCATCTTTTTTCCTTAAACTTTCACTCGTGTAGGACATGTTTTCTTTTTTCATTTAAAACAAACCCCATTTTCTTATATATATATACAGATTAGAGGAAAAATCACGAGCACTCTATCTCAGCATTATTTTTGAAAAGCATGAAAAATGCGCAACCGGTTAAAAACTTAAAACTAAAACTGAATAATAACTAATACTTATTACAATTTATACTTATTCCTAATTAAACTATTTTTCAATGGGAAAAATTTGTCAGCATTTTCTTTTCCTTTTTACTAATATATATATATATATATATATATATATATATATATATATATATATATAATGGAAAATTTGAACAGGAACAAAACAGAGAGGCAGTACAACGAATGTTTATTAATTTCACGCTCTGGAGAGTGGGGTGGTGGTGGGGAACGACGTTTCGGGCATAAGCCCTTCCTCAGGTGAAAAGTGTGTGGGAAGAGAGTTCAAAGGGTGTGTAGGGGAGTGGTGGAGAGACATATAGCGAGAAGGGGGTGGGAGGAAACGGTGCGAATGAAATTAAAAATAAAAATAAAAATAAAGCATGATCAAAATAAAATGAAATGAAATAAAAATAAAAGCATGATCAAAATAAACTGAAATTAAAAAGGGGTAAAACAGGTGGTGGGAGGGTGTGGGGTGTGTAGGGGTGGTGGCGGGTGGAGTGGGGAGAGGGAGACGGGGTGTCCGAGCGGGGAGGGCTGAGGGTGGTGTGTGTGTGTAGGTGTACGTGTGTGTGTGTGTGTGTGTATGTGAAAGCAAGGGTTGGGGGAAGAACGGGGTTGCATGTTCAGGAAGAGGTGTGTGTGGGTGGGGTGTAGGTCGGAGTGCGTGTGCGTGTGTGGATAGAGGGGTGGGGGAGAGGAATCCGGAGGCTGAAGGTGTAAATATGTGGTGGAAAGCACGTGTGTGTGGGGTTTAAGCGTGTTGTGGGTGTAGGTGGCGTGTGGGAGAAAAAAATTTTTGGGGGTGTGTGTGTGGGTGAGTTATATAGGTGATTCCTTAAGAGGATGTGGTTGAAATGTTGGTAAACTCCTATGATGGTAGTAGATTCCACGGTCAAGCTCCACATACGAGTATTCCATGAAGAGATGGTCGGAAGAGGAGAGATGTGGGGTGCGCGCGGAACAGGAAGTGGTCAAGGCGGTAGGAGTTCTGTGTGTCTGTGTGTGCTGGGAAGTGGTCAGAGGGAATAGCAGCAGTCGGGTGGAATGGTAAAGGCGCGAGGATGGGTAGGTGTGAAAGTTGGAGTGAGGAGGGTGTGTGTGTGTATTAGTAGGTGTTAGTGGGATGAGTGAGTGTGGAGAAAGGGTGTGGGTGGAGCGGGGAGAGAAGGGTGTGGGGTCGAGGGAGGGAGTGTGGTGTACTGGTGTGTGTGTAGTTTGATGAAGGGCGTGTTAGTGGGTGTTAGTATACGGGAGGTGGAGAAGGGGTTGAATGCAGGTGTGAGTGGGGGTTAGTGGTGGTAGGGTGTGTAGAGTTGCTGGTGTACGAGGGTGTGTGGGTACGTGTGCGTGGGGTTGGGGGGCGTTAGTGATGTTAGTTGCGTGTGGGGTGGGTGGTGTAAGTGGGTGCATGTGTTCGTGTGCTTGGGGTCAGGGGGTATTAGTGATGTTAGTTGCGGGGTGGTGGGATGGAGGTGTGGGGGTGAGGGTTAGTGGTGGTAGTAGGGTGTGTGTTTAGTGGGAGCGCGTGTATATATGTGCCGGTGGGTGTGTGCGTGTGATAAGGGGGGGGAGAAGAAGGGAGGGATGTTAGTATGTTAGTTGGGGAAGGGCGGTCGGATGAGGGGTGGAGTGGAGGTGTTAGTATTGTTAGTTGTGGGGTGGGCGGTGAAAAGGAGGGGTGTGTTAGTGGTGTTAGTGGGGGATATGTGTGGGGGGAGGGGGGCGGTCGAAGGCTAAAGGAATAAGGGTGGGGAGTTCAGGCCGGGGGAGTGTGGGTCTGTAAGATGAAGATGGTTCTTTGTTCAACTCTGAGGAGATTGGCGGGTGTTCCGTGGCATTGGAGTAGGCCACAGACTGTGAGATGGCGTGCGGAATGTCCAGGGGCACCAAAGTGGCGGGCGATGGGGGAACTACCACCGAGACGAATATCCCGGAGGTGCTCAGTGAATCGGTGCGCCAGGCGACGTCCCGTCTGTCCGACGTAAGTCGCGCTGCACTCCGTGCAGCGAACTCCGTAGACTAGGTTGGAGGAGGTGCAGCGGAAGGCATGCCGGACAGAGAGAGAGTGGCCGTTGGGACCCTGGAAAGTGGTGGTGTTGCAGCGGGGCCTAGAACAGGGAAAGGAACCGGGGGGGAAGAGCGTGGGTTGGGGGGTAGCGAGCTGTGGACGAGGAGGGTGCGGAGATTGCGTGCGCGTTTGAAGGAGGGGAGTGGTGGGGTTGGGAAGATGTGGGAGGTGGAGGGGTTGGACTGGAGGCGTCGGAAGAGGCGGCGGATGGTGCGGTGGTGGGGTAAGGTGGAGGGGTGATAGGTGGTGGGGAAGGGGAGACGGTGGGTGGGCGGTGGCGTGGGGTGAGGGTGGTGGAGCGGTGGACAGCACGGGCGCGGGTGAGAGCGGTGTGGACGAGAGGGGGGGGGCTAACCTCTGCGGATGAAATGGCTGACTAGGGAAAGGGCCTGGGACTCGAAGTCAGCATCTCGGCCACAGAGGCGGCTGATCCTGAGGATTTGGGAGTAGGGAATAGAGTGTTTAGTGTGTGTGGGGTGGGAAGAGGTGAAGTCGAGGTAAGAGTGGGAGTCGGTGGGTTTGAAGAAGGCGGAGGTGACGAAGGAGTGGTGGGAGGGGTCGAAGGCGACGGAGATGTCTAAGAAGTGGACGTGGGTGGTGGAGATAGAGGTGGTGAAGTGGAGGGAGGGGTGGAAGGAGCAGAAGAAGGAGAGAAAGGAGTCGAGCTGTTCTCGGGTAAGGGTCGTGGCTCCGATACAGTCGTCAATGTAACGACCGTACAGTTCGGGCGTGGGGCCGGTGTACTGGGCAAAGATTTGGGCCTCAACATGGCCAACAAAAAGTTTGGCATAGTTCGGGCCCATTCTTGTACCCATGGCTACCCCCGTGACCAGTTGGTAAAACTCACCCGAGAAGAAGAAACAATTGAGGGTGAGGACCAGCTCGGCGAGGCGAAGGAGAGTGGGGGTGGAGGGAATGGGGGAGGGGCGAAGGTCGCGTAGGCCGTCGGCGTGGGGGATGACGGTATAGAGGGACTTGATGTCTAGGGTGAAGAGGAAGGGCTGTGGGCCGGGTGGGTAGGTGAAGGAGTCGAAAAGGCGCAGGGCGTGGTTGGTGTCGGAGATGTGGGAGGGGAGGGTGGTGACAAGGGGGGCGAGGATGGAGTCGAGAAAGGCGGAGATGAGTTCGGTGGGGCAGTTGCAAGCGGAGACGATGGGGTGGCCGGGGTTGTCGGGTTTGTGGAGTTTGGGGAGGAAGTAGATGGTGGGGGTGCGGGGGGTGTGGACGATGAGGTGGGAAGCGGGGGGGAGACAAGGTGTTGGATGGTGGAGGAAACTTGTTGTTGGTAGAGGGGTGTGGGATCGGAGGGTAGAGGGCGGTAGAAGAGGGGGTTACAGAGCTGCCTGAGGGCTTCGGCCGTGTAGAGGTCCGCGCGCCACGCCACCACGGCGCCTCCCTTTTCCGCCAGTTTGATGACGATGTCATCTCGGCTACGGAGGAAGCGGAGAGCGAGGAGTTCGCCCCTGAGATATTATTCCGTTTGGAACATATATATATATATATATATATATATATATATATATTTACTCATTTATTTATTTATTTATTTAATATATATATATATTTATTTATTTATTTATTTATACATATGTGTGTGTGTATGTATTTATATATATATGTATGGTATTTTTATCCCAATACCATCCCGCCCGTCCCCTCAAACTATCTTATTTCTCATTCTTTCTACTGATGAAGGACTAGCGTCGTCCGAAACGTTAAGACCCACTTCCTGCTATATCGAGCGTTAACCTAATATATCCCTTCCATATACTGTACCGATTGTGTTGTTATTTCTGTTTACCTTTTACATATATATATATATATATAAACGGAAAAAATGAAACGAAATTTCATTTCTCACTCTTAGTACGGCTGTTACTTAAATATAAGTATGTATACGTACTATGTATATGTATACATACTACTGTACGTCTGTATACATATATGAATGTACGTATACATATATATATATATATATATATATATATATATATATATATATATATATATCGCCAATTTCTACTCTCACCCTCTTTCTTCCCCTCCCTTTCTCCCTATCTACTCTTACCCCACTTTCTTCCTCTCCCTTTCTCCCTCTCACTTTCACCCCTCGTCTGACCGTTTAGCAGTTCTCTTCTCACTTACAACTGCGGCGATCGGACGTGTGTCTTCTTTCTCTCGATTACTCAGTCTTGAACTTAAGTTCTATTATTGAGTGGTCTTGGATGTCCTACCTATAGTTGCTCGCACATTGCTCGGTTTGTGTTTTTTTCGCTGTCTTGTTACTGTTTCTCTTTTCTTCCTCTTTGCTTTCCTTCCCTCCTTCCTTCGTTTTCCCAATAACTTATCCAGTTATTGACGCCCTGGGGTGAAGTGGTATTTTGTCTTTATAGCGTAGAAATATCCTAGACCCCCAAAGGAAAACTCCTCCCGCCGCCCTGTTCTTGGTTTCTTCGTATTCCCACTGCATTTTAAGTTACCTTAAATAGCAACTACACAGCCATTTCTATTCTCCATATATTTCATTATATATAATATATATATATATATATATATATATATATATATATATATATATATATATATATATATATATATATATATATATATATAACGGAGGTGTGGTAAGGAACCAGATGCACCATAACGCACCAGAGTACTCAATACTTAGGGTAGTAGAGTGGGTAATAGGAACTTGTTTAACCCCGACCTCAGAGCTCAAGCCATTTCGACGGCTATTTATGGACTCAGAGTCCAGAAATGGCCGTCGAAATGGCTTGAGCTCTGCCGTCGGAGTTAAACATTTTCATATATATATATATATATATATATATATATACACACACATATATTACACTATTTATTTAAAAAGACACATTCGACAGAGGACGAGTCATAAATTTATAATAAATTGAATAAGACCAGAAAACAAAGCATAAATTATTTCCCATTTGTGTTTACAGTGATAAGGGGAAATGATAAAACTGCTAAAAGTGTTTAAAATGATGAGAAGTGGCAGTACAGTGGGAATACAATTTCTACATTAGATTCACATTGAGGATCGTTATGAACGCATTGATTGCTGTTTAAAATCTTATATAAGGCATATAGTAGTTATTTGCATATAATGGTACTTCAGTTGCCACCAGGTAGAGCCGCTACTTGCCCGAATTGAGAGATTACAGCTCCGATACTATATGTATAAGGTTAGAAATTCTAACTTAAAATGTCTCAGGAAAGAATCGGTAGACAGATTATACGGGCAAAACCAACCGGCAGGAGACCCAAGGGTAGACTCTGAGCAAGATGGCTGGATGCCATCCATGAGCTCGAAGAAACGTATTATGATCGTTGATTTAAGTTAATTATAGGTTTATATTTCAGCTAGGTCCCTCTCGCACATCTCAGCTCCATGCCACTCTCTATGCACATATATATATATATATATATATATATGTGTGTATGTGTGTGTGTGTGTGTGTGTGTGTGTGTGTGTGTGTGTGTGTGTGTGTGTGTGTGTGTGTGTGTGTGTGTGTGTGTGTGTGTGTGTGTGTGTGTGTGTGTGTGTGTGTGTGAGCCAGAACTAAACTTGAAAAGATTCTAGAACAGCATAGCAGGAAACAGAATACAATGGCGGCCCAGTGTAAACTCATGCAGCGCTCACGAAATGGAGAGATTGTATGCTTTGCAACAGACAAAGCTGGCAGAATGTCAGTTGGCAGCCTACCAAACTACATCCAGGCAATGCAACCCCATATCAACACAAGAGAGGTAACACCACAAGAGCATGAGGAAAGGGAAAACTACTTAACGTACATATGACGATGTGGACTAGTAATATGACGATGTGGACTAGTAATGCAGTCTAATAAACGAACTGCCAACAACTTCCAGGCCTGGAACAACGATACATCAACGCTGTATGGGTTTCACAAAGACCACAAGACAAATAGTGACCCAGTCACAGGACCACCAATACGGCCAGTCCGTGGAGCTAACATTGTCAGCAACTACAGACGCTCCTGCTTCCTCTCCCTGATCATACGCCCTATCTTCGAAATGTTCCCAGATATATGCGACAGCACGGAGGACCTCCTCGGCAGATTTAGCTAATGCAACCTGCCTAGGGACATAACAGGATGTACAATAGGTAGCATGGATGTGGGTCCCTATACCCATCCATCGACGTTGATTTTGCTGTGGAAAACTATCAGCGAGAGTGATGTGGAATTCCGTGGGAATGATACCAGTGAGCTAGGACTCCTACTTAAACTCACATACAATAAGGAATACCTATGGACACATAACCTCAGCAGCCCCTGTCCCACAAGGCCAGGGAGAGACAGTCCACCTACCATTACCTTACCTCAATGACCAAGAAGACCCACATAGAAAGATGGAGCGCGCAGACCAGAGCCATACGGACGCCCGAAAACTATGATGAATTAAAGAAAATTATCACACATGCAGTGGGGGCCAGTATAAAACTAACCTTTCAGGAACATATGTTCAAGTATAATGGCAAAACATATGCCTAAGAGGAGGGGGCAACCATTGACGTTAGCATTGCAAGTAACATAGCTAACCTCTTAATGGTACGGTGGGACAGAAGACTTAAGGAACAATTAGACGACAATTTTATAACCCTGACTATGTACTCTCGCTACGCCGATGACATAAATATCGTAGTCAAAACACCCCCACAGGAGAACAGTCAGGAATTAGAGAAGAACACCATGGAAAGCATCCAGAAAATAGCTAACTCCATCCACCAGAGTATTAAAGTTACTATAGACTACCCAAATAAACACCCTAACCATAGATTACCTGAACTACACACAGAACTCTGGCTGGAAACTATTAGTAATACAACAAATCCCCCATTCGCATTATGCCAAACCCATGACTTCCAAATACCTGATCACCGAAACTCAGCCGTTTCGGATCACATAAAAATCAACATACTGATTGCGGACTTAGTAAGAGTGATGAGGAACGTATCCCGCATGTGCAACACCAAAGAATTAGAGAAACACATACAATGCTTCATCCACCGCATGCAGTTCTCTGGCTACAATCAGAGAGGCAAGATCAGGGTATATAAAGGAGCCAGAACCAAATGGGCAAATATTGTAGAAAATGATGCAAATGGGACTAGCCCCATGTACAGGAGCAAATTTTGGAACAGAATAGAATAAGGCAAATAAAGTCAACTCATGGTATGATAGCAATAAATACTAGAGTGTAATGTTCGTCAACACAACCCCTAGAGGCGAACTAGCTTATAGATTTAGAAGGGCCTTAGACAAGCTCAAATTAAATATGAAGATAGCTGAAAGACCACGTATTCCTATAAAAGCCTTAATTAGTAAAACATATTTCAAAGATCCTCGTGTGCAGATGGGAAATGTATAGTCAGCAAACTAAGCCCGCAAACTAGTTGCAAACCTAGGAACGTAGTATATAGCATAAGATATACTGAGGGATAGTGTAGGAATAAGAATATAACATATATAGGTGAAACAGTCCGTAGCATAAGAGAAAGGATAAGTGAACACTAGCGAGAACTCCGGGTTGGGAAAACCTCATCAATACTCCACCAACATGCCAAAATAGAACATAAGGGCATATTAGAGAACACAGAGTTAAAAATTATATCCACACAGAAAAAAGATGCAATGCTCAGACAGATCACAGAGGTGACAAATATAAACGAACTGCAACCAAAATTAAACAGAAAACATGAGTGGAATAGCAGCATCACAACTAGTAATTAAGGACAATATGAAAACATACAGAGACACATAAAAACCAAACTAAGAAGACAAATAGAGATAGAACAAACAACCAACTAGTGACAAGTAACTAAACACATGATTAAATAAATAAAAACACACACACACTCGGATGTAACGCATGCGCAAACTAAGCACACAACACACAACACACAAAAACAAGATTGTATAGGACAGAACAAAGGAGAGACACAAAATAAAAACCTAGTCACTGATGAGGTCACAGAATGTGTGACGAAAGAGCTTTGACAATATATAACAACCATCCGATTATCGAACCAACCAATCGAAAATTTAAAATAAACTGTAGTGAAAACCAACTATAACAGATAAGAAATCTTTGAAAACAAATTCAAAAACGATATATATATATACGTATATACATATATATAAGATCTCCACTGAAGAGCCCAATATCTTCCTGACGCCATGTTGTGTTCACTTAGGTTTGTGTATATTCCAGCAACTTCTGTTTCTCCTCAAAATACTTGACCTCGTTCTCAGTATTTTATATTGTATTACTATCATCTTCGCTTTCCCCTCCATTTTATGTAGAGACATTTACTAAAGCATTTCACTGAATCCTCACAAATATTTTATTTTTCCACGGAATTCTTTCTTGAAATCATTATTACCATCCTTCCGGGGTCGATAAAATAAAGTACCAGTAATGCACTGAGTAATTGCTGGCCTTGTGCCAAAAGTAGAAACAATTATTACCATCGTGGATTTTTAGGAACGTTTTCCTTTTGGTTTCATTTTTGTCTTTTGTTGTTGTTGTTGTTGTTTTATGTATCATTTGTTGTTTTATGTATCATTTATCTTTTTTACTTACCTACACTGACAATTACGTGTGTATTGGCAGTATCGGTAGAGAGTCGGACGCCATGCTTTCCAGCATAGTTACGTCCCTTTACAGTCTGAGTTCAAATCCCGCCGAGGTTTACTTTGCCTTTCACCCTTACGGGGTCGATAAAATAAAGTACCAGTAATGCACTGGGTAATTGCTGGCCTTGTGCCTAAAGTAGAAACAATTATATACTATATGTTTATACTTATATATATATATATATATATATGAGGGTGTGTGTTTGTGTGCGTATATATATATATATATATATATATATATATACACATGTCTCTATCTATGTTTGTATATACGTATGTATGTATAAAGCATGCATGTATATATGTATAAGTATGTATATATATATATATTTGTTATATACGTAAATCACTGCCAATAATAAGATTTGTTGAATTACGACATTGGCTAATCTGATTATTCCTTTCTTGTGTGTGTGTGTGTGTGTGTGTGTGTATACACACACATATATATGGCCCTCTGTGTGTATGTGTCTGTGTGTGTGCTGTAATTTAGTTAGCCGTGTATTCCTTACCGACAACAACTTTGTTTCTTTATAATTTGCTTTGTTTATTTGTTGTATATAATTTGTTTATTTGGTGTATATATGTTGTATATATGTTGTGTATATGTTGTATATACGTTATATATATGTTGTATATATGTTGTATATATGTGTATATATGTTGTATATATGTTGTTGTTGTATATATGTTGTATATATGCTGTGTATATGCTGTATATATGTTGTATATATGTTGTATATATGTTGTATATATGTTGTAAATATGTTGTATATATGCTGTATATATGTTGTACATATGTTGTATATTCCTCAGTCTTGTCTGTTTTCCCCTCTTTTATCATACTCCATGTTGTGTTTATGTATTATGTTAGTTGGTTTCTTTGTTATTTGTCTCATCATTTTTGTTTCAATAAATCTTTATGGCTAACGCTGTTGTCAATCTGTGTTGATTCCATAAGTGTTTCCACTTCAGATATACCACGTTTCTCGAGGAGTATGTAGATGTTATTCTTGCCCTTTAATACATTTCTAGATGTCCACATCTTTCGGTTTGGATTTAGATATTTTTCCTGTCTTTACGGCCCGCCATTACCGTCTTCAATCTACTTTAGATAAAAATCTCTTTTCCTGAAACAAAACAAGATCAATAAAATAAGTACCAGATTGAAAGTATAAGTACTGGGGATCGATATGACCGACAAACACTCCTGGAAATTGTTGTCAGTCACTACGTGGGTGCAGTCTGATGGCTGAATCCAGTAAAGAAAAGAACGAATTTTATATCATTTAACAGGCCTGCATCTTTTTCTTGAGCAGCGTCCTTCATTGATTTTTTATAAAACGTAAAACATAGCAGAACTCATTCCATTTGTGTTTCGAAAAGAAGGACTTTTTTCTTTGTGACGAAATTCGATACATTATAGAATTTGTATATATCTCTCTCGTTCTCTCTCTTTCTCTCTCTCTCTCTCTCTCTCTCTCTATATATATATATATATATATATATATATATATATATATATATATATATATATATATATATATATATATATATAGCGGCGATGAATTAGTTTTGCGAGGTTTTTATATGAAATCGTGTGTCGAAACAAATATTGTTATACTTGGGGAGGGTCATATTTGTGTAATATTGCCAGAATTAATAACAGAACACACCGACTGTTTGGTTGGGTTTCGCTTCTCGCTTCTGTGTCTTTTATATCGGTAATCTAACTTACTCGGTCCTCAATGTTGCCATTGACTGACCGACGGTCAAAAATAATACAGATACAATATAGACACAAACACATATATATAGTTTATCATAAATCTTTCGTTGCACATCTGCAATATAAAAGACACAGAAGCAAGAAGCGAAAACCAACCAAACAGTGAGTGTGTTCTGTTATTAATTCTGGCAATATTACGACCCTCCCCAAGTATAACAATATATATATATATATATATATATATATATATATATATATATATATATGAAATATATATATATATATTTAGGTTTGTTGGTTCACCACTGGATAGACCTGGTCATTCCGTATGGTCAACCTCGATGTAATATTATGGAGAGCACTCAACGTAATGCAACTCACCCGTCTTCGTTTGTGTAGTTGGTAGTGCGAGTACGGAGTTAATTATTATAGAACAACAGGAGGCTGGACTGGTGTAAATTCCTTGAAAGGTTTATTATACTATGATCATTTCAATGACCGGGTTCAGTATGAATCCGGTGACATCATCAGGTATTCAGAATATAACAAAGGAATATAGTAGACGAAATCGATGGGGCCGAAAATCAGAGACATGAGGGCGTCCGAACACTTAGAAGCTTCTACCTCGGTCCGCCGCGGCAGGTGTTGATTATTAAGCCTACTTATGACCATCCGGTGAAGGGGTGCAGGCTTACAGTGTACTACTACCTCCCTGTCAAAGAAAAGAAAAGAAAGAGGCCAGCGTTGAGGTTATGCCACAATCAAGCTGGTTAAGCGTGCTAGAAAGTGCCGCGAAAAATGATTTTTCAAAGAACATTCCGTATATTCAATTCAATTCAATTCAATATATTTGGCATAAATTAAAACATAGATGCTTCAGATGCCATGTAAGGAGGAGAGGGGGGCAACATTTACACAGTCCGAAACACAGTGGTCCAACACCGGTCCAATTTCGCCTTGAATTGTTGCGTGGTTGACGTGTTGACCACTTCTTCTGGAAGCCGATTCCAGGGTCCAGAGATGCGGATCGAGAAAGCAGCTTTCCGTCTATTCAGGCGAAAGCGGCGGTGAAACAGCTTTTTGTCATGTCCACGTAGACCCCTTTCAAGCGCTGGAGTGAACAGGAGATCTTGAGGGAGATCGTAATGGCCATTGAAGAGATTGTAAGCCGAAATGAGATTGCTTCTTAGCCGTCGACGCTCCAAGGAGAAGTTCAGCTTCTGCAACCGGCTTTCGTAGGGCAGCTCATGAAGCCCCTGTACCATTCGAGTCGCTAGTCGTTGAACTCTCACCAAGTGATAGATATCCCGGATGAGATATGAGTTTGATGCTTGGATGCCATATTCTAGGTGCGGTCTCACGAGGGCGACATAGAGAGGCCTGAAAATTTCTGGAGTAAGTTTGGCAAAGGAGCGTCGAATAAGAAAAAGAGAGCTCCTTGCCTTGTTTGCGGCTTGAATGCCATGTTTTGATGGTTTGAAGGACAAGTCGACCAGCAGACCAAGATCTTTAGTCTCCTCAACCTCCTTCAAAGGAGCAGTGCCACCGTTGAAGGTATGAGCTGAGTTATAAGGTGTACCCACTGCCATATGGCAACACTTATCGACATTGAGGTATAAATCTCAGTCAATAGACCAACTCCAGGCGCGCTGGAGGCTGGACTTCAGATTGTCGATCTCGCTCCTACGGGCTACCATTTTCACAGCATCTGCAAATAGAAGCACGTTTCCACCAATCACGTCCGGCATGTCGTTGATGTATAGAAGGAAGAGAATTGGGCCCAACACAGAGCCCTGGGGAACGCCGCTGCCTACACCCACCCCGATGACAGACTGCTATTGATCCGAACTCTGCAAGTACGACCCTCAAGAAATGATCCAATCCGCTTTATAATCGAATCATGGAGACCATAGTTGCTGAGCTTATGCAGGAGCAGGCGGTGGTTGACAGAGTCAAAGGCTTTTGCGAAGTCGAGAAAGATAATATCGGCCGCATCTCCATCGTCTATTATCCTCGTCACCTATTCTTCCATCACAAGTAGGTTTGTAAGACAGGAACCTTTCGGGATGAAACCGTGTTGAGATGGAGAGATCGCGTATAGGTCGCACTTTTTTAACGATAAATATGTATAAATTTTTAGGGTGCGACCTATCCGATCGACATCAGACTGACCAATGATTTTCCATAGACTTAATCAACGATGGGTATTTATAAAAATAACTTTGTTAATATTTTTTATTATTTAACATAATAATTTCATATATCTACTTTCTTATACATATATTCCTTGATTTTAAATTTTTTACTAAAACTTATATATATATATATCTTCAAGAAAGACATATATAGTGGGCGTCTGTATGGTAAAATGTATGGATGGGAAATTTCGATTAACAATTAGAAACGTTAAATTCATGTTTAGAGTTAGAAGCCGAAATTAGAAAGATAAGGTTTTGGTTTAGGGTTGTGAGATTTAGTTAAAGAATTTACAGAAGGAGGCTTTTATGAAAAGTTTAAAGAAATATAGAGTAAAGATTACGTTAAGTTCTAGTAGAAGGAGGCAGGATAAAGTTAATAAAAAATAAATTTAAATTTTTTTTTTTTTTTTGCACAATCAGAACCTCTGAAATTCAAACAAAATGTGAAGGCTATTTTAAAAAGCATAAATAAAATAAAATAAAAAAATAAATTTACAGTAGTCTCTAACTTAAGTACGGTGATAAACACACACACACACTTGTCTAAGAACGCTGAGACACACGCACGCACACACACATGTGAGACTGAAATGTAAAAATATCCATGTTTGCTGCCGCTACCGCCACCGTGACGGCCACCGCCACCGCCACGGCCACGGCCTCCGCCACCGCCACGGCCACGGCCATGGCCTCCGCCACGGCCACCGCCACCACCACGGCCGCCGCCACCGCCACAGACACGGCCTCCGTCACCGCTACCGCCAACGCCACCGCCACGGCCACGGCCACCTCCACAGCTAATAGTGCCGTATCTCTAATATTACTTTGGTGGATTGGTAGTATCGGTAGAGAGTCGGACGCCATGCTTTGACGCATAGAGTTACGGCCCTTGCCATTCTGAATTCAAATCCCGCCGAGCTTAACTTTGCCTTTCATTCTTACGAGGTCGATAAAATAAAGTACCAGTAATGCACTGGGTTATGCTGGCCTTGTGCCTTAAGTAGAAACAATTACTTTATCTCACACACACTTTCACAATCTCGTATTCCCAGCGTGACAATCTTCGCCACAGTTCCGCCCCTTTATTTTATTACAAGATATATTCTGTATCAGTGAGTGTCAGTATTGTCGAGGAGCTCTCCAATATCGTATATAATTGTTTCTGTAAACACTTCCAATCTTCTCCAATGTACTAAACAAGTATTCCGATATGTTTGTTCTTTCTGTGCTTAAGAAAAATTCATTAGTAAAATATCTAGTTTGCTGCAAGTAATGTTATACATACAGTATATATATATATATATATATATAGGAAAAAGTTTAACCCCGACGGCAGAGCTTAAGTCGTTTCGACGGATATTTCTGTTATATCATATTATAAATATATATATAATATATATATACACGCATCATATATATATATATATATATATATATATATATATATATATATATATACATACACACCATATATATATATATAAATAAATAAATATATATATATATAATATCATATTAGACATATATATACTCTTTTACTCTTTTACCTGTTTCAGCCATCCGGCTGAGGCCATGCATATAATATATACATACACACCACACACACCATATATATATATAAAAATAAATATACATATATATATATATATATATATATATATATATATATATATATATATATATATATATATATATATATATATATTAGAAAGTGAGGTTTTTTTACAAAATGAAAAATAACCGAGGTGTCCTACACGAGTGAAAGTATAAAGAAAAAAAGCATGAAATCGAAAATGCAACTGGAGTCTTATTTTTTTTTAAATATATATATTTATTTGGTTCCTTTACCGGTTTCGCAGTTCTTCTGCTTTTCAAATGTAGAGTTGAGATGGAGGGTCTGTGGTTTTTCTCACATCTATATAATTATTCAGAATAATAATAAATGAAGACATTCACATAATCAAAATATATGTTTTATTATATATATTTCGAAGGTACTGTGCTATTTTTTCAGTACTTCCTCGTCAGATAAAAAACATCAATTCATGTATTTTATCTGACGAGGACGTACTGATAAAACAGCACAGTACCTTCGAAATATATATAATAAAACATATATTTTGATTATGTGAATATCTTCATTTATTATTATTCTGATTAATAATAACTCCAGAAAACTTTACTTTAGAGTGCTTTTAATCTATTGTAAAACTATATTCATTGAGTAATCTATGAAGCATATTAATCTTTGGTTTTATATATATATATATATATATATATATATATATATGATGTATATATATATATATATATATTATATATATATGTCTAATATGATATTTTATATATATATTACCCACTCTACTACACTAAGTATTGAGTACTTTAGTGCGTTATGGTCCACTGGTTCCTTACCACATTTTCTTCGTTATATATATATATATATATATATATATATATATATATAGAGAAGAAATTCCACTAGAGAAGAAATTCCAAACATGGAAGCACGGCCTAGAGTCAAAAGGACTTAAAATTAACCTGGCTAAGACCAAAGTACTAGTTTGTAGGAAAGAAAACAAGGCGGCGGTCCCTTCTGGGAAATGGTCGTGCTCGGTGTGTAGGAAAGGCGTAGGTAGAAACTCCATTTTATGTCCTAAATGCAAAGTATGGGTGCATAAAAGATGTAGTGGGATCACAGGTAGGCTAACTAAGAACATAGATTTTACATGTGGCCGGTGCTCTGGTGCAATAAGTAGCAGCAAGTGCCCACAAACTACTAGCTCTTTCAATTGCGCAGAGGGTTCTATAGAAATAGTGGACAGCTTCCGTTACCTGGGCGATAAAATCAGCAGTGGGGGAGGGTGCTCTGAAAGTACTGTAGCTAGAGTCAGAACTGGTTGGAAAAAGTTCAGAGAGCTTATACCACTATTAGCTGCTAAAGGGTTCTCACTAAAAATGAAAGGCAGGTTGTACGATGCCTGCATACGAACAGCAATGCTGCATGGCAGTGAGACCTGGGCATTGTGTGCAGAGGATATACGCAGACTAGAGAGGAACGAAGCTTGCATGCTCCGCTGGATGTGTAACAGTAATATACGTGAACGGCAAAGCATAAACGAACTAAGGAATAAATTAGAGATAAGAGGGATCAGATGTTGTTTACTCGAGAGAAGGCTACGTTGGTATGGACACGTGATGCGCATGAAAGTCGATAGCTGTATAACAAAGTGCAGGGCAATAAAGATAGACGGTAGTCACGGAATAGGCAGACCTAGAAAAACCTGGGACGAGCTGATAAACTCCGACATCACACACTTACACCTCTCCAAGACAATGTCACTGGACCGAGACCTTTGGCGGTACTCAGTAACAGAGAAGACCCGCCTTACCTAAATATATAGTAAAACCTACTCCAGCCAGTAGGCATCTCTAACAAATACACCCCGTCCCACCACCCCCACCCGATCCACACCACCCCGTTCTATGTAAAGTTATGTTGGTGCCGCGCCATCGAGGCCGAAACAAATGAGATCGTGTAGGTGTCACGACAAAAAAACACACAGTCCACGCTGTAATGTGGCCGTGTAGGCAACACGGTAAAAACCTCCCAGACCCACACTGTAAATGTGGTTGGTGTTAGGAAGGGCATCCAACTGTAGAAAACCTGCCAGACAGTCCTATGCGAGCAAGACAATCACTCTTGCCTCAAGTGGGACTACCCCCGTCCAAACCCATGCAAGCGTGGAACACGGACGTTAAACGCTGATGATGATGATGATGATGATGATATATATATAAAACCAAAGATTAATATGGTTCATTGATTACTCAATGAATATAGTTTATATATATATATATATATATATATATATTTGTAAGTGTGTGTGTGTGGTGTGTGAGGTGTGTGTACATTATAGTATAATATATTAGAGAATAATAAGAAATAAAATAATAAATTCTAGTTTAGAAATGAAAGACAAAACCTCCATTGGCACCAATTGGGATTCCTGACTTTTTTATATTTCTTTTACTTTCGTATAATTTTTCTCGTGACTTTTTATTGATTTCTTTGCTTTTTATGTTGTTTTACAGGTAATTCTCACAATGTAGCGTCACTAATATTTATGTTTATCTGTAGAAAGTGCCACATGTTATACATAAGAGACAAATGTTGTATGAGTGTGTGTGGCTTTCTAGCTCACACACATAAATAAAATAATGTTACATATGGAATTACATGACTCATATAGACTAAACTATATATATTAACGCACACACACAGACACACATGTACAGGGATGCACACACGCATTTACTTAGATATATGCTGTTTACGTATATGTTTACACACACACATATGTGTGTGTGTGTGTGTGTAAACATATAACTAAATATCATATATTTAAGTAAATGTCTTCTTCGCCCACATATTCCAGGGAGGGTCGTGGGGACAAAATCCTCAAACACTCCTTCCAACAGGTCCTGTTAGAAGGAACCATCTCCAAATGATCCGGCTGGATCCCCAGGCGAGACCAGCCAAGCTCATGGCTGTTATCCAACCATCTTGATCGGAATGTACCCCTGGGTCTCCAGCCGGCTGGTTTTGCCCGTAAAATCTGTCAAGCGATTCTTTCCTAAAATCATTCTAACCACATGCCCATATTATCGGAGCTGTGATCTCTCAATTCGCAGAATTGACAAGGAATCTCCTTACTTGACGGGTACTTTATTTATCGCCCTCAAAATGATGAAAATATCGATGACTTCAAAACTTATTTTATTGGACTGATCTATCAGCTTCCTTTTTCCTTTTACTAATAATTTGTGATGTTTAAACCTTGTAGTTTAGTATGACAGTTTTAAGTCATACAATCCTTCTGGAACAGAACAAGATCTTATATTAGTCAAGGGTTTGCATCCTATTATGTATAACACATTGCTACATTATTCAATTAAGTTCTGTTTTATATGTTCTATTGGTTATTGTGAACATCATATTACTGTGTCTAATATATTTACTGAGCTCTATTTACCATGGATTAAAATATCTGATCACTTCTTGTTTTAAACTGAGTTTAAGTTATAATTATTTGTGTTTTACAAGTTGTGGTTTTGGTCCGTCCGATATATTTTTATTTCAATTCAGGCGATGTTTGTTTTTCTGGAGGTGTTTTTTTTTTCTTCATTCATGTCAGCTTTCAGATTTTTTTATTTTCAACAATTTCAGTGTTTGACAGGCAGATACCGTTAAATATTAAATATTTGACAGAATACTTTTTAACGAAATTTTCAGTTGAAAAATTTATGTATAATTTTTTTTTTCATTTCTTCCTATTTTTTCACGATTTGTTGGGTATTTTGGGGAAATTTTTTCATTGTTTTTATTTAATTTTCATGTTTTGGAAAACATATTTTTTTTTGTTCAGAAATATAAAGACTTGCTGGAAGTAATATATTATATTGCTCTACCAAGTATTTGAGTGTTCGGATCTTATCATTGATTTAGACGATGAGCATACAATTGTGCGACAAACTGAAAATGGAACTCTTTTATTTATTTAATCAATTCATACGTCCTTATAAAGCTAGTAAGCCATAACAGACTAGGAGAAGTATCTAATACGTCTTATAGTTGAGAAACAAAAACCAAGGTATATAGAAATCTAAATTTCAAAAGATTTTTTTTAATAAGTAAGGAGTTCCGTAGGTACTTAGTACCCGTGGGGATATTAATCTCATTTTATCTATATTCTCCCATGTGTGTAGAGAAAAACACGTTGTACCTTGCTGCTATTTTTAGTGGCGTGGCAAACAACAATCTATAATATTCCCGCTTTTACTAACGGCCTGTTTATGTGTGGGTCACTTTAACGGCCTGACCTCATACTTCGGGCAGTAAGCGATATATTTACAAACTGTGAGACTTTACGTCCTATAGAATGGAAATAGCTATCTGAAGAGCTGATCTTTCCGTTGGAAATTCTCTGAATTTCCAATCTTTTGTGATGCGAAACCGTCGGTGATAGCATTTTGGACAGGTGAATATTTAAATCGTATTTTAATTTATTTAAAAGATTGTTTAATGTTTGCTTGTTCCGCTCATCTCAATTTTATATATATATATATATATATATATATATATATATATGTGTGTGTGTGTGTGTGTGTGCTGAGAGAGAGGGGATGTAGAGGAGCAAGATAATAGCGTCCGTAGGCGATATGCTGTGTGAGCACTGGATGCTCTCGCAGAGCAGAGTTTTGATAGTATAAGAATAAAGTAACGAAGAATCAATGTTGCACCATAACATATTTAATAACACATCACATATGTTTCACTGTTGATCAGCTCAAGAAACGATCTATTAGTGATCGAACCTGACTCTGGAATCGAAAGATCCCCAGATATGCTTCAATATTTACCACATATATATATACATATATAAGCAGAAGGGATAGTCAATTTGTTGGTAATTCAACAAATATAAATGCTTATAACTGATTCAGAGCACTCAACTGATTTTCTGGAGTATAATATACAATGATATTATCCAGGGATAACTTGAACCGTTAAGGTATATTATCCTTGGTTATGTCAAATATTTATAAAACATTTTGTATTTTATTTGATGATAGCGTACCAAAATGTTGGTACCCTTGAAATATATATAATAGAATAAATATGGTTTTATAAATTATAGTTTCCATTTATTTAATATCATTGTATATACATATAATATATATACGTATATATATATATATATATATATATATATATATATATATATATATATATATATATATATATATATAACAAAATAAGATGCTGAGGATACATATATCGTTTAATCATTATAATTATTTCCACGGTTCTCCATGCAATCGAGATGTCCTTCGTGTATTTATATATATATATATATATATATATATATATAAATGAATGAAGTTAATATGTCCAAGGATACAAAGTACCCCTAGAAATACATAGGTTGTCTATGATTTAAGGTTGTTCAATGGTATTAATTTGATATACCAGAACTTTAATATTAAAGATAAGCAGAACAAGTAAAGTTCAACCAATTCTTCAAAATAAATTAAAAAATATAATATAAATATTTACCTCTTCTAATGGCCCTTACTGATCAGATTCGCTTTGTAAAACCCCAGAATCCGATGGATATCTTATGGAAAACCAAAGCTCATCAGAGAAGCATTTTCCTTTCCTAGGGCTAAAAAACCCAGGAACGATAAAATATATGACCTCCTGCCAGCTAATACAGGTCTGAAAGGTCGTAAAAGTGACCCGTATGTAAACCGGACCGAAGTAAAAGCGGGAAACCACAGACTTGCTGTCTATAATTACTACTAAAAAAAATAACAGCTAAATAGAACAACAGATTTGTTCTCTACATAACGGAGAATTTATGAATGAAGTTAATATGTCCAAGGATACAAAGTACTCCTAGAAATACATAGGTTGTCTATGATTCAAGGTTGTTCAATGGTATTAATTTGATATACCAGAACTTTAATATTAAGATAAGCAGAACAAGTAAAATTCAACCAATTCTTCAAAATAAATTAAAAAATATAATATAAATATTATTTACCACTTCTAATGGCCCTTACTGATCAGTTTCGCTTTGTAAAACCCCAGAATCCGATGGATATCTGATGGAAAACCAAAGCTCATCAGAGAAGCATTTTCCTTTCCTAGGGCTAAAAAACCCAGGAACGATAAAATATATGACCTCCTGTCAGCTAATACAGGTCTGCTAGGAAAGGAAAATGCTTCTCTGATGAGCTTTGGTTTTCCATCAGATATCCATCGGATTCTGGGGTTTTAAAAAGCGAAACTGATCAGTAAGGGCCATTAGAAGAGGTAAATATTTATATTATATTTTTTAATTTATTTTGAAAAATTGGTTGAATTTTACTCGTTCTGCTTATATATATATATATATATATATATATATATATATATATATATATATATATATATATATATATACACGTATATATATATATATATATATATATATATATATATATATGTATATATAATGATATTAAATAAATGGAAACTATAATTTATAAAACCATATTTTGTTATTTTTATAAAATTCTCCATCGTAACTAAAAACTACGATTGTTGAGAGCTTTCTCCTGCTTACTCCTGTTTTTACCAAAACAATCTTTTCCGAACACTATATATATATATATATCCATATATATAAAAGTGAATGAAATATACCATACACACATAAGTGTGCATTAAAATACATCAAAACTTCTCGATTTTATTCTCTGAATTCTATCTTGAGCTGTTTTTTGAGACATGACATATGTTTGATTTTGTATAACAAAAGATATAAATACATTGACTTAGTGACCTGGCCACCGGCCAAACGTCAACATCAACAACTATGGGACTGCTGGTTCACCCCTTCCTCACCAACAATATAAAAAGCCCCGGTACCACCACCGACATAGCCAACAACAATAACAGCCAACTACAACAAAAAGTATATTATATTATTGTAATGCACTGGGTGATTGCTAGGCTTGTGCCTGGAGTGGAGACAGTTATTAATAATTTCATTCTTAAGCCACGCGATGCTCACATTAAGGAACCACTCATGATAATAACAATTTAAAAAAAACAACAAAAAGAAAACCCCGTGACCAAGAAATACCGGGATGGCGGCCGGCGGGGAATAGCCGTGTCTCTAGGGGAGAACGACACCTCTAGTCTTGGTTGACACTCGTTCTAGAAGTGGTAACACGAAATGATTACCCCTTGGCGGATAAGGATAAAACGCGACAAAATAAAGTAAATGTCTAATGATAAAATCTCATACCGGATCGGCCGTCACACGGGTAAAAAAGGGCCGCGTCCCTCAGAGAGGAACCAGACTGGGGTCGAAAAATCAGCTAATGGTTCAAACCTTCCCATCACTTCGGAGCTGGAGACATCCCATAACCGGAATACTCCTACTGTTGGCCCTCCATGCTCACCACCAAGAAATCCAAAGAAAAAGAGAGAAAAATGGTCAAGGGAAGATAATAAAGAAGTCCTTGAGGCTTTCTACACTGCCATGTACTACCCATCAAATACATCGAATACAGAACAGACATATATCAACTGGAAAAAGAAACATCCCGAAAACAGAGGCTATATTGACAGTAACAAACTAGCCAATATACGAAGAAATATTGTAAGAAAAAAGTTACTAACTGATATAGAAATTGATCAGATCAAGCTATTAACACAAAGTCAGCGAAGGGGAAATGAAACATGTGTCAGTGAAAACGAGGTAAACTGTAACACTTCGAATCCCATGGTTGGGGCGGAATCACTGGCAACAGAACAAATTAAAGAAAGGATCGAAAAAGTGGAGGGAGTGCATGCTCAGGATGAAACTCCAAATGAAAATAATGAGATCGTAAATGATAAAGAAATGAATGAGAATGAACTTGCCAACTTGAAGGATGAAATTATGATCGAATGGATAAAAATGAAAGAATCTGACATGGGGTAACGAGACACGCTCCCTAAGATCCAGAACTCCAAACAGAACCAAAAGATAATACACAAGACTAACATAATTCTCAAAAACATTATCATCACAAACAAACTAAACATTACTGATTTAAATCATCTCTATTATGCATCGGCTAAAGTCACCACTCACTTATGTGGAGTGAAGATGAAAAAACAAAGGAATTCCCACAAGAATTCTACTTGGCAAGAGAACATCAATCGCCAAATAAACCTTCTCCGATCTGACATAGAAATTTTAACAAACTATAAAGTAGGTGAACATGTTAAACAAACTAAACTTAGAAAATTGAAAAAAAAGTACAGTATAAAATCAACATGTGACATAGACATGCTGATAGAAATAATCAAGCAAAAAGTGTCGGCCAAAGCTGCTCGTATAAGGCGCTTTGAAAAACGATCTAGATTCTATAAGGACAATAATATGTTCAAAAACAACCAAAGAAACTTCTACAGAAAAATTGGTAAGTCAACAATAACTGCTAAATCAATACCACCCAAGGAGGAAGTGCAAGAATTCTGGGAAAAGATCTGGGCCGAAGAAAAAGTTCATAACATACATGCCCCATGGATAGACAGACAAATGAAAGATACAGCTCACCTTGAGGAACAAATATAGGAAAATATAACAGTTGAACAGTTGCGCTTGGCTCTAAGAAAAACCAGCAAATGGAAATCCCCAGGAAAAGACAAAATACAAAACTTTTGGATAAATGCCTTCACAGAGTCTCATGAGCTGTTAGCCCAACTTTACAATGAAATAGTTAAGGAGCCAGAAAAGATACCATCGTGGCTAGTTAACGGCATTACATTCCTGCTTCCGAAGAATGATGAGACAAACAATCCCAAAAATTACAGACCGATAACTTGCTTGACCACAATGTATAAAATTTTAACATCAGTCCTAACTGAATATACATATGACCACCTGATAACAAATGACCTATTTCCCATTGAGCAGAAAGGGTGTAAACGAGGCTCATATGGCTGTAAGGATCAGCTTCTGGTTAACAAAATGATACTGGAAGATTGTCATAATAGACACAAAAATCTATCGATTGCTTGGATAGATTATAAAAAAGCATTCGATAGTTTGCCACACAGTTGGATTGAAAAATGTTTAGAGATTTTCAAAATATCCCCCGTTATCAGGAGGTTTTTGTCATTCAGTATGAAGACATGGAAAACGACATTCCTTTTGAATAGTGAAACAAAATCACTGGAAGCTGGAGAAGTTAATATTAATTGTGGAATTTTTTAGGGTGACTCATTATCACCGCTTTTATTCTGCATCGCACTTATACCATTAAGTATAATGCTCAATGAAACAAAACATGGATATAAAGTCTATGACAAAACCATTAATCACCTGTTCTACATGGATGACCTGAAACTATTTGCAAAAAATGATGAACAATTGCAAGGGCTATTATCCACTGTGAAGCAGTTCAGTGATGACATTAAAATGGAGTTTGGACTAGATAAATGCGCCAAAGCAACGTTCACCAGAGGAAAACTGCTGAAGAGTTCAGACATTAATCTTGATCGGGGGAACGTGATAAGAGAACTTGATCAAGAAAAAACTTACAAATATCTAGGTGTTTGTGAAGGAGACGGAATCAAGCACTCGACAATGAGGGAAAGGATAAGGAAGGAATGTTACCGCAGAGTAAGAGCAATCTTAAGAACGGAATTGAATGCAAGGAATAGGATCGATGCCATAAACACGCTTGCCATACAAGTAGTAACCTACAGTTACAATGTCATCAACTGGTCAAGCACAAAGATCCGTAGGCTCGATACAAAAATTCGAAAATTCTTAACCATGCACAGAAAAAATGCATCACCCTAAGGCAGATATAGATAGAATATATCTCCCTAGGAAAGAAGGAGGACGTGGGTTAATCCAGTTAGACATTGCGTTGAAAACTGCAACAATTGGATTATCTACATATCTAAGGGAATCAGATGATTGGATGATCAAACTCGTTTTGAAACACGAAAGCATCAAAAGATCATATTCCATTACAAAAGATGCACAAAGATACAGTAATGGACTACAAATTTCAGAAGTCCCATTTACTGCTGAAATGGAAAACACAGAAAAAGCAAAGCAGGTAAAAGTAACTGCAAAGAAAGAACTGCTACAGAAACTGGCTAAGAAATGGCAAGAAAAGCCTCTGTATGGAAAATACCCAGAGCGAGCTAACAATCCTGATGTTGACAAAACTTTAACCCATCAGTGGTTGGCATCCTCTGGACAGAAATCGGAGACTGAAGGACTGATTATATCAGCACAAGATCAGTGTCTGCCAACAAAAAATTACCAAGCCAACATAATAAAAAATGGGTGCAGCCCATTATGCCGTGTATGCAAAAAACAACCGGAGACCATTGACCATATAATTTCAATGTGCAGTCCTATAGCTCCAACCGAATACCTAAACAGGCATGACAGAGCTGCACAATACATACATCGGATAATGTGTAAGCATTTTGACCTGCCCCATCGAAGGAGTTGGTGGGAGCATCAACCACCTCCCATACTTGAAAAAGATCACATCTCAATCTTGTGGAACTTTAGCATCCAAACAGACCGAAAATAGATGCAAATAGACCTGATATAATATTGAAGGAGTTTCAAAAGAGGGTATGCCTGCTAATTGATATGTCTGTTCAAATAGACAAGAATGTATCTATAAAAATATTTGAAAAATTGAGCAAGTATAAGGACCTGGAGATAGAAATTGGAAAAATGTGGAAATTGAGAACTAAAACAATACCAGTGGTTGTAGGCGCTCTGGGAATGATACTTAAGGGGTCTAATGATTACATATCGCAAATCCCAGGAAACCCGCGTATAGGAGAAATACAAAAGATAGTACTAATGGGAACTGCCCATATACTAAGGAAGATTCTGTCAATATAAGTACATCACAAGTCTAAACACTAAAGATGCATGTGTGAGTATGTATGTTCTTTCTTGAACATGGCGGACCTTGTTGTCTCTTGAGGTCACTGGTTGTGACTTGGTGATAACTCGTATGAACATAAAGCAAGATAAATGCAACTATAATAATAATAATAATAATAATAATAATAATAATAATAATAATAATAATAATAGGGAAGAAGACACACCTGGTGGATAGAAGGTCGAGAAATCGCTCCCGTAAGTTTTGATTTTTTAATATATTTAAATCATTTGTGAAATAACAATTCTTACTACAAATGTTACGTAAAGCATCCGGCTTGAGCCCCAAAAAAATTCGGACCCAAAATATATTGTTATAAGGCTCAAATATTCAACTTTGTATTGTACATTGTATATTCAAAAAAGAAAATGGCTATAAATAGAAGAAGAAGAACCCCCCCCCCCCCGCCTCTGTCTACACTATATAGAACAGCCAAACAACAGCAATTTCACCAACACCAGAAACTAGATACACCACCTACCCCATCACCCCTCTGTGTACACTAAACACAACAGCCAGATAACGGCAATTTCACCACCACCACAACCAATCTTAACATAATAATGATAGTATTAATTACTATTACTATTATTATTGTCCCAAGTTTTAACAAAATGTTTAATTCCAACATTAAGGGAATTTATGTCAACACATGTACGCGACTAGCCCCATAGATTCACCGAACGGACATCAGTAACGACAACGCCATCACTACAGTCACCGCCGCCCATCCGTCATTACTACCACTATCCCACCACCGCCGCCACCACTCCTTCATTGCTACCACCGCTCCCCCCCCACTACCTTCTGTTAACTTACGAAAGGGGAGGATGGCGATATCACTAGACAATATTGATAAACAAGATTAATATTTAATTTTGGATCAGGAATGTTGGAGTCGAAAATGGCAAAATGACTAAACGACTACAGATTATTATTTCACCACCAATACCACCACCACTGCCACGATGAAAACTCTGGTCGAATTGACTCAAACTTATACCCCAACTATAACACCATCACTACAGTAATACGACCACATCACCACCACTACTAAACGACTACAGATTATTATTATTTCACCACCAATAACACCACCACTACCACGATGAAAACTCTGGTCAAATCGACTCAAATTTATACCCCAACTACAACACCATCACTACAGTAATACGATCACATCACCACCACCACCACTGCCTCAGTATCGCTACCGCCGCTATATTCTCTCCCACTGGCTCCTACTAGTTGCTGCTAGCACAGCACCACCACATTCTAGAATTCCTACTAAAAAAGAGGAAGGCATCAAAATATATAGATAGACTCAAAAGGAAAAACGAAAATCAAAATCAAAGCAGCACAGCAACAACAACAAAAAAAAACAGACAAAAAAACAAAAACAAAAAAACGTAAAGAAAATAAGAATGAAGAGAGAAACAAACGGACGGACAGAGAAGGGTAGGTAGAAACTAAGTCAGACATTCGAACACTACATTACAATGAAACTTATGCTTATTCATTTTGGGGGTTTTTTCTGCCTGTTTGTTTGTTTGTTTATTTGTGTTCGTCTACAGCGTGATAATGCCACACAAGAGCCACGTGGAACGACGCAACCACCGGAGACGGTGAATCCACAGGTAGTTATGTAACCATACATTCGCCAATCCTCGATAAGAGTGTTTAAATGTGGAATCTAAACAGTTCGAATAACGGCGAAATGGAGACTAGAACGTCATGTGATAGACTCTCACCCAACAGGTGCTCCCTGGCTCAGCATCAGGGACCTGGCTGTCAACCAAATACTGCTGGTGTCGGAGGAAGAAGAAGAAGGAAAGGGACCAGAACCAACTGGACGAAAGAATTGAATAGAACTGTTATGCAATGTTACCTGAAAAGTAACCCCAAGGAGAGGGGCTATAGGAGACGGATGCATAACATCTGGAACGAGATTGGTCTATTTAAATTAGATGAACAAAAATTGGCCAGGCAGGCTCGGGTAATAAGAACTAATGGGTGGATAAGCGAGCTGGAACTGGAGGAACTGAGCAGAGAGATTAGCTTGGAGATGGAGGGTGGAGTATGCCAGGCAAACGAGCCAGTGGGAAATGAAGGTGAAGAGGTCGAGAGAACGGAGGAACCCCCCGAAGCAGACAATGATCTGAATACTGAGATAAATAATACCTGGAACAGAGATACGGCCACTGAGGAGATGAATGCTGACGGGCTAGGACAAAATTTGGTTGACATCCTAAATTTAGTGGTAGATCATTGTAGCAAAGAGTGCAAAAACCAGGCGATACGAGAACAGAGTCAGTCCGTATAGACAGAACCGCATGTTCGACAACAACCAGAAGATGCTGTTTGGACAGCTTGAAGGGAAAGAAAGAGGCAACGACTTGATCCCTGAGGCGGAACAAACTAAGACATTCTGGAGAGGAATATGGGAGCAGGATGTTAAACATAATGACCAGGCAGTGTGGATTGAGACAGTACAAAAGGAGATTAGTGAACAGGCACACCAACAAACTGATTTGAGTATCACAGTTGAAACTCTTAAGGGGCAGGCCAAAAAACTAACCAACTGGAAATCACCAGGCCCAGATGGTGTGCAGGGGTATTGGATTAAAAATATAACATCCCTCCACCCGAAACTGACAACCATGTTCAATGACTGCTTGATGTCAGGTGAGGTACCAAAGTGGTTGACAAAAGGTACCACAGTTCTGGTAATGAAAGACCGAATCAAGGGTAATGATGTTACCAACTATAGACCTATCACATGTCTGTCCGTAATGTGGAAACTGTTGACAAGCATTATGTCTGAGGAACTCTACCATCACCTCCACACAAACAACTTGTTACCGGACGAACAGAAAGGATGCCGAAAGAAGTCCTGTGGTGCAAAGGACCAGTTACTTATTGATAAGATGGTAATGAAGAATTGCAAGAGGAGACACACTGGTCTTGCCATGGGATGGATATACTACAAAAAGGCATTTGACATGGTGCCTCATTCTTGGATCACCAAAAGCCTGGAGATCTTCAAGGTGGCAGATAACATCAGACAGTTGTTGGGCAAAAGTATGAAGTCCTGGGAAACAGAGTTAACATCAACTGGAGAATCCTTGGGAAGCGTGAAGATCAAGAGAGGTATCTTCCAGGGATATATTCGTCCCCTCTGTTGTTTGTCCTTGCCCTGATGCCCCTGACCAGTGTACTGCGAAAAGTGAGAGCCGGATACAGGTTGGGAAAGGGAGGGCTTACCATCAATCACCTCCTCTTCATGGACGATCTTAAGCTCTTCGGGAAGAGTGAGAAGGAGTTGGATGTGCTTGTTGACACTGTCCGTATTTTCAGCAGTGATATATGTATGCAGTTTGGTATTAGTAAGTGTGGAGTCATTGTGATGAGGAGGGGTAGGTTGAGCAGAAGTAACGGAATCCAGGTACCAACAGGTGAGATGATAAAGGAAATTGACTCTGAAGAGGGATACAAGTATTTGGGTGTTCTGGAGGCTGATGACATCAAGAACAAAAAAATGAAGGTATTGATAAGAACTGAATACATTCGGATAGTAAGGAGCGTATTAAAGTCACATCTGAACAGTAGGAATGCCATAAGTGCAGTAAATTCCCGAGCTGTGTCTATTATTAGGTACAGAGCGGGAATTCTGAGATGGAATGTTGCTGAACAAAAAGAAATGGATAGGAAGACTAGGAAGCTATTGACTATCTACAACATGTTCCACAAGAGGAGTGATGTCGATAGACTCTACTTAAGGAGATCTGAAGGTGGAAGAGGTCTTATCAGCATAGAGGACTGTGTTCAGATGGAGAAAATCAACCTACACAAATACGTGACTGATAGTAAGGAGCCAATGCTCAGAACTGTACTGAAGGAGGGGACAATAGGCCAGGGGATGTCCAAGGAGGAAATAACATCAAGGAGAAAGAGCAGCCTTCAGGAAAAATCCCTTCATAGTACCTTCTTTGAGAAAACTGAATTTAGAGATCCACAGACATGGAACTGGTTGAAAAGAGGAGACCTTAAAAAGGCTACAGAAGGAATGTTAATGGCTGCGCATGAGCAGGTCCTCAAAACGAAGTGGTTGAAACACCATATTTACAAGGAGGAGGCTAGTCCACTGTGCAGGATCTGTGGAGAGAGAGAGGAGACTGTGGCTCACATTGTATCCGAGTGTAAACACCTAGCCCAGACTCACTATAAGGGCTGGAGACATGATGTCATGGGCAGGGTGATCCACTGGCACCTATGCAAAGTAAACAATTTACCACATTCTGAGAAGTGGTATGAGCATAAGCCAGAGTCGGTGATAGAAAACGATCAGGTGAAGGTGCTGTGGGATTTTAGGATACAGACGGACAAGAAACTGGAACACAATAGACCTGACCTGGTGGTTGTGGACAAAGAAAAAAGATCGTGCCTGATTGTGGATGTGGCCTGCCCATTCGACACGAGAGTGCAAGAGAAGGAGAGGGAGAAAATTAACCGATACCAGGACTTAAAGTGGGAGGTAAAAAGTATTTGGAACTGCCTTGAAGTCAAAGTGATCCCGATTGTCATAGGCGCACTAGGGACTATCTCAAAAGGTTTCCAGGGATGGTTAAAGAAAATTGGCCCCTTCACGCTTTTTGGAACGCTTCAAAAGGCATGCTTGCTGGGAACAGCAAGAACCCTCCGATACGTCCTGAATATCTGAGGCTGCAGGTAGTGGCTTGATATTCATTTCAACAAACTTTCCAGTTAACTAACATCAATGACTGAGACTCAAAGAATAATAATAATAATGATAATAATAATAATAAGGATTTCTTTATTGGCCACAAGGGCTGACATAAAGAAAAAACATTACAGACGGCACAGGACGGTACAGGACGGTACGATGTGGGTTTTGTGCGTGTAAATATTTTTATTATTTATATAAGAAAAGAAAAAAAAAGGACATAGAAACATATATATATATAAACAATGAAAATGAAAATTGAAACAATGAAAAATTCACCAATAGGGGGGAAACTTCCGAGGGTTACTCGTGGCGAAAACCACACAAAAGACCACGGCCACCCTGACCACCAGGGCAAGCGCCCTCTCTCAATCTTTCCATCTCTCAAACTACAGACGTATATTCAGAGTGGTCCCGTTCACTCTGACCATTCTCGCTACATTCACCTACCTTTCAACAAACTTGCTAGAAAGCAGCACTTGCCTCTCCACCCCGATTTTCCTCTTCAAGTGAAACTTGACAAAGTTAATCAGGGATTCGCCGAAGAGGAAAGTGTCTGTCTTTATCCCTTTTAACCTTGTCCACCACACAATCTCTTTCGCCATGGCCACCAGGCAGATGAAAACCGCCTGCCCTTCCTCCTCGAAGGAAGACGGCGAGACCATCTGCACAATGGACTCAGTCGACAACCGGATCAGTCCCACACGTGACAGCAACTGTTCGACATAGCTGCACAAGTCAGCAATGCTCGAGTGCGTGCACGACGGTTTCGTCGCCCTGCACGCATTCGGACAGGCTCGGCTGACGGCACTTCCGTGCCTGTAGACCTTATCTCGAACCGGCAGCGCTCCCCGGTAGCACTGCCAGGCCAGGGATTTTTGGAAGTTATCCATAGGCCCCGGGCTGAAAGTTCTCCGGAAGAGAGCAAACAGCTGATCTTCTTCGACGCCCAGGATCTCTCCGAGAATGTCGTCGCTCTTCCCCTCCACTAGTCCTCTATAGAACGCCGAGGTGGATGTTCCACCGATACTGGTGCCTAGCTGGGAGAGGACAGTGAGCGCCTGGAGACATTCCAGTTTCCAAGCGCTATCCCTCGGTCTTTTTCTGACCCAGGACTGCAGCTCCGTCAAGGAGACGAGCTGTGGGAATACGTGCCTGGCGAACGGCGACCACACCTGTTCACCATCAAGGAAGCACCAGAGATGCCACAGCCTCAGCGCATGTTTGCGCATCATCAGCCATGGCATGCCCAGTCCTCCACAAAACGGGTGTTGACAGCAGATGGATCGTCTGACCATGGGATCGCGTTCCTTCCACAAAAAGCGGAAGAGGAGGCGCTCCATTTTGGTGAGAGTTGGGCTGGAGCAAGGGACGACGGTGAGGCGGTAGCAGATGACGGATGCGATGTACGCATTCGCCACCTCCGCCCGGCCTTTCAGGGACAGCTTCATCTCAGCCCATTTCTGGGTGAGGGAGGCCACCCTTCTTGTCACCTCGTTCCAGTTTTTCTCCATCTGGAGGTCCGGTCCGAACCAGACACCAAGCAATTTAACCAGTCCGTCCGTCCAACGCCCCACGACGCTGTCGGACGGCATGGACTTGCCTCTCCAGGTGCCGAGCTGCAAGCCCACCGACTTTTCCTGGTTTATCTTTGCTCCTGTCACAGCTTCATATTCCTTGAGAGCGATGCCGAGCATCTGGACGTGTCTGGTGCTCGACACCACCACGGTGACGTCGTCAGCGTAAGCCGACTCGGATTTCCCGCATCCTAGTTCGCGTGGGACGCCCCTCATCGCCCCCAGTTTGTGTAGTAACGGCTCGAGAGCCAATACGTACAAGAGGGACGAGAGGGGACAACCCTGGCGGACTGAGCGCATGATGCTGAACGGCTGCGACAGTTGACCGTTCACCCTCACAACTGAGCATATGTCGCTGTACATTGCTGCGATCCAACCCCTTAAAACGGGCCCGAAACCGGCTGCCTCGAGGACTGCCGCCACGTACCGATGGTCGACCCTATCGAATGCTTTGGATTGATCCAAGTTGATCAGGGCCCCACCCTTGCCAGGTTCCTTAACCACCCTCTCTATGATGTATCGCATGAGGTGGAGTTTGTCGTGTATGGATCTGTCCGGAATGGCGCATGTCTGCGCCTCTCCCACCAGACCCTTGATGACAAGCGCCAACCTCGTTGCTAACACCTTGGCCAAAATCTTCAACTCTGCGTTTAGCAGGGTTATGGGCCTGAAATTATCGATAACATCCCCCTTGTTCGGGTCTTTTCTCAGCAGCGCCACTGCTCCCCGGCTCACAAAACTGGGTATGCTCCCGTTCTGCTGCCAGTTGCAGTAGACGTCTGCCAAGAGGTCAGCGAACAAGTCTGGCATAAATGCATAAAGCTCGTAGGGCAGATCATCCAAACCTGGCGATTTACCCCTTGTGCAGTTAGCCATCGCTTCCCGTATTTCACCGGTTGTTATTGGCTTTTCGGAACACTCCGCCTCAGTGGCCGAGAGCCGCGGCAGTCCGTCGAGGTAGACACTGAAGTCCATGCCCCGATCCGGGCCGCCGCCTCTCCCGAACAGTTCAGCAAAGTGCTGCTGAAAAGTTTCACACATCCGCTCGGGTTCGAGCATCACGGACCCGTTTTGGTCAGACAAAGACCGAATTGTGGCTTTGTTGCCACGTCGCGCCTCTGCCACCCGGGCCCATTGGACGGCTTTTGTCCCCTCGTGTTTCAGAGCACGCGCTCCATCTCTGACAACGCAGCCTTCGTGTTTTGCGTTGAAGAATTGGTCGAATGCCAATCTCGCCGCAAGCACGTCGGTTGCGATGCCTGTCCTAAACGCCTCTTCTAGCTTTCTGACTAGCTCTCCCTCTACTCTATTTTCCTCTATCACTACTCCTTTGCTAAACCCAATCGACTCTACTTTAATTGCCCTAATCAGGGCGAACCACCACCTGTTGTTGACGATCGCTCCCGTCAACGCCTGCTTAACTAATACGCTAATCCGGTCTCTGTAGGCTTTGCGCGCCGGGAAAGACGCGTTCAGCTTCCAGTAACCAGGCCCTTGTCTATGAAGTCTGTCTATGTCAATCTCACAGATCACAAATTTGTGGTCTGTGTAGTCGACTATTTTAAATTGTGAACAACTTATACTAGCCTTATCTAGTTCTCTGCAGAATACCCTATCGAGATACGATCTGGATGACCCGATGCGGTTTGTCCATGTCCACATTGGCACATTCGGGTGATCCAGTCGATACCTGTCAGACAATTCAAAACGTCTGAGCAGGTTAGTGAGGCTCTTGCACCCTCCTTCATATCCACTAGCCCCACACGATCCCAGCGTGCATCCAAGATACCGTTCCAGTCGCCCACTAACACTAAAGAGCGGGACGTTCCAAGAAAGGTCTCTAGACGTCTAAAGAAATCTGGCCGTCCTGCCTCTGTTGGGGCGTAGACGGCTACTAGCCTGAAAGCATTGCCTTCGCTGTCGGTCACGTCCAGCACCACCGACTTACCTTCTGGGTCTAGGAAGATGGCCCGTATCGCGAGATCCAAGCCTCTCTGAAAAAGGACGGCGACCCCTCCCCCCGATCCTGGACGGCTAGGAGATGCGTATACATCGTAGCCGCCGAAGATCGGTGCGAAGGCTTGTGCTTCGGAGATTCTGGTTTCACTTATGGCCACCACATCTATGTTTAGTGACCTGAGGTCGTTGTGCAGGTGACCCTGCTTCCAAGATGACCCCAGGCCACGTGCATTTATACTGCCCATTCTGAGTACGGCCATGTTGGATGAGAAACTGGGCAAGTGAGAAAGGGTCACTTACCTTGTTCGTGTGGTGAAGGGACAGTAGAACCGTCCCTTTCGCTGGTCATGGGTGTTTCCAAGAGGATGTCAGTGTATATCCTCTTGGTAACCGACCCTCTGAAGTCTCCAACTGCGTTGGGGAATTTTTGTTTTCAAGGTTTGTACTGTTCTATTGAGATTTCGATGATGCTTATGTTTGTCGGTAGAGTTCTTGGTGTTGGTGGGGTGTAGTAGTTTTTTTCTGTGATATCTGTGTGCTGCTTTATATATTGTATGAGTTCTTTTTTTGCCATGTTTATGGCTGTGTACTTTTTGGGTAGAGGGGTGATTTTGTTGCTGTTTTCTTCTTGTTGCTGTTTGGTGTGTGTGTCTTGTTGTGTTTGCGTTGTTGGTGTTTTTGGTGATGCTGGTGGTGGTGTGGTTGTTGTTGTTAGTGGTGCTTGTGGTGGTGATGGTGGTGTTGTTGCCCTCTTCGGCAATTTTGTTGCTGGTGTAGGTACTTCAAATGTAGCTATTGGTGTTACCGCTACTGATGATGCTGCTTTAGTTGTCCGTGGCCTTGGTACGGGTGCTACTGATTTGCCCTCCTACTCACCATGGAAGGGGCTTCTTCGTTTGTTGCCTGCCCTGCTCTTGGTAGCAGCAGACCAGGTATTGGAAGGAGAGGGGCCTTCTTCGCTGTCTTCTGCGGGCAAAAGGCCCTGAGGTGACCCTTCTACCCACAGAGATAACATTTTGGCCGTCTTTCTTCTACACTTATAGGGAGTTGGAGTCCTTCCTCGATGTCTATGATATCGGGGATAGCGTCGATACATTCCTGGTCAGTTTGTATAAGCATTTGCATGCCTATACCTGACTAGTTCTCTCTCCCTATTTTTTTTACTTGCAGCATGGTCGTCCTGTTCTCGAATCCAGCAAGGACAGACGCGGCCAGCCAAGGTATGGGCACGTCGGGTGGGACCTGGGTCACTTTGCCCCTCACAATTTGCTGCCCGCAGTAGGAGGGCACCAAGACTATCTCCTCACTCTTTAGGGTTTCCAAAGAGACTTTGCTTCCTGGGTGGTGG
This sequence comes from Eledone cirrhosa, assembly GCA_964016885.1. NCBI lineage: Eukaryota > Metazoa > Mollusca > Cephalopoda > Octopoda > Eledonidae > Eledone > Eledone cirrhosa. The sequence continues at coordinate 362,092,366 of OZ024742.1, read as the reverse complement.
CGAAAAGTACGTCTACTGTGGCGTACTTTCTGCCTCGGGTGATGTGGGTTTTGCGTGCCCAGACGCACCCCAAGGCCTTTTGGATTTGAGCCGCCGTGGCTCTCTCCACTCGATGTGAGATTTTGCTTACGGTGCGGTAAGTCACCGTCCGTAGCTGCTGGTCCTTGAAAGAATCGGGTGGAGGTTTCAGGGAAACTCTATTTACGCTTCTTGTCACCATGGCCCTTGCGACTGCAATCTCCTCTTCTGTGACTAACACTGTCTCGATATTTCGGGCGACACCTGCAAAAGAAGTGGTCCCTTTTTCAGCAGCACCACTATTGCTGCCGCTACTGGTCTTACTGGTGGTGCTGAGATCGCTATTACAGGTATCGGCGTCATTGTTGTTGTTTTCGTTGGTACAGTTGTTGGTGTTGTTGTTGTTGTTTTCGTTGATGCTGTTGTTACTGTTATTGTGGCTGTTGTTATTATTGTTGTTTTTGTTGATACTGTTCCTACTATTATTGATGTTGTGGCTGTTGTTATTGTCATTGTTATTGTCGTTCTCGACCTTACCGCTGTTATTTTTGTTATTTTCGTTCTCGACTTTACCGCTGTTATTTTTGTTGTTGCTGTTGTTATTGATGGTGTTGTTGTTGGTGTTGTTGTTGGTGTTATTAATAATAATTGTTTCTTATTTAGGGAAGAAAACGCACATGGTGGATATATATCGTTATGGAATCGCTCCCGTAAGTTTTTGATTTTTACTTATTTAAAATAACTGTGATAGAATAATTCTTATTACAAATCAAATATAAGATTACATTTTACTCTCAGCAATCGACAACGCATCACATTATGGCAAAGGACCCCAATATTTAATATTTAATTTTGGATCAGAAATGTTATAGTCGAAAAAGATGAAAAAGGCAAAATGGCTAAGTGGACAGACAGGCAAATAAGTTCACCACCAACACCACCACCGCCACCATCACCACTACCACGCCAAAAACTCTAGTCAAGTTAGCTCAACTTCTATTTCTACTTCAACTTCAACACCATCACTACAGTACTACGATCACATCACCACCACCACTACCTCATTATCGCTACTGCCGCTATTCTCTCCCACTACCTCCTGCTAAGTTCTACTAGCACATCACCACCACCACCACTGCCTCATTATCGCTACCGCCGCTATTCTCTCCCACTACCTCCTGCTAAGACATGCATCGTAGTGTCCCCACTAAAAGAGGAAGGCATCAAAAGATATAAATAGACTGATTTGATGACCCGGTCAAAATATCAAAAAACCAAAATTCAAAATCAAAACAACACAGCAGCAACGAAAAACGTAAAGAAAAGAAAAATGAAAAGAAAAACAAACAGACAGACAGGGAAGGAGAAAAAAAACTAAATCAGACATTCAAACATTACATTACAATGAAACTTATGCTTATTCTTTTTTTTTTTGGGGGGGGGGCTGACCTGTTTGTTTGTTTGTTTGTTTACGTTCGTCTACAGCGTGATAGTGCCACACTAAAATTACCGAGTGTGATGAAATCACCGGTGGTTATGTAACCATACATTCACCAATCCTCGATAAAAGTGTTTAAATGTCGAACCTAAACAGTTCGAATAACGGTGAAGTGGAGACTGGAATGTCATGTGACAGACTCTCACCCAGCAGGTCCTCCCTGGCTCAGCAGCAGGGACCTGGCTGTCAACCAAATACTGCTGGTGTCGGAGGAAGAAGAAGGAAAGGGACAAGAACCAACTGGACGAAAGAATTGAATAGAACTGTTATGCAATGTTACCTGAAGAGTAACCCCAAGGAGAAAGGCTATAGGAAACGGATGCATAACATCTGGAACGAGATTGGTCTATTTAAATTAGATGAACAAAAATTGGCCGGGCAGGCTCGGGTAATAAGAACGAATGGGTGGATAAGCGAGCTGGAACTGGAGGAACTGAGCAGAGAGATTAGGTTGGAAATGGAGAGTGGAGTATGCCAGGCAAACGAGCAAGTGGGAAATGAAGGTGAAGAGGTCGAGAGAACGGAGGAACCATCCGAAGCAGACAATGATCTGAATGCTGAAATAAATAATACCTGGAACAAAGATACGGCCATTGAGGAGATGAATGCTGACGGGCTAGGACAAGATTTGGTTGATATCCTAAACTTAGTGGTAGATGAATTGAACAATGATAGTGGGAAACCTATGAACCTAAGATTTGTAAACAGCTGAAAGTTAAAAGAAACAACAGCTAAGGTAAACAAAGTCGTCCCATACCTTGAGGCGAGGAGCCTTTACCAGTGCAACAATATCCTCAAACCAACAGCAAATGCGGTGAGGAAATTACTTGCCATCAAAGCGAGAGGAAAAAACAAACAAGAAAGATCAGAACCTTGGTGGAAGAAACGACTGAATGTTCAAATCAGGGAAATGAGAAATGACATTGGAAAGCTTGAGTCCTTACTGAATGGGACACTAAAAAACATAGACACTAAACATAGACTGGAAATAAAGTACAAAACTAGGAGGAAAAAGCTAAATATTATCATAGAGGAACTGAAGCTACGCATTGTAGCAAAGAGGGAAAAAATTAGGCGATACTAGGGCAGAGTCAGTCAGTATAGACAGAACCGCATGTGTGACAACAGCCAGAAGATGCTGTTTGGACAGCTTGAAGGGAAAGAAAGAGGCAACGATTTGATCCCTGAGGCGGAACAAACTAAGACATTCTGGAGAGGAATATGGGAGCAGGATGTTAAACATAATGACCAGGCAGTGTGGATTGAGACAGTACAAAAGGAGATTAGTGAACAGGCACACCAACAAACTGATTTGAGTATCACAGTTGAAACTCTTAAGGGGCAGGCCAAAAAACTAACCAACTGGAAATCACCGGGTCCAGATGGTGTGCAGGGGTATTGGATTAAAAATATAACATCCCTCCACCCGAAACTGACAACCATGTTCAATGACTGCTTCATGTCAGGTGAGGTACCAGAGTGGTTGACAAAAGGTACCACAGTTCTGGTAATGAAAGACCGAATCAAGGGTAATGATGTTACCAACTATAGACCTATCACATGTCTGTCCGTAATGTGGAAACTGTTGACAAGCATTATGCCTGAGGAAATCTACCATCACCTCCACACAAACAACTTGTTACCGGACGAACAAAAAGGATGCCGAAAGAAGTCCTGTGGTACAAAGGACCAGTTACTTATTGATAAGATGGTAATGAGGAATTGCAAGAGGAGACACACTGGTCTTGCCATGGGATGGATAGACTACAAAAAGGCATTTGACATGGTGCCTCATTCTTGGATCACCAAAAGCCTAGAGATCTTCAAGGTGGCAGATAGAATCAGACAGTTGTTGGGCAAAAGTATGAAGTCCTGGAAAACAGAATTAGCATCAGCTGGAGAATCCTTGGGAGGCGTGAAGATCAAGAGAGGTATCTTCCAGGGAGATAGTCTGTCCCCTCTGTTTGTCTTTGCCCTGATGCCCCTGACCTTTATATTACGAAAGGTGAGAGCAGGATACAAGTTGGGAAAGGGAGAGCTTACCATCAATCACCTCCTCTTCATGGACGATCTTAAGCTCTTCGGGAAGAGTGAGAAGGAGTTGGATGTGCTTGTTGACACTGTCCGTATTTTCAGCAATGATATATGTATGCAATTGGGTATTAGTAAGTGTGGAGTCCTTGTGATGAAGAGGGGTAATTTGAGCAGAAGCAACGGAATCCATGTACCAACAGGTGAGATGATAAAGGAAATTGACACTGAAGAAGGATACAAGTATTTGGGTTTTCTGGAGGCTGATGACATCAAGAACAAAAAAATGAAGGAATTGATACGATCTGAATACATTCGGAGAGTAAGGAGCGTATTAAAATCACATCTGAACAGTAGGAATGCCATAAGTGCAGTAAATTCCCGAGCTGTGTCTATTATTAGGTACAGTGCGGGAATTCTGAGATGGAATGTTGCTGAACAAAAAGAAATGGATAGGAAGACTAGGAAGGTATTGACTATCTATAACATGTTCTACAAGAGGAGTGATGTCAATAGACTCTACTTAAGGAGATCTGAAGGTGGAACAGGTCTTATCACCATAGAGGACTGTATTCAGATGGAGAAAATCAACCTACACAAATACGTGACTGATAGTAAGGAGCCAATGCTCAGAATTGTACTGAAGGAGAGGACCAGGGGATGTCCAAGGAGGAAATAACAACAAGGAGAAAGAGCAGCCTCCATAAAAAATCTCTTCATAGTACCTTCTTTGAGAAAACTGAATTTAGAGATCCACAGACATGGAACTGGTTGAAAAGAGGAGACTTTAAAAAGGCTACAGAAGGAATGCTAATGGCTGCGCAAGAGCAGGCCCTCAAAACGAAGTGGTTGAAACACCATATTTGCAAGGAGGAGGCTAGCCCACTGTGCAGGATCTGTGGAGAGAGAGAGGAGACTGTGGCTCACATTGTATCCGAGTGTAAACACCTAGCCCAGACACACTATAAGGGCTGGAGACATGATGTGATGGGCAGGGTGATACATTGGCACCTATGCAAAGTAAACAATTTACCACATTCTGAGAAGTGGTATGAGCATAAGCCAGAGTCGGTGATAGAAAACGATCAGGTGAAGGTGCTGTGGGATTTTAGGTTACAGACGGACAAAAAACTGGAACAAAATAGATCTGACCTGGTGGTTTTAGACAAGGAAAAAAGATCGTGCCTGATTGTGGATGTGGCCTGCCCATTCGACACGAGAGTGCAAGAGAAGGAGAGGGAGAAAATTAACCGATACCAGGACTTAAAGTGGGAGGTAAAAAGGATTTGGAACTGCCATGAAGTCAAAGTGGTCCCGATTGTCATAGGCGCACTAGGTACTATCTCAAAAAGTTTCCATGGATGGTTAAAGAAAATTGGCCCCGCCACGCTTTTTGGAACGCTTCAAAAGGCATGCTTGCTGGGAACAGCAAGAACCCTCCGATACGTCCTGAATATCTGAGGCTGCAGGTAGTGGCTTGATATTCATTTTAACAAACTTTCCAGTTAACTAACATCAATGACTGAGACTCAAAGAACAGTAATAATTGTTTCTTATATAGGCACAAGGCCAGCAATTTTGGCGGAGGGGAAAGTCGATTAAATCGACCCCAGTGCGTGACTGGTACTTTATTTTATCGACCCCGTAAGGATGAAAGGCAAAGTTAACCTCGGCGGGATTTGAACTCAGAACATAAAGGGCCGTAACTCTTTGCTGCAAAGCATGACGTCCGACAAAAGGTACCACAGTTCTGATAATGAAAGACCGAATCAAGGGTAATGATGTTACCAACTATAGACCTATCACATGTCTGTCCGTAATGTGGAAACTGTTGACGAGCATTGTGTCTGAGGAAATCTACCATCACCTCCACACAAACAACTTGTTACCGGATGAACAGAAAGGATGCCGAAAGAAGTCACGTGGTACAAAGGACCAGTTGCTTATTGATAAGATGGTAATGGGGAATTGCAGGAGGAGACACACTGATCTTGCCATGGGATGGATAGACTACAGAAAGGCATTTGACATGGTGCCTCATTCCTGGATCACCAAAAGCCTGGAGATCTTCAGGGTGGCAGATAACATCAGACAGTTGCTAGGCAGGAGTATGGGGTCCTGGGAGACAGAGTTGACATCAACTGGAGTATCCTTGGGAAGCGTGAAGATCAAGAGAGGTATCTTCCAGGGAGATAGCCTGTCCCCTCTGTTGTTTGTCCTTGCCCTGATGCCCTTGACCATTATGCTGCGAAAAGTGAGAGCAGGATACAAGTTGGGAAGGGGAGAGCTTACCATCAATCACCTCCTCTTCATGGACGATCTTAAGCTCTTCGGGAAAAGTGAGAAGGAGTTGGATGTGCTTGTTGACACTGTCCGTATTTTCAGCAGTGATATATGTATGCAGTTTGGTATTGGTAAATGTGGAGTCATTGTGATGAAGAGGGGCAGGTTGAGCAGAAGTAACGGGATCCAGATACCAACAGGTGAGATGATAAAGGAAATTGACTCTGAGGAAGGATACAAGTATTTGGGCGTTCTAGAGGCTGATGGCATAAAGAACAAAAAAATGAAGGAATTGTTAAGAACTGAATACATTCGGAGAGTAAGGAGCGTATTGAAGTCACATCTGAACAGCAGAAATGCCATAAGCGCAGTAAATTCCCGAGCTGTGTCTATTATTAGGTACAGTGCAGGAATTCTCAGATGGAATGTTGCTGAACAAAAAGAAATGGATAGGAAGACTAGGAAGCTATTGACTATCTACAACATGTTCCACAAGAGGAGTGATGTCGATAGACTCTACCTAAGGAGATCTGAGAGTGGAAGAGGTCTTATCAGCATAGAGGACTGTGTTCAGATGGAGAAAAACAACCTATACAAATACGTGACCTATAGTAAGGAGCCAATGCTCAGAACTGTACTGAAGGAGAGGACAGTAGGCCAGGGGAGGAAATAACATCAAGGAGGAAGAGCAGCCTTAAGGGAAAATCCCTTCATAATACCTTCTTTGAGAAAACTGAATTTAGAGATCCACAGACATGGAACTGGTTGAGAAGAGGAGACCTCAAAAAGGCTACAGAAGGAATGCTAATGGCTGCGCAGGAGCAGGCCCTCAAAACGAAGTGGTTGAAGCACCATATCTACAAGGAGGAGGCTAGCCCACTGTGCAGGATCTGTGGAGAGAGAGAGGAGACTGTGGCTCACATTGTGTCCGAGTGTAAACACCTAGCCCAGACCCACTATAAGGGCTGGAGACACGATGTGATGGGCAGGGTGATCCACTGGCACCTGTGCAAAGTAAACAATTTACCACATTCTGAGAAATGGTATGAGCATAGGCCAGAGGCGGTGATGGAGAACAATCAGGTGAAGGTGCTGTGGGATTTTAGGATACAGACGGACAAAAAACTGGAACACAATAGACCTGACCTGGTGGTTGTGGACAAAGAAAAAAGATCGTGCCTGATTGTGGATGTGGCCTGCCCGTTCGACACGAGAGTGCAAGAGAAGGAGAGGGAGAAAATTAACCGATACCAGGACCTAAAGTGGGAGGTGAAAAGGATTTGGAACTGCCATGAAGTCAAAGTGATCCCGATTGTCATAGGCGCACTGGGGACTATCTCCAAAAGTTTCCAGGGATGGTTAAAGAAAATCGGCCCCTTCACGCTTTTTGGAACGCTTCAAAAGGCATGCTTGCTTGGAACAGCAAGAACCCTCCGATACGTCCTGAATATCTGAGGCTGCAGGTAGTGGCTTGATATTCAATCCAACGGACTTTCCAGTTAACCAACATCAATGACTGAGATTCAAGGAATAACAATAACAATAATAATGATAATAATAATAATAATAATAATAATAATAACAAGAAATACCGGGATGGCGGCCGGCGGGGAATAGCCATGTCTCTAGGGGAGAACGACCCCTCTAGTCTTGGTTGACACTCGTTCTAGAAGTGGTAACACGAAAAGATTACCCCTTGGCGGATAAGGATAAAACGCGACAAAATAAAGTAGATGTCTAATGATGAAATCTCATACCGGATCGGCCGTCACCCGGGTAAAAAAGGGCCGCGTCCCTCAGAGAGGAACCAGACTGGGGTCGAAAAATCAGCTAATGGTTCAAACCTTCCCATCACTTCGGAGCTGGAGACCTCCCATAACCGGAATACTCCTACTGTTGGCCCTCCATGCTCACCACCAAGAAATCCAAAGAAAAAGAGAGAAAAATGGTCAAGGGAAGATAATAAAGAAGTCCTTGAGGCTTTCTACACTGCCATGTACTACCCATCAAATACATCGAATACAGAGCAAACATATATCAACTGGAAAAAGAAACATCCCGAAAACAGAGGCTATATTGACAGTAACAAACTAGCCAATATACGAAGAAATATTGTAAGAAAAAAGTTACTAACTGATATAGAAATTGATCAGATCAAGCTAGTAGCACAAAGTCAGCGAAGGGAAAATGAAGCATGTGTCAGTGAAAACGAGGTAAACTGTAACACTTCGAATCCCAGAGTTGGGGCGGAATCACTGGCAATAGAACAAATTAAAGAAAGGAGCGAAAAAGTGGAGGGAGTGCATGCTCAGGATGAAACTCCAAATGAAAATAATGAGATCGTAAATGATAAAGAAATGAATGAAAATGAACTTGCCAACTTGAAGGATGAAATTATGATCGAATGGATGAAAATGAAAGAATCTGACATGGGGGAACGAGACACCCTCCCTAAGATCCAGAACTCCAAACAGAACCAAAAGATAATACACAAGACTAACATAATTCTCAAAAACATTATCATCACAAACAAACTAAGCATTACTGACTTAAATCACCTCTATTATGCATCGGCTAAAGTCACCACTCACTTATGTGGAGTGAAGATGAAAAAACAAAGGAATTCCCACAAGAAATCTACTTGGCAAGATAACATCAATCGCCAAATAAACCTTCTCCGATCTGACATAGAAATTTTAACAAACTATAAAGTAGGTGAACATGTTAAACAAACTAAACTTAGAAAATTGAAAAAAAAGTACAGTATAAGATCAACATGTGACATAGACATGCTGATAGAAACAATCAAGCAAAAAGTGTCGGCCAAAGCTGCTCGTATAAGGCGCTTTGAAAAACGATCTAGATTCTATAAGGACAATAATATGTTCAAAAACAACCAAAGAAACTTCTACAGAAAAATTGGTAAGTCAACAATAACTGCTAAATCAATACCACCCAAGGAGGAAGTGCAAGAATTCTGGGAAAAGATCTGGGCCGAAGAAAAAGTTCATAACATACATGCCCCATGGATAGACAGACAAATGAAAGAAACAGCTCACCTTGAAGAACAAACATGGGAAAATATAACAGTTGAACAGCTGCGCTTGGCTCTAAGAAAAACCAGCAAATGGAAATCCCCAGGAAAAGACAAAATACAAAACTTTTGGATAAATGCCTTCACAGAGTCTCATGAGCTGTTAGCCCAACTTTACAATGAAATAGTTAAGGAGCCAGAAAAGATACCATCATGGCTAGTTAACGGCATTACATTCCTGCTACCGAAGAATGATGAGACAAACAATCCCAAAAATTACAGACCGATAACCTGCTTGACCACAATGTATAAAATTTTAACATCAGTCCTAACTGAATACACATATGACCACCTGATAACAAATGACCTATTTCCCATTGAGCAGAAAGGGTGTAAACGAGGCTCATATGGCTGTAAGGATCAGCTTCTGGTTAACAAAATGATACTGGAAGATTGTCATAATAGACACAAAAATCTATCGATTGCTTGGATAGATTATAAAAAAGCATTTGATAGTTTGCCACACAGTTGGATTGAAAAATGTTTAGAGATTTTCAAAATATCCCCCGTTATCAGGAGGTTTTTGTCATTCAGTATGAGGACATGGAGAACGACACTCCTTTTGAATAGTGAAACAAAATCACTGGAAGCTGGAGAAGTTAACATTAATTGTGGAATTTTTCAGGGTGACTCTTTATCACCGCTTTTATTCTGCATCGCACTTATACCATTAAGTAAAATGCTCAATGAAACAAAACATGGATATAGAGTCTATGACAAAACCATTAATCACCTGTTCTACATGGATGACCTGAAACTATTTGCAAAAAATGATGAACAATTGCAAGGGCTATTATCCACTGTGAAGCAGTTCAGTGATGACATTAAAATGGAGTTTGGACTGGATAAATGCGCCAAAGCAACGTTCACCAGAGGAAAGCTGCTGAAGAGTTCAGACATTAATCTTGATCGGGGGAACGTGATAAGAGAGCTTGATCAAGAACAAACTTACAAATATCTAGGTGTTTGTGAAGGAGACGGAATCAAGCACTCGACAATGAGGGAAAGGATAAGGAAGGAATGTTACCGCAGAGTCAGAGCAATCTTAAGAACGGAATTGAATGCAAGGAATAGGATCGATGCCATAAACACGCTTGCCATACCAGTAGTAACCTACAGTTACAATGTCATCAACTGGTCAAGAACAGAGATCCGTAGGCTCGATACAAAAATCCGAAAATTCTTAACCATGCACAGAATGCATCACCCTAAGGCAGACATAGATAGAATATATCTCCCTAGGAAAGAAGGAGGACGTGGGTTAATCCAGTTAGACATTGCGTTGAAAACTGCAACAATTGGATTATCCACATATCTAAGGGAATCACATGATTGGATGATCAAACTCGTTTTGAAACACGAAAGCACCAAAAGATCATATTCCATTACAAAAGATGCACAAAGATACAGTAATGGACTACAAATTTCAGAAGCTCCATTTACTGCTGAAATGGAAAACACAAAAAAAGCAAAGCAGGTAAAAGTAACTGCAAAGAAAGAACTGCTACAGAAACTGGCTAAGAAATGGCAAGAAAAGCCTCTGTATGGAAAATACCCAGAGCGAGCTAACAATCCTGATGTTGACAAAACTTTAACCCATCAGTGGTTGGCATCCTCTGGACTGAAATCGGAGACTGAAGGACTGATTATATCCGCACAAGATCAGTGTCTGCCAACAAAAAATTACCAAGCCAACATAATAAAAAATGGGTGCAGCCCATTATGCCGTGTATGCAAAAAACAACCAGAGACCATTGACCATATAATTTCAATGTGCAGTCCTATAGCTCCAACCGAATACCTAAACAGGCATGACAGAGCTGCACAATACATACATTGGATAATGTGCAAGCATTTTGACCTGCCCCATCAAAAGAATTGGTGGGAGCATCAACCACCTCCCATACTTGAAAAAGATCACATCTCAATCTTGTGGAACTTTAGCATCCAAACAGACCGAAAAATAGATGCAAATAGACCTGATATAATATTGAAGGACTTTCAAAGGAGGGTATGCCTGCTAATTGATATGTCTGTTCCAATAGACAAGAATGTATCTATAAAAACATTTGAAAAATTGAGCAAGTATAAGGACCTGGAGATAGAAATTGGAAAAATGTGGAAATTGAGAACTAAAACAATACCAGTGGTTGTAGGCGCTCTGGGAATGATACCTAAGGGGTCTAACGACTACTTATCGCAAATCCCAGGAAACCCGCGTATAGGAGAAATACAAAAGATAGTACTAATGGGAACTGCCCATATACTAAGGAAGATCCTGTCAATATAAGTACATCACAAGTCTAAACACTAAGGATGCATGTGTGAATATGTGTGTTCTTTCTTGAACATGGCGGACCTTGTTGTCTCTTGAGGTCACTGGTTGTGACTTGGTGATAACTCGTATAAACATAAAGCAAGATAAATGCAAATAATAATAATAATAATAATAATAATAATAATAATAATAATAATAATAATAATAATAATAATAATAATAATAATAAAAGGAATTCCCACAAGAAATCTACTTGGCAAGAGAACATCAATCGCCACATAAACCTTCTCCGATCTGACAGAAATTTTAACAAACTATAAACTAAGTGAACATGTTAAACAAACTAAACTTAGAAAATTGAAAAGAAAGTACAGTATAAAATCAACATGTGACATAGACATGCTGATAGAAATAATCAAGCAAAAAGTGTCGGCCAAAGCTGCTCGTATAAGGCGCTTTGAAAAACGATCTAGATTCTATAAGGACAATAATATGTTCAAAAACAACCAAAGAAACTTCTACAGAAAAATTGGTAAGTCAACAATAACTGCTAAATCAATACCACCCAAGCAGGAAGTGCAAGAATTCTGGGAAAAGATCTGGGCCGAAGAAAAAGTTCATAACATACATGCCCCATGGATAGCAGACAAATGAAAGATACAGCTCACCTTGAAGAACAAATATGGGAAAATATAACAGTTGAACAGTTGCGCTTGGCTCTAAGAAAAACCAGCAAATGGAAATCCCCAGGAAAAGACAAAATAAGAATTTTTTGGATAAATGCCTTCACAGAGTCTCATGAGCTGTTAGCCCAACTTTACAATGAAATAGTTAAGGAGCCAGAAAAGATACCATCGTGGCTAGTTAACGGCATTATATTCCTGCTTCCGAAGAATGATGAGACAAACAATCCCAAAAATTACAGACCGATAACTTGCTTGACCACAATGTATAAAATTTTAACATCAGTCCTAACTGAATATACATATGACCACCTGATAACAAATGACCTATTTCCCATTGAGCAGAAAGGGTGTAAACGAGGCTCATATGGCTGTAAAGATCAGCTTTTGGTTAACAAAATGATACTGGAAGATTGTCATAATAGACACAAAAATTTATCAATTGCTTGGATAGATTATAAAAAAGCATTCGATAGTTTGCCACACAGTTGGATTGAAAAATGTTTAGAGATTTTCAAAATATCCCCCGTTGTCAGGAGGTTTTTGTCATTCAGTATGAAAACATGGAAAACGACACGCCTTTTCAATAGTGAAACAAAATCATTGGGAGCTGGAGAAGTTAATATTAATTCTGGAATTTTTCAGGGTGACTCTTTATCACCGCTTTTATACTGCATCGCACTTATACCATTAAGTAAAATGTTCAATGAAACAAAACATGGATATAAAGTCTATGACAAAACCATTAATCACTTGTTCTACATGGATGACCTGAAACTATTTGCAAAAAATGATGAACAATTGCAAGGGCGATTATCCACTGTGGAGCAGTTCAGTGATGACATTAAAATGGAGTTTGGACTAGATAAATGCGCCAAAGCAACGTTCACCAGAGGAAAGCTGCTGAAAAGTTCAGACATTAATCTTGATCGGTGGAACGTGATAAGAGAACTTGATCAAGAAAAAACTTGCAAATATCTAGGTGTTTGTGAAGGAGACGGAATCAAGCACTCGACAATGAGGGAAAGGATAAGGAAGGAATGTTACCGCAGAGTAAGAGCAATCTTAAGAACGGAATTGAATGCAAGGAATAGGATCGATGCCATAAACACGCTTGCCATACCAGTAGTAACCTACAGTTACAATGTCATCAACTGGTCAAGCACAGAGATCCGTAGGCTCGATACAAAAATTCGAAAATTCTTAACCATGCACAGAATGCATCACCCTAAGGCAGATACAGATAAAATATATCTCCCTAGGAAAGAAGGAGGACGTGGGTTAATCCAGTTAGACATTGCGTTGAAAACTGCAACAATTGGATTATCTACATATCTAAGGGAATCACATGATTGGATGATCAAACTCGTTTTGAAACACGAAAGCATCAAAAGATCATATTCCATTACAAAAGATGCACAAAGATACAGTAATGGACTACAAATTTCAGAAGTCCCATTTACTGCTGAAATGGAAAACACAGAAAAGGCAAAGCAGGTAAAAGTAACTGCAAAGAAAGAACTGCTACAGAAACTGGCTAAGAAATGGCAAGAAAAGCCTCTGTATGGAAAATACCCAGAACGAGCTAACAATCCTGATGTTGACAAAACTTTAACCCATCAGTGGTTGGCATCCTCTGGACTGAAATCGGAGACTGAAGGACTGATTATATCAGCACAAGATCAGTGTCTGCCAACAAATAATTACCAAGCCAACATAATAAAAAATGGATGCAGCCCATTATGCCGTGTATGCAAAAAACAACCAGAGACCATTGATCATATAATTTCAATGTGCAGTCCTATAGCTCCAACCGAATACCTAAACAAGCATGACAGAGCTGCACAATACATACATTGGATAATGTGTAAGCATTTTGACCTGCCCCATCAAAAGAATTGGTGGGAGCATCAACCACCTCCCATACTTGAAAAAGATCACATCTCAATCTTGTGGAACTTTAGCATCCAAACAGACCGAAAATAGATGCAAATAGACCTGATATAATATTGAAGGACTTTAAAAAGAAGCTATGCCTGCTAATTGATATGTCCGTTCCAATAGACAAGAATGTATCTATAAAAACATTTGAAAAATTAAGCAAGTATAAGGACCTGGAGATAGAAATTGGAAAAATGTGGAAATTGAGAACTAAAACAATACCAGTGGTTGTAGGCGCTCTGGGAATGATACCTAAGGGGTCTAATGATTACTTATCGCAAATTCCAGGAAACCCGCGTATAGGAGAAATACAAAAGATAGTACTAATGGGAACTGCCCATATACTAAGGAAGATTCTGTCAATATAAGTACATCACAAGTCTAAACACTAAAGATGCATGTGTGAGTATGTATGTTCTTTCTTGAACATGGCGGACCTTGTTGTCTCTTGAGGTCACTGGTTGTGACTTGGTGATAACTCGTATGAACATAAAGCAAGATAAATGCAACTGTAATAATAATAATAATAATAATAATAATAATAATAATAATGATTTCATTTATTGGCCACAAGGGCCGACATATAGGGGACAATACAAAAGACTGGGACAGTGGGGTTTTACAGAAAAATCGAGTAAACAATATGAATAACAATAACAAAATAACAATAACAAAGAGTACAATAAAGTAACAATAAAATTACAAGAAAAAATTCCCCAACAGAGGATGACCACCTAGGGTTCGCTCAGGTACCCCACCAGTCCTGAACCACCCGACGCTTCGAGAGCACCCTGGACGGGCACCCCTCTCCTCCTCAAATTTACCCACCTACAGCCGCATGACCAGAGTAGGCCCACTCACACGGGCCATTCTCGCCACATTCACCCACTTTTCAGCAAATGTACTGGGGGGCAGCACTTCTCTCTCCACCCTCACCTTCCTTTCCAAGTGAAACTTGAAAAAGATGATGAGAGATTGGCCGAAGAGAAAAGTGTCTGTCTTCAGTCCTTTCAACCTCGTCCACCATACAACCTCTTTCGCTACTGCCACCAGACAGAGGGGAATTGCCTGCTCTTCTTGGCCAAAAGAAGGCGGCGGGTCGATCTTCACTATGGACTCGGCCGATAGCCGGATCCGTTCTACACGCGACAACAGCTGTTCAACATAACTCCACAAGTCAGTAATGCACGGACACTGGACGAGTGAGTGCAGAACGGTTTCGTCGCTCTGCGCCCATCTTGGGCAGGTCCGTCTGACAGCACTTCCGTGCCTGTAGAGTTTATCTCGAACCGGCAGTGCCTCCCGAGGGATTTTTGGAAATTATCCATCGTCCCCGGCTCGAAATTCCTCCGGAACAGACTGGTTAGTTCGACTTCGTTGACTCCCAGAGCCTCTCCGAATGCGTCGTCGCACTTTCCCACCACTAATCCTCTGTAGAACTCGAGAGTGGAAGTTCCACTGACCCCATTGCCCGCCTGGTAGAGGGCAGTGAGTGCCTGGCAACATTCCAGATGCCAGTCACCCAGTCTCGGTCTCTTCTTGACCCAGGACTGCAGCTCAGTCAAAGAAACGAGCTGCGGAAAGGCCCGTCTGACAAACGGCGACCACACCTGTTCACCGTTTAGGCAGAATATTTGGAGATGCCGCAGCCTCAGCGCGTGCCCGCGCATCATTAGCCACGGCATGCCCAGCCCTCCACGTAGAGGGTGCTGGCAGCAGATGGACCGCCTCACCAGCGAAACCTGACCCCTCCACAAGAATTTGAAGAGGATCCGCTCCAAGATGGCGAGGCGCGAACGGGGGCAAGGGATGACAGCCAGACGTAGTAAATGACGGACGCGATGTACGCGTTCTCCACCTCCGCCCGACCTTTCAGTGATAGCTTCATCCCAGCCCATTTATGGGTGAGACTTGCTACCCTGCCCGTCACCTCGTCCCAATTCTTATTCACCTGGAGGTTTGGCCCGAACCAAACCCCTAGCAACTTTACCGGTCCGTCTGTCCAGCGCCTAACGACGCTGTTGGACGGCAAGGACTTACCTCACCAGGTGCCGAGTTGCAAGTCCACTGACTTTTCCGGGTTAAGTTTTGCTCCCGTCAAC
Source organism: Eledone cirrhosa (assembly GCA_964016885.1). Classification (NCBI taxonomy): domain Eukaryota; kingdom Metazoa; phylum Mollusca; class Cephalopoda; order Octopoda; family Eledonidae; genus Eledone; species Eledone cirrhosa. The sequence goes on along the minus strand of OZ024742.1, from coordinate 362,076,438 downwards.
CTTTCATATTCCTCCAATAAGTTGCCGACTACCTCAGAGATCGAGGGCTTCGAGGAGATTGGAGAACAAGTCTGGCATATTTACGTAAAGCTCGTAGGGCAGACCATCCAAACCAGGTGACTTGCGCCTCATGCAGCCTACAAGGGCATCCTGAATCTCGGCTGAAGTAATCGGCCTTTCGCAGCGCCCAGCGTCAGCCGTCGAGAGTTTCGGCAAGCCATCGAGGTAGGGACTGAAGTCCGCCACCATCTCTGAGCCGCCACTTCCCCCGAACAACCGAGCAAAATGTTGGCGAAAGGCCTCACACATCTTGGAATCGCTCAGCTCGTGCCCGTCTCGGTCCGTCAAAGACCAAATCGTGGTTTTATTACCACGCTGCGCCTCTGCCACGCGGGCCCATCAAACAGCTTTGGTTCCAGAGCACGCGCCTTAGCTCTGACAATGAAACCTTCGTGTTTCGCATTGAAGAAATGGTCTAATGCCATTCTCGCCGCTAGCACGTCAGTTGCAATGCCACTACAAATAGCCTCGTCTAACTTATCTACCAACTTCTCCTCCTTTCTATTTTTCTCTAACGCTGCTTCTTTGCTAAACTCTATCGACATTACTCTAATCTCTCTTTTGAGAGCCCCCCACCATCTATTGTTGACGACTCCCCCTGTCAACTTTTTCTTAACTAAGTTGTTGACCTGGTCCCTGTAAGCCTTACGTGTCGGAAATGACATGTTTAGCTTCCAGTAACCAGGTCTTAACCTAAGCGTCTTATCTAGGTCGACCATACAGATCACAAACTTGTGATCTGAATAGGCGACCGTTTTAAAACGTGGACAGCTTACACTATTTCTGTCTATTTTCCTAATGAATATCCTGTCTATATACGATCTAGATGACCCTATGCGGTTAGCCCAGGTCCACACTGGCGCATTAGGGAAATCTAGTTGGTACCTGTCAGGCAGTTGGAACTGGCTGATCAGGTTCTTGAGGCTTTTGCACCCCCCGTTCCTATCGGATACTCGCACACAGTCCCAGCGTGCGTCTAAGATGCCGTTCCAGTCCCCCGCTAACAGTAAAGGGCGAGACGTACCCAGAAAGGCTTCCAGGCGTCTAAAGAAGTCCGGCCGTCCTGCCCCAGTAGGAGCATAGACGGCCACCAGTCTAAAGGCACCACCTTCGTTATTGTTCACGTCCAGGACCACCAACTTCCCGTCCAGGTCCCGGAAGAGCGACCTTGCCTCGAGATCCAGGCCTTTCCTAAACAGCACTGCCACCCCGTTTCCCATTCCCGGCCGGCTAACAGATGCAAAGATCTGATAGTCGTCAAAAATGGGGGCTAGTGCGCGCGTGTCGGAAATCCTGATCGCGCTGACTGCAATTACATCCATTTCTATAGACCTGAGGTCGTTGAACAGGTGACCCTGCTTCCAGGACGATCCCAGGCCTCGAACATTTAAACATCCTACTCTTAATACGGCCATGTTGGCAGGTTAAACAGAGAGTTTACTTACCTTCCAGGCTCTTGTGAAGGTCGGGTTGTTCGACCTCCATAGTTGGTGGGGTTTCTTTTGGGAACCCCTTTAAAAGTCTTGAAGTGGCTTTTATGTTCAGGGTTCCCACGTCCCGAGGAAAGCTGTCTCGTATTTCTTTGAATATGTCGAGCGACATTCGCACCAGAACCAAATCTTCCGGCACGCGAAATGTGCTCGATTTAAAAATGTCCCCCTCTTTTTGTATATTTTCACTTCGTGCTACAAGGGCCATCAGTTCCTTGTTGGCCCTCCTGACGAGCACGAAGTTTTGTATGTTTTGTTGGTGTGATTTTATTTGTTTGCGTGGCTGTGGTGGTGATGGTTTTAGTGGTGTTGTTTCGGTTGTATCTGTGTTTGTTGTGAGTGCGGTGTCTGTGGTTTCAGATGTTTGTGTGTATATTTGTTCTTGCGTCTGTTTCGGTCGTTTGCGTTTGGGGGATTCTGGTGATGGTGATGGTGGTGTTGATGTTGGTGTTATTGGAGAGATGTTTGCATGGGTGGTGTCTGCGTTTTTTATTGTGGGTGCTTTTGTGCTTTGTTGAGTTTTTTTTTTCTTTTTGTGTTTCCTTTTTTGTATTTTGGGGGATTTGGGTTTTCCCTCAATTTCATTACTGGTAGATGAGGGGTCGGTGTCTTTAAGTGTATCTGTATGTATGTGTATGGGTTTATTGGTGTGTGTATTTTTGGGAGGAAGGGGAAATTTGACAGCTTTCCTCGTTTCCCCCCTGGGTGGTCAATGTTGGTGGTGGTCTTTCTATTGGTGTTGTTGTTGGTGGTTTTGCCGGTGCTGGTGTTGGTTGTGGTCCTCGCCTCGGCGTCGTCAGCAGTGGAGCCTTTCGACCCCTTGCCTCTTTCAGCAGCTGAGGGCAGAAGGCTCGCAAATGGGTTTTTTCCCCACAAACAAAACACCGAGGCCTTTTGCCTTCGGTCATAATGTGAATGACCGTCCCATTCTGAAGGCGGATGTGGTCCGGGATTGTCTTCACATTCTCGGGCCTCATCTGGAGAAAGATCTCCAGGTCAACCCCGGACCAGTCCTCTCTGGCCGTTCTGGTCACTTCTATAGGGACGGTATCCGTCCCCTCCACAATCACACATCCCAGAAGACACCACATTTCAAGTCCCGGTGGGATTCTGGGAATGCGGAGACGGACTGTTCTTTTTCCCATGTGGGAGGGGTACATTATGACCTTGCTGGTTTTGCAAGGAGTCATAGCGTGTTTCATAGCGAGGGTTTCTGACTTGAACAACACCGAAATGGTGCCGTACTGTCTGCCCCTCTCTATTTACTGGGTGTCTTCTCTGATGCACCTCAGCGCGACATCGACATCTTCTTGTGGGATTAAAGCTGCCCTTTTGGTTTGTGCTGAGATGCATCTATAATGCACCGTTCTGCGCTCCACTGCCTCAATAGCTTCTACCGGGACAGTTAAGTTGGCCCAGGTTTGCTCTTGCTTGATGAGCTTCCATACCTGGGCCAACTTTTCATCTTTGTTTGAGAGGTCCATGTTGAAGCATGGCCTCTTTTTTGCTGCTGCCGCAACGAAAGTGTTCTTCTTGTTTTCGTTGGGGGTGTTGTTGTCGTTGTTCTTGTTGGTGTTGTTGTTAGCACTGTCGCTGTTAACATTGTTGTCTTTGTTGCCACCGTTGTTCTCGGTGCAGTTGGTATTGTTGCTGTTGGTGTTGTCGCTATTTGTTTTCATGCTAGTGGTGTTGATATTGTTGTTGTATTTGTTTTGTTTTTTTTTGTTATCTGTATTTTCGTTGTCGCTGTTACTGTCATTTTTTCAAAATTAGAGTTCTCATTGGTATCATTGGTGTCTTTGTTTACCTTGTTTGTGGTGGTGTTTGTGTTATCAATCTGTGTTAATTTCGCTGTAGCGCTCCTCTCAACTTCTACGTCGTTGTCGCACGACAGCCGACATATGGCTGGGGGGCGTGGCTCAACCATGTTTTTTTTTCTTCGTAAATTTTTTAACGTGTAAAAAAAAGTTCAAATATTTGGGCCAAAAGGCCCAAATATTATACTTTCCCCTTCACGGGGCAAAGTCTAAGGGCTTATATCCCTTACACAACAAGAAATATTGAACAACAAATAATTTTAACAGGCAAATAAAGCGACTTACTGTGAGCGAGCAAAATACGTCCGCTTAAACCAATAATAATAATAATAATAATTGTTTCTACTTTAGGCACAAGGCCAGCAATTACCCAGTAATAATAATAATGCTTTCTTTATTAACCACAGGGGTTTACATAAAGTAGACATTAAGGACAGTACAGGACAATACAGGACGGTACAAATTGGCATTTCTGCGTGTAAAAAACAAAAACAGAGGATGTAACAAAAAAAAACATGGGGGGAGACTTCCGAAGGACATTTGTGGAGAAAGCCCATTAAAAGGCCACAGTGACCCTGACCACCAGGGCAAGTGCCCTCTCCCAGTTTTCCACCTTTAATTTACAGACACATACTCAGAGTACGGGCCATTCTTGCTTCTCTCACCCATCTTTCAACAAAATGCTGGAAAGAGAGCACTTCCCTCTCTACCCTGATTTTCCTTTTCAAATGAAATTTGAAAAAGTTAATCAGGGCATCACCGAAGAGGTAAGTGCTCGTCTTCAGCCCTTTCAAACGTGTCCACCATACTATCTCTTTCGCCATGGCCACCAGACAGATAAAAAACTGCCTGCCTTTCCCGGCTAAAGGGGGCGGGGCAATCCTAACGATGGACTCAGCTGATAGCTGGACCCGTCCTACACGCGACAGCAGGTGTTCGACATAAACCCACAAGTCATCAATGCTAGGACATTGGACGAGTGCGTGCAGGACGGTTTCGTCGCCCTGCGCGCATATCGGACATGCCCGGCTGACGTCACCTCCATGCCTGTAGAGTTTATCCCGAACTGGCAAAGTTCCTCGGTAGCACTGCCAGGCCAGGGATTTCTGGAAGTTGTCCATAGGCCCCAGCCCGAAAGTTCTTCCGAAGAGATTGGCTAGTTGATTTTCGTCGGCGCCTAGAGTTTCCCCAAGTACGTCGTCGCTCTTCCCCTCCACTAATCCTCTATAGAACGCCGAGGTAGAGTTTCCACCGATCACATTGCCCGATTGGTCGAGGGCTGTGAGCGCCTGAAGACATTCCAGTCTCCAAGCGCTCCCTCTCGGTCTTCGCTTGACCCAGGACTGCAGCTCCGTCAAGGAGACGAGCTGGGGAAAGACGCGTCTAGCAAGCGGCGACCACACCTGATCACCGTCCAGGAAGACATGTCGTAGCCTGAGCGCGTGTCTGCGCATCATCATCCACGGCATTCCCAGCCCTCCACGTAGCGGGTGTTGACAGCAGATGGACCGCCTGACCATCGGAGCGCGTCCCTTCGACAAATAGCAAAAGAGCAAACGCTCCAGCGCAGTCAGGCGAACTTAGGACAAGGTACGACGGTCAGGCGGTAGTAGATGACGGACGCGATGTATGCGTCAGCCACCTCTGCTCGACCTTTCAGGGATAGCTTCCCCCATTTCTGGGTGAGGAAAGCCACCCTGCTCGTCACCTCGTCCCAGTTTTTGTCAGTCTGGAGGTCCGAACCGAACCAGACCCCTAGCAATTTAACCGGTCCGTCCGTCCAGCGCCCGACGACGCTGTTGGACGGCATGGGCCTGCCTCTCCATGTGCCGAGCTGCAGGCCCACTGACTTTTGCTGGTTGATCATTGCTCCTGTCACCGCTTCGTATTCTCTTAGTGTAGTGCCGATCGCCTCGATGTGTTTGGCGTTCGACACCACTACGGTGACATCGTCCGCATATGCTGACACGGATCTTCCGCATCCTAGTTCGCGCGGGACCCCCTTCAACGTCTCCAGTTTGTGCAGTAATGGCTCGAGAGTCAATACCTACAAGAGGGACGAGAGGGGACATCCTTGGCGGACCGAGCGCATGATGTTGAACGGTTCCGAAAGATGACCGTTCACTCTCACCACAGAGCAGATGTCGCTGTGCATCGCAGCGATCCAGCCTCTAAAGACGGGCCCAAAGCCAGCCGCCTTCAGGACTGCCGCTAGGTAACGATGGTCGACCCTATCGAAAGCTTTCGACTGATCTAAATTTATCAAGGACCCACCCGTGCCAGGTGCCCTAGCTACCCTCTCTACGATGTATCGCATGAGGTGGAGGTTGTCATGGATGGATCTGTCTGGAATGGCGCATGTCTGCGCCTCTCCCACCAGACCACCAAAGACAAGCGCCAACTTCTTTGCTAGCACCTTGGCAAAAATCTTGAATTCTGTGTTTAGCAAAGTTATGGGCCTGCAATTATCAATGTTATCCCCCTTCGGATCCTTTCTCAGCAGCACCACAGCTCCTTGGCTCACAGAGCTGGGAATTCTCCCGTACTGTTGCCAGTTGCAGTAGACGTCCGCCAAGAGGCCTCCGAACAAGTCAGGCATCTGTACGTAAAGTTCATAGGGCAGACCATCCAAACCAGGCAATTTACCCTTGTGCAGCCAATCATTGCCTCCCGTACTTCAGCTGTCATCGGCTCTACACAATACTCCGCCTCAATGGCCGAGAGCCGCGGCAGTTCGTCGAGGTACGCACTAAAGTCCATCCCTCGATCCGCCTCGCCGCTGCCCTCGAACAGCTGAGCGAAGTGTCGCTGAAAAGCTTCACACATTTGCCCGGGATCGAGGAGCATGCGCCCGTCGTGGTCCACCAAAGACCGGGTGTGGTTTTGTTGCCACGACGCGCCTCCGCCACTCGGGCCCATTGAACGGATTTCATCCCCTCGTGTCTGAGAGCACGCACCCTAGCTCTGACAACGCAGCCTTCGTGCTTTGCATTGAAGAATTGGTCAATGGCCTAATTTCGCCGCAAGTACGTCGGTCGCGATGCCTTTGCTAAGCGCCTCGTCTAATTTTCTAACTAGTTCTCCATCTGCTCTATTTTTCTCTATAGCTAAAGTCTTACTAAACCTAGTAGACTCTATTCTAATCGCTCTTTTCAGAGCAAACCAGCACTTGTTGACGATGGCCCCGTCAACGCCCGCTTAACTAGTTCGCTAATCCGGTCTCTGTGGGCCTTGCGCGCTGGTAAGGAGGCGTTTAGCTTCCAGTAGCCGGGTCCTCGTCTATGAAGCCTATCTAAGTCAACCACACAGATCACGAATTTGTGGTCAGGGTAGCTGACTATCTTGAATTGTGGACAGCCTATGCTAGACCTATCTATTTCCCTACAAAATATTCTATCTAGATATGATCTGGATGACCCGACGTGGTTTGTCCAAGTCCACATTGGCACATTCGGGAAATCCAATTGGCACCTGTCAGACAGTTCAAAATTACCGAGCAGGTTCGTGAGGCTCTTACACCCTCCTCCCCTATCCGCTAATCCCACACAGTCCCAACGTGCATCTAAGATCCCGTTCCAGTCGCCCACTAACACTAAAGAGCGGGACGTTCCAAGAAAGGTCTCCAGACGCCAGAAGAAATCAGGCCGCCCTGCTCCTGTCGGGGCATAGACGGCCACTAGCCTGAAAGCTTGCCCGTCTCCGCTGGTCACGTCCAGCAACACCAACTTACCTTCTGGCTCCAGGAAATGGCCCGTATGGCGAGATCCAAACCGAAAAAGCACAGCAACTCCTCCCCCAGATCCAGGACGGCTGGGAGATGCGTACACATCGTAGCCGCCGAAAATCGTTGCGAAGGCCCGTGCTTCGGAGATTCTGGTCTCGCTGATGGTCACTACATCTATGTTTAGTGACCTGAGGTCGTTGATCAGGTGGCCCTGCTTCCATGACCACCCCCAAGCCTCGCGCATTTACCACGCCTATTCTGAGTGAGGTCATGTTGAAAAGGAGTTGAAAAGATGGGACAGACCACTTACCTTACTTCTCGTAGAGGAAGGATGGTTTTCCATCCTTTTCGCTGCTTGTGGCCTGCTCCGGAAGGATGTCCTTATAAATCTTCCTGGAGAGTGTTTTTCGGAAGTTTCCGATGTCTTTGGGGAATTTTTGTTTTAGTGTCGTGTACGTTTTCTGTGTGATGCGAGTGATTTGTATGTGTGGAGGTGGTGTGAACTTTTGGGGTGTTGTGTAGTCTTTTTCTGTGATTCTGGTGTTGTGTTGGATGTAGTGTAATCATTGGTTGTTGTTCAAATTTAATTGTTTCTACTTTAGGCACAAGGCCAGCAAATACCCAGTGCATTACTGGTACTTTATTTTATCGACCCCGTAAGGATGAAAGGCAAAGTCAACCTCGGCGGGATTTGAACTCAGTTGTTGTTCAAATTTAATGCTGTGTAGTTTGTATCGTTTGGCTTGTTTTTGCCCTACCTCCTCGGGGGAAGACGGCGAGACCATCTGCACAATGGACTCATTCGATAACCGGATCGGTCCTACACGGGACAGCAACTGTTCGACATAGCTCCACATGTCAGCAATGCTCGGGCACTGAACGAGTGCGTGCATGGCGGTTTCGTCGCTCTGCGCGCATCTCGGACAGGCTCGGCTGACGGCTCTTCCGTGCCTGTAGAGCTTATCTCGAACCGGCAAAACTCCCCGGTAGCACTGCTAGGCCAGGGATTTCTGGAAGTTATCCATAGGCCCTGGGCTGAAAGTTTTCTGGAAGAGAGCAAACTGATTTTCTTCGACTCCCAGGATCTCTCCGAGAACGTCGTCGCTCTTCCCCTCCACTAGTCCTCTATAGAACGCCGAGGTGGATGTTCCACCGATACTGGTGCCCAACTGGCAGAGGGCAGTGAGCGCTTGGAGACATTCCAGTTTCCAAGCGCTATCTCTCGGTCTTTTCCTGACCCAGGACTGCAGTTCCGTCAAGGAGACGAGCTGAGGGAAAAACGTGCCTGGCGAACGGCGACCACACCTGTTCACCGTCAAGGAAGCACCAGAGATAGCATAAAATAGCATGAAGTGGTCGCTGGTAATAGCAATTTTTCATTAATTTTCTATTATATTAAACTGCGGGGACAGGGAGGATGTGGCGAATCGGTAGAGTCGTTAGAACACAGAACAAAATACTCCGAAATATTTCTTCTAGCTATTGACGTTCTGAACTCAAATCCCACCGGGACTATCTCTGCCATTCATCGATACTGGGGACGATTCGTCTTCCCCCACTCCTCTCTCTCTCTCTCTCCCTCTCTCTCTCTCTTTGGAGGAAATGCTCTAACCTGGAGATTTATGTGCACTGCTAAACTAAAATGTTCAAGCTATTACAACGACACCTCTACGTCATCATTAGGAGTTTATGGATCAGTAAACTCACGGTGAGTCTATTGTGTAAATTCTATTCTGTCCAGATATCATACTTTTGCTATGAACACATTAATAAAAATCCACTGGAGTGTGAAGTAAGTATTTTTGGCGCACTTGTTAAACAAAACCACTGGAATGTTTGTCAGAAAGAGACAATAATGCCAGGAAAGTACTTTAGCAGATAATGCTAAATGATCCTGTTAAGTAGAGATTGGAATTGGATCAAGATCGAGCTAGAAATATAAAGTTACAGTTCTTTCTGCTATAGCGTCCTTATCACACAAAGAAGCGCTGTTTATTATTCATACATACATATATACATACATACATACATACATACACACACACAGACATATATGTGTGTGTGTGTACATATATATGTAGGTATGTATGTATATATATATGTGTGTGTGTGTGTGTGTGTCTATATATATATATATATATATATATATTATATATATATATATATATTATATATATATATAAATGTGTGTGTGTGTGTGTATTTATTTATTTATTTATTTATATTTGGCAACCGGTTGAAAGAAAAGACGGCAGATAATTCTATAAAGTAGCATTTTATATTGACTTGGGCAATATCGTTTTCAGTGGGTTCTACAATTGATGACAACGCGTAATTGTATACACACACGCATATATATATATATATATATATATATATATATATATATATACGCCCTACGCCCACATACACACATACGCACACACAAAAAAAACAGGGCTGACTCCTATATATATATACATTATCGACCCACATACCACAACAAAAACTTATCTTTTAAAACTAGAAATGTAGTGTATAGCATAAGATGTACTGAAGGACAATGTAGAGATAAAAATATAGTGTACATAGGTGAGACATCTCGTAGTGTAGGGGAACGGATAAATGAACACTGGCGAGACCTTCAAGATAGTAAAGAATCATCTGTACTCTACCAACATGCTAAAATAGAACACAAGGGTAAATTAGAGAACATAGAAATAAAAATAGAATCTACACACAGAAAAGACGCAATGTTTAGACAAATCACAGAGGCAATAAACATAAAAGAATTACAACCAAAAATTAAATAGAAAACATGAGTGGAACAGCAACATCACAACTTACAATTAAGGAGAAAATGAAAACACACACGCACATAGAACAAACAACCAACCAGTAACATGTAAATAAACAAATAAATAAACGAATATAAACACACACAGACACCCAGATGTGGCGCATGTGCAGACTCAGCACACAACACACACACAGAAACAAGATGGGGTAGGACAGAACAAAGGAGAGGCACAAAAACAAAGAAAAGAATCCCCAGTCACTGAAGAGGTCACAGAATGTATGACGAAAGAACTTTGACAATATATAAACAACCATCTGGTTGTGGAACCAACCAACCAACCGGAAATTTATAAATTCCTAAATTTATAAATTTATTATAATAACTTGAAGTGAAAGCAACTGGTGCGTGTGTTTCTTATTGGCAACATGGCCCTCCCAAAGTATAACAATATCGGTTTCAACACACGTTTTCAGATAAAGAATCTTGCTAAACATATATATATATATATATATATATATATATATATATATATATATATATATAATAGAAAAAACAAGGAAATTTCGTTTACATATGAAAATATTTATTGCATATCGAACTTTTACGCGCGTTTCGCAGAGGATTGGCTCAAGGTGACCCATAGGAGCTACGATCCGACTCCAGTATCGATCTGCTCCTTAGACTGGTGATGCGACAAAAGATATGTTTTTGTTGTGGTATGTGGGTCGATAATGTATATATATATAGGAGTCAGCCCTGTTTTTTTTGTGTGTGGGCGTATGTGTGTATTTTGGTGTAATTGGTGGGGCGGCAATGCGGGTGTGTATTCACCGATATTCATGTGATTGTTTACGTGAGCGCGCGAGCAATTAAGGATTCGTGTGTGTGTGCGCACGTGTGGACGCGTTTTGGAATGTGTATTGGTCAGTCAAAAACTTGTTTTCGTGTAAACAGGAAGCAGGGGGTTGTTGGGTGGGGCACGCTTGGACGACCCAGTGCTAGTTTATCGTGTCGGTAAAGACATTTCATGTTTTTGTCAAAGAATTAAAGAAAGGGATTGTGTGGTTGCGGATGGTATTTGTAAGATGTAGAAATTCAACAGCAGACAGACATAGGCGTAGAGATGCGCACAGACATCTATATACCCATACATACACCCAGACACAGGAGCCCACTTACGCATATATGCGTGTACACACATATACATACATAGAACACACATATATACACACAGACACTCTCTTATATACATATATATATATACACACACATACATGTATATATATACAAACAGACGTATACATACATGTACATACATGCATACACACACATTCATATGTACATAACAACCACATACACTCGCACGTGCTTACACACTCACACCTATATATACACACGTAAAGACACGCGCACGCACACGCGCGCACACACACACACACACACACACACACACACACATACATATATATATATATATGTATATATATATATATATATATATATATATATATTAATAAGGTAATGAATTCTTTTACAATGGAATTAGCTCGAAGGAGGAAAATACCCCTGAGCCGTGGATAAACTAATATATATGTGATGAAACACAGATACCAACACATCTGTATATATATATTGCAAAAGAAAATTTAGCCAGATTGAAGTATACTAATTAGTATATATATATATATATATATATATATATATATATAGAGAGAGAGAGAGAGAGAGAGAGAGAGAGAGAGAGAGAGAGAGAGAGAGAGAGAGAGAAAGTAAGAGAGAGAGAGAGAGAGAGAGAGAGAGAGAGTGTGTGTGTGTGTGTGTTTGTGTGTGTGTGTGTGAGAAAGACAGAAAGAAATGTAAATCTGAGCTTTTCGCAACCGCTACAATGTAATTACACGTGGAGATCTCCGGCTACAACTTACGAAAATCCACCCTGACGTCAAAGAGTTAGCTAAACTCCATTGAAATGAGGTCAAAATTAAAGCAAGTCGATTTATCCGAAAAAAAAGATATGCTATTGTTACGAAGCAAACTAACAATTATTTTGATTTATAGTTACAGTTTGACTGGACTGGAAACCATCTACCACAATTCACTTACTCATTTGTTGTATATATTTTACCATTTACAAATAAATATACCCTCTTACGTGGTCAAGAAAGCCCTCTTCCGTGGTCTCTAAGCTCACAAAGCGGAGGGAACATCAAGTTAGATATCAACATTTATTCTGTCCGTTTCATTAAAGGGAAAATTGGAAAGCTTTGAAATGATATAATTGCTACTTTCTTCCAGATAAGAGCACTCTTTGGATAGACAGAGTTGCTCTTGTATAAATGTTCAAAATAGCTAGTATCGCCTGGTGGGAATATAACAAATTCAACTGGTCCTTATTCATAAAAAAGAACATTTATGTTCCTTTTATTGAAATTTATATACTTCCTTTCAAGGAATGTATTTATACTCTCAGCTGTCTGCAATGGTATCTTTGTAATATTGTTAATTTTTTAATAATCTATTGATATCAAAATTAGTAGTATATTGACAAATTGAAAAATAGGATAGCGGGGCGTTTCATGATTTCGAGCGTTTGGGCGAAATGGGTCGAGGACCTGTGTCCTAGAACAATGCCCTGACATAAGCTAGGGGTACTTCCCTCCCAATGGTTTAACCACGCGATCGGGTGTCCAGCCCGACTTTTTCTATGTCCCCGCACATATACATACACATGCACACATGCATATACATATATACATATATATACAGATGTACATGTGTATATACATATTTACACATATTTGGATAGCCGTTGACTCTCATGAGTTCTTCCGCCCTTTGTCAGGTTTTGCTTTTTTGTCCCGCAGGGTGGCCGAAATCACCCTCCTCACCAAGTAATCTTGGTGGGGTTGCTGGTTTAGTCGCCGACGACCCGACTTTTTTACAGGTTCTACTGGGTTATATGTTACCAGTAGCACTCAAGAGTGACCCGACATACATACATACATACATACATACATACATACATACATACATACATCTAATAACTGTATATACACATGTACAGATACAAAGCATATACACGTGCACACATACAACTCAAAACATATACATCCACACATACAATAACATCCATATCTACACATGCATGCATACATAATCTACCTAGTTGATGTTGTGTAAATTCCAATGAGAAAGTATTGTGTCTATGTTAGAAACCGACTCTCTCTCTATTGGGAAAAAATTTGTGAAATTATAAAACCAGAAGAACATACATACATACATACATACATATAAGGAAATCAACACGAAATACCTGATTAACAAAAGAAATAGGGATTCAGGCAAAACACCTAGATGTGATAACAAGTGCAGACTCTGCAGAATTAACATCGAAGATGTCACCCATATCATAAGCAGCTGTCCAAAGATGTCATCGCGGTACTATCTACCTATGAGGCATGATGTAGTGGCCAAAACACTGTACAATGCAATCCGTAGAAAAGATAGCCCCGATAATAAACACATTAAAAGCTACAACAATGTGGAAGACATCCATGTAGATAATATGAAAGAGTACTGGTGGAATGTTCCAGTAAAAACCCCAATAAAATGCAGGCATAACAGACCAGATATTATATGGGACAGGGAAAAGAAGGCATGCACAGTAGTGGAAGTTAGCTGTCCAGCAGATGCCAATATAATATCAAAGATTAGCGAAAAGGAGAATATTTATGCAGAACTGATGAGAAATCTGCAGATACCCTACCCTGATTACACCTTCAGATTTATGCCTGTGATTATTGGGGCACTGAGATATGTTAGTAACTGCCTCAATACAAATCTTGAGAAGCTAGGCTTCACAGGACCAAAAAGAACACAACTAGTTAGGAAATTACAAGTACAATCCATTAATGGAACAGTAAAAATGTGTAAAACATTCCAAAATATCTTCATCTAATAACTGCATATACACTTATACAGATACAAAGCATATACACATGCACATATGCGACTCAAAACATACACATCAACACATACAATAACATCGATATCTACACATGCATACATACATACATATCTACCTAGTTGATGTTGTGTAAATTCCAATGAGAGAGTCTTGTGTCTATGTTAGAAACCGACTCTCTCACTCTATTGGCAAAAATTTGTGAAATTATAAAACCAGAACATATATATATACATACATACATGATGGCTGTCCCCTCGTTATCGAGTATGACCATTGCACGATATACCATTATTAATAATTATTAATTAATCCTATTGTGCAATGCTTGTGCGTGAAGATATTTTTTATAGTGAGGAAATACAGTGCACTGAGCCAATCCCACTCTCTGAGCGACAGTAGCTATAACCCGAAAAGAAGAAAAGGTCAACATCATCGGTAACTACTGAGCCGCAGGTTTTATATCGTAGTTATCCCATACATACATGGTGTGGTGGCTGCCAACTCGTTTTCGAGTACGGCCACTACTTTATATCCATGTAGGAGAAACCCTACCGATGCGCTGAACGAGTGTGCTTTTTAGTCCAGCCAGCGACTTGAAAACTCTGGTACAAACACTACACTTGTGACAATTATTGACACATAGTGCTGGGCCCATGGTACCATGTCACAACAAGTGCAGAGAGATCTCCAGATATAAAGCAATGCCTGTGCCGTGAAGCTTTTATAGTGAGCAAAGGCACTGCACAAAGCCAGTCCCACTCTCTTAACCAAGATGATATTTACCAAAAAGAACAAGCCAACATCATTGGATACCATCAGGGTTGCAGGTGTTATATCAGAGTTTTCCTTCTTCTAGAATTCTGCCTTGACAAAGGCTAACGGGTCATCTCTTCCGGTGATTTTGGATGGCCATTGACACTTAAGAGCTCCTTTGCCCTTTGACAGCTTTTGTTTTTAGTCCTATAGGATGTCCAAAGTCACCCTCACCAAGAAACCTTGGTGGGGTTGCCAGTTTAGTCGCCAACGACCCGACCATGAGACAGGTTGTACTGGGATACATGTTACCAGTAGCACCAACTGGTGACCTGACATACATACATACATACATACATACATACATACATACATACATACATACATACATACATACATACATACATACATACAAGGAGAGAACCAGAACTGAATACATCAGAAGAGTAAAGAAAATATGGTCATCAGAACTGTCAGCGTACAACAAATACGTTGCCCACAATACTTATGCTGTGCCAATTCTAACGCCAACATTTGGCCTGCTGAACTGGTCATTGCAAGAACTAAGTGAGATGGATGTTAGAACTCGCAAACTTCTCAGTGTTACTGGGAACTTTAACATCAATGGTGATGTGGATAGGCCGGGGTCTAAAATCCATATTAACAACATATGAGACCCGGATAGTAACACTGAAGCAACACCTTCAACAGAAGAAAAAGGTTGGCAACCATCTTGCCCAGGTTTATGAGCATGAAAAAAAAATATCATTAGAATAGCGACTGATCTGGAGGAGAGATATGGAATAAAGCCTGATATAAATCTCTCACCCAGAGAAATCGGAAGATCCTATTCAATGTTCAAACAAGATAAAAAAATTGACCAATTTACAGAAAAAGTTGTGCATGGATACTTGAGACGTAAAACACAGACCATAGAGCGGATAAACCACTCACAAAGCCTGGCATGGAGTTCCGACAAGTTTATGACATCACACCTTGAGGGATATCTCTATGCAATACAGGAACAAGAACTCCCTACCAAATATCTGCTGCACAAAAGGGGAGGGCCATCAGCTGACAATAAATGTAGGCTATGTAAAACAAAGATCGAGGACGTAAGCCACATTGTTGCCAGCTGCGAAAGAATGTCATCTCGCTACTACCTCCCCATGAGACACGATGGGATAGCTAGAACCATCTGGAACGCACTTCGGAAAACAAAATTAACAACAAACGAGGAAGAATATATTGAGACAGATGGCACTAAGGAATACTGGTGGAACCTGAAAATAAAAACTGGCACCAAATTAAAGCACAACCGGCCTAATATTGTTGTTTGGGACCACACATTGAAAACGTGTTCTGTTGTGGAGATCAGCTGCCCACTTGATGTAAACGTTGTCAGAAAAATACAGGAGAAGGAGGACATCTACGGACCATTGATGAGGAGTTTACAAATCCAGTATCCAAGATACACCTTTAGCTTCATACCCATCATTATTGGAGCTACGGGTTATATTCCAACCCGCTTGGACCAAAGTATGACTGAACTTGGATTTGCGGACAAAAAGTGCAGCTCCCTAATTCATAGTCTACAAATGGCTGCGATAGCTGGCACCTTCAAAATTTGCAAAACATTCTTGCGATTCAAGGGATGACAATTTCTTTTCTTTTACAACCTTGCCACCAGGAAGGTGGCCGGTCCAAAAAATATACTCGAAATTAAGAAAAAGAGATAAAACATACATACATACATATTTATTTCAGTCGCAAATGGTGGGCAAAAAAGAAAATATGAATCAGATCAGTAGATTCTCTCTGTGTGGGTGTCGGCAAAGGTGGAAAGGGGGAGGATCTCTATCTGACAAGGAGAGAGTGATAGAGAGAAGATTGTATGAAATGAAGTGATGAAGCCATTGTAAAACAGTAGAGAATAGTACTTGATATATAACTACTCGAGCGATCCTGAGTAAATAGACAGAAAAATAATAGCAAGTTATGTTTCAGTCATAACGGTTTGGTGTCGTAGAGTCATAGAAACAGACTGAACGATTCCGTACAAGTGACATTCTTGAAAATTGAATAATAAATACAATTTTATATATATATATGTGTGTGTGTGTGTGTGTGTGTGTGTGTGTGTGTGTGTGTGTGTGTGTGTGTGTGTGTGTGTCTGTCTGTGTCTGTCTGAGTGTGCGGGTGTGTCTGTGTGTCTGTGTGTGTAACAACAATATATATATATATATATATATGGAAAGAACATTAACTCTTTAAGTGTTGCCGTTGAAATACTCTAGCTATTAAGTCAAATGTGCGGTAATGTAGTGATAGTTAAAAGCTATATTTGTTACGAAATAACACCATCTTAAAACCATCTTTAAAATCTTCAAGTAGGGAAATTTAATGATTTCTCCCATTCATAATTGTTTTGTTGTTAATTATGTTTTTTTTTGTTTTTTTTTTGTTTTGTTTTTGTTTTTGGTTTTTGGTTTTACACTGTTTCATTTTTATCACTTGAATATATTTGTTGTGTATTGTTGTTATTAAGTTATTCAACATTTCAATATGAAATATAAAGTCGTTAAACTTCTAACCAAATGTTGCGATGATGGAATTTTGATTTATCGGTAGTCGGACGCCATGCTTTCCAGCATAGTTACGTCCTTTTACGGTCTGAGTTCAAATCCCGCCGAGGTTAACTTTGCCTTTCATCCTTACGGGGTCGATAAAATAAAGTACCAGTAATGTACTGGGTAACTGCTGGCCTTTTGCCAAATGTAGAAACAATTATATTTATTCTTATTTTTATGCTACAATTAAATTATATTATTCTTTCATTCTGTCCCTTTATTTATTGGTTTCAGTCATTAGACTGTGGCCCAGCTGGGACAATGCCTAGTCAAACATATCTACCCTAGTAACTAAGGGACATAAATACACACACACACACACACGCACATACATATATATATATATATATATATATATATATATATATATATATATATATATATATATATATATATATAATGTTTACATATACACCAATTAAACAAAGTCACAGATATATATATGTTTTGGCAACCATTCACGATGTGGCTCAATGAAGAATTAATAAATAAAACAATCAGAGTAAAATACTATAAAGTAAAGCATGTCCATAGAATCATTTGATAATATATATACATCATTTCTTGTCCCAATTAGTATAATTAACCACACAAAACATCGAGCACTTTGAGTGAGGAATCCAATTATAATAAGGAGTAATCAACTTCCTATAGATATCTTTAATATATTATGATAGAGTAGACTGTATTTAAAATTAAATATAAATATATAACCTTTTATATAAGGGACTCAGTTGAGGCACCATATAATGTATGTTAGAACAATGAATTTAGTTATGAAAATCAGCTAGTTACACCCCCCCCCCCCCTTACGCATTAACTCCCCTTAATTACACACCTACTTAAAACCACTGTAAATTCTCGCAGCAGAAAGAACCTATTCTATAAATATGTATTAAATAACACTGAGCCTCAATACGTTACAATCCTTTACTACATCAAACATTCAATACGAATTCATCGTAACATATGTGATGGATGTGAAAACTATAACTTCTTTTTTCTGAATGTGAAAATGGTGGTGGGTGCGAAAACTATAACTTTCTTTTCTTTTTCTTTTTCTTTTTCTTTTTCTTTTTCTTTTTCTTTTTCTGCACACATACTTTTTTGATCTATACAAAAAATACCCTCCCACTACAACCACCATAATACTCTTGCTTACCCGCTTAAAGTGCTTGTATCACATGTAATAACTTGCCACGCAATACTCGTATATAAATGAGACACACTTGCATGCTCCATGTATGACTAACGCATACACTATCTACTAGATCTGATTACCGAACTATCCTCTTGCATTATCTGTGATATCTGCCGCATCTATTTTAGTTTTAAATTTTGATTTTAAATTTGATTTGCTATACAAATAAAGTATAGTATAATATATGTCACTCCACTGTACATCAATATATATATATGTATCTGTATGTCTTTTGCGTTGGATAGGAGGTCAATTATATGTACAAGCATTGAAAAATGTTCCGAAGACACCAAGCCTAGGTTTTGATGAAACAATTGTAAGTGAATAAATGCTTTGAACATAGCTTTGATTCTTGTGAATTCTATATAACTGCTCTGTAGAACAACTGATGTTCTTACATTGAGCTATTTATCTTACTGGTAATAAGGTAGTAATAAATTACTGACCTTCCCTGTTTATAGTTTAAAATATTCATAACTATAAAAAGTTTAAAATATACATAACTATAAATAGTATCCTTAACATTATATATATATATATATATATATATATATATATTGAGTTTTGTCATAACTAATCACTGCCAAGACTGGATTTGAACCATCAGCACAGTCGAGGTATGTCTGACATCAATTTATTTTATCTGATGAGGACGTACTGATGAAATAGCTCAGTACCTCTGAAATATGTATAATAAAATATATTTGATCACATGAATGTCTATATTTATTAATATTTTGAAGTAATATATATATATATATATATATACATATATACATGTATATATATATATACATATATATATACATATATATATTATATATACATATGCATATACACACAAACACATGTATATATATATAATATAACTTAGAGTTTACACTCAATGGGGTCATTTACAATTATTTCAGCTCTAAGAATCGCTTCTGAGCAGTATAAATTTAATTTATATATATATATATATATATATATATATATATATATATAGGAACCAGTAAGACCCCGACAGCTGAGCTCAAGCCGTTTCGGCTTGAGCTCAGCTGTCGGGGTCTTACTGGTTCCTATTACCCACTCTACTACCTCAAGTATTGAGTACTTTGGTGCGTTATGGTCCACCTGGTTCCTTACCACATTTCCTTCGTTATATATATATATATATATATATAAATTAAATTTATACTGCTCAGATATATATATATATATATATATATATATATATATATATATATATATATATATATATATATATATATATATATATATATATATATATATATATATACATATATATATACATATATATATTATATATACATATGCATATACACACAAACACATGTATATATATATATGTGGGGGGGGGTTAGGTTTCTGACTACAGTTACAGGCGGTGGACCGTTCGATTCTACTAACTCTCTCTCTCTCTCTCTCTCTCTCCGTGTAAATATCTATATATAAACATAAACAAATCCGTTGCAGTGAACTACGGTCCGATCTCACTCACATCATTAAGGTAATTGGTGAGATCCCGAACATGGGTTCCGTATTGGAAGGGACTGCCTAACGCAGCTTCTGCCTCACTTTCACGACATTTTGAGAGCTTTGGAAGAGGGCTCCAGCACTGATGTCGTCTACTTTGATTTCAGCAAGGCCTTTGACAGGGTTGATCAAAAGATTCTATTGAAAAAGCTATCCAATATTGGTGTGTCTGGAAAGTTAGTGCAATGGATCAAGTGTTTCCTGACAAATAGAGCCCAACCTAGCCAAAGTCAGTAGTGGCATTCCACAAGGCACTGTGTTGGGCCCACTTCTTTTCATCATCTACATTAATGATATTACTGACATCATCAAGCACAGCAACATAAGAATCTTTGCAGATGATTCCAAGCTAAAGAAGGTCATCAATGAGGTGGGTGACCGGACTTGCCTTCAGTCAGATCTACTGGCTGTTATCCAATGGGCGGAAAATAACATGCTGCTGAATGAGGATAAATTCGAGTTAATCCACTTTCGAAAAGAGGATTCCCTGAAACTCCCATACTCCCTTCCGTCAGGTGGAACTCTCGTGACATCCAACAACATCAGAGATTTGGGAGTAATTGTGTACAACATAAGCTGAGCCACTCATATACACAGCAAAGTTGACAAAGCCCTGTCTTGATCGTAACTTAGTTTATAAATGAACAATTAAAGCTAAAGATAAGTCGTATAACTATATTGGTGCCACCTCTTCAAAATTTAAAGAAAGATGATACAATCATCGTCATTCGTTCAAGAGAGAAGATAAAAGATTTAGTACCGCCATTTCTGAATTGATTCGGTCACTTTAAAATAATTGTTTCTACTTTTGGCACAAGGCCAGAAATTATCCCAGTGTAATACTGGTACTTTATTTTATCGACCCCGTAAGGATGAAAGGCAAAGTTAACCTCGGCGCGATTTGAACTCAGATCATAAAGGGCCGTAACTCTTGGCTGCAAAGCATGGCGTCCGACAATGATATCAAATATTGCCGTTCTTGGCAAAAACTTTCTAATGCTTTGCCTTGATGATATGAGAGGTGAGTGAGATCGGACGGGAGTTCACTGCAAGGGACTTGTTTCCCTTTTTTGAAAACTAGGACAACAGACTGGGATAGAAAGTTTTCAGGAATATAGCTAGCATCCAGTGAGTTCCTCCACAAATTAGCAAGAGGAGATGCAAGTTGGTGTCGACACCCCTTCAGGACACAAGCAGGGAACCTATCGGGGCCTACTGCTGAATTGTGTTTAATTTCGTTTATTGCCGCTAAGACATCGGGGGCGCCAAATGTTATGTCCGGTATAGTGTGTTAGGGATTAACATCACTGATTCAGCCCAGATCGGCCATATCAGGATTGCTGAAAACAGAGCAGTATTGTTTCTGCGGTATCTCACCCATGGTTTTGGCATTATCATGGAGTGAGCCATTTTCATCAATTAGAGGGCCAGCATTGGAGACAGTGACCTTGTGTTTTTTCACAAATGGAAAGAATACTTTGGGGTTGAGTTTGATCTTCTTAATGGCCCATTTCTCTTTAGCTGTTCTTTGGTTATTGATGATAGTCTTCATGCATTGTTGGAGGTTATATTTATTTTATATTCAAGCAGTGCGATAGCCGTCGAATGTGTGTGTTGCCTTTGGCAGTATTTTAGTCCGTTAATTTTTTGTTTGTTCTTTTTATTTTTCTGATAATAGATTTTCTGTTTTGGGGGATACTGCACTTAGTTTTGTTCACAGGTCTTGGTGGGGTGTTTTTTGCACATATATTTGTGACAGTGTCTTCAAAGATCTGCCAAGATGTTTTGATGTTGGTGGAGATGTGTACGTGTGTAAAAGACCAGTCAACATATGATAGCTCATTCATAATTGCATCCGAGTTGGCATTATAGAGATTTGATGTTATCAAATGGGTGGGCTGGAGAGAGGTCACTAGGATTAGCTTTCGACTGGTGGAATCTCAGGTTACAAAGAACCATGTCATGGTCTGAAAGAAGGATTTTTCCACTGCAATATTATGTATAGTGTTAGTGTGGTTACTAAATACTAGATCCAAAATGTTCTTCTGATTCCTTGTTGGTGCAAGGACAAGTTGGGACAAGAAAAATGCATTCATAAAGTCAAAAAGTGACTCAATTGCTTCTTTGTCAGCGGTTGCGATGGGAGTGACTGGTTTTAAACTGGTTGTAGACCAATCAACATGGTTTAAATTAAAGTCTCCCATCATAAGTATGTTACTAGAATGGCACTGTTGAATAAAGCATTTAATGTTGTTGAGGCATTCTTTGAAGCGCCGTATGGGTGTTTGGGGTGGCCTACAGAGCCCAACTATATATATATATATATATAATTATAGGAATAACCAAAGAGTGCTTAGAAATACATTGTTTTATTACCTAACAGTGTTTCATCCATACCCCATGGCAGGAATCATCAGAGCTTATAAACAAGAGTATATCAATAGTTGCATGCTCCATCGAGCTGCATCACCAGAACAAGGTTAAAGGACCAGCAGGGGAGTCCCGAGGCCAGCGCTATATGGAAAAAAACAGAATACATGATGCACATAATGTTATAAAATGTCATAAAAAATTATATCAAAAATTAAAAATTACACCAAAATGTTATCACTTAAATGGTGCAATAGATGATAAAGCGGTTGGGAGAGGGTAGCAAGGGATGAGTGAAGGTATTAGTCAGCATGATAAAAAACAATAAAAAAGTACAAAATTACAAAGATAACAAAAAAATAAATATAAAAATACAAAATAAAAAACAATAAAGGAACCCCCCCCCCCCCATAAAAAAAACAAAGCAGAGCATAGATGCATCAAAGCACAAGCAGTGCAAAAACAGGGCGTACAGGCAGATTAAGCGAGTTTGCAAGCATGAGTCTGTGAGAAGAATAGTTAGTTAGCAGTGGTGCAACCTTACATGTATGTTAGTTCATAGGAAGGATGGTGTACTCCAATTATATCGCCTTGTAACAGGTCGATTCTCCGTATCATATCAGCACCCTACGAACCACATCAATAGGTTCCAGTTCCGAACGTTAGGTGAGATTACACAATTTTTCCAAAACATATACCCAGGGGATTTATCACCATAGGCGGTCTGTGATATACACCTAAAATCTAAAATAAAAGAAAGTACGATGAGTTGAAGAAATGTATGGTACATGTACAGCCGGCACACAAGTGAGGAAATTGAAAATACGACAGGTCCGCAGTAACTGGCATCCCCCAAAGTCCTCACGTTCGGTCGCTCAACCCAACGTCCCAAGTGAAATTCACTGTATGTCCGAGTTGGTGTCCAATCAAAGTGTCGTACCGTATACAATTATACATGTGAATCGTGATGGCTATCCCGTCACATAGAGAGAAAGTGTATATAGGAAACTCCGCTTCCAGAATTACATATGGCAGAGTGAGGGGAAAGCAGATATTGTTACAATAATAAGCGGGTTTATTAGAGTGAGTGCAAATTTCTGTAGAATATAAATAGAGAAAACTCACGGCCAAAACTGTCAATGACAGCTATGTTATTTATATGTCCGTCACGTGGTTTTCGTATAGATTACTGAATCCGGAGGTTGCAATCCATTCACAGTCGGGTGTGACCCCTCCTGGGTCGGCCGGAGTTCAATATCCAGTGTCGCACATTGCCTTGAGTCTGGTTCTATAATTCATCAAAGCTGGAGCACAATTCATATTCAACAAATTCAAACTTTCAAAGGTTAACCTCTCGCGAGTAACACACAACGGTTGTCAGAATATAAACAATTCCAACTGTCTAATAGGTACCAACTAGATTCCTTGAATATACCAATGCCATCTAGATCGTATTTAGAAAGAGTTTTATTGGGTTGGCAGATAAATATAGCGTAGGGTGTCCACAGCTACAAACAGTTGCCCACCCAGACCCCAAATAAGTGATCTGAATGTCATGTTCTATATGACAATAAGGAACGAAAGCTGCTTGGTGGACACAAACGGCATAGATGTAGCTTTGCATTAAAGCCACAATAGGGTCTTTGACGAACCGAGATGATTCCAAGCAGATGTGTGCGGCATTCCGGTGTAATATCGTAGTACCGAGCTGCAGGACTGACCTCCTTAATCCAACAACCAAGTCAGTGCCTATAATGTACGAATAATTCTGGCGTGTGTGTCTGTCTGTTTTTAACCTCACATTAACATGTCTGTGCACTTAGTTGACCTGTTGCAACAATCAATTAGATTTTCTTAAAAAAGAAAATAGCTAAACGTTAGAAATCAGCCAACATGTAACATTTCAGCAAGGGGAGGGGGGGGGGCTGAATGAAAAAGATGGAATGAGGTGGCAGATGGATGATATAAAAATATTCACGCTGATGACGTCAGAAGAGAAAGAAAGAAAGAAAGAAAGTAAGTAAGAAAGAAAGAAAGAAAGTAAGAAAGAAAGAAAGAAAGAATACAAAACATGGAAATTTCAAAAAAGTATTTTCAGGTATTTCCCCAAACGGGAAATAGAAACCATCCCCCCCCCCAAAGCTTTATATATATATATAAATATATGTGTGCGTGTGCATATATATATATAGATATATAGGCACATATAAATATATAAATATATATAAATATATAAATATATATATATATATATATATATATATATATATATATATATATATATATATATATATATATAGTTGGCACTAAGCTGACAGGCCTCCTATTGGAATGCATCAAACTGAAGAGAAAATAGAGAAAATAGTAACAAAGAAATCCAGAAAATTTGTGAAAACTACCAAAATAAAAATAACGAAACCAATAGAAATACTGCTAATAACTAACAATGATGGTTTTATATATATATATAACCATCATTGATAGTTATATATATTTATGTGTGTATGTGTGTGCGTGTGTTTGTATGCGTGTGCACATGCACATATGTATACATATATATATGTGTGTGTGCGTGTGCGTGTGCACATGCATATATATATATATATAAACATATATACATATATGTATATATACATATATGTATATATACATATATGTATATATACATATATGTGTTTGTGCTTAGAACAATGAGAAAAAGACAGAAGTTAGACTTAGATAGACAGTTCATTCTGAAGAAGACGGCCGATTTAACAAGTATTTCGAAAGTAGAAATGGGTAGTAACTTAACCACTACCATGATAATTGATACAGCGATCTTCCACGATCAATCTGAAATGATCATAAAACAATGAAATAACAACCTAAGTCTGACGTCTGTATTTTTATTCATTGTTCTAAGCACAAACACATATATAAAAATGACTCTGTAATCTGGACGGATCTTCTTCGAGGAATCCATAAATGGTAATCACCTTCTACAAAAACTGCCGGTTATACCGCCTAATTTCACTGCAACCATATTTTTAAGGACATATTGAGTTCTAACAAAATTATCAGCCTCACCATATCCAGGTGGAATACGATATATATATATATGTGTGTGTGTGTGTGTGTATGTGTGTGTGTGTGTGTGTGTGTGTGTGTGTGTGTGTGTGTGTGTGTGTGTGTGTGTGTGTGTGTGTGTGCACGTATAATCAGGAATTGAGATGCAATGTATGAGGCAGATTTCTTCTGACACAGCTGGTTTTGTTAACCATCTGAAATCAGACGAGCCGAGGAGAAATCGAGCCAACTGTTAGATGGTTCTATCGTCACACACTCCACGGTACATTTGCAGTGAGTGTGACTTAATTTGCAAGTCAACGGGTGGACTGACCAGAGATGGTAGAATGCATGATGACACATCCCAGTTGGTTTTACCAGGAAATAGACAGTTCAAGTGTCACATCTCTGAACGTATCTGCAAAACAAAAGTGGGTCTGAAAAGTCACCTGCATGCACATGATCATGCAATGTTCACTGAAGGGATGGCACTCTTCTGACAAGAAGTAGCAATCAGGATGCATATTTAATGTACTGATTATAACGTTTAGTTACTAATGGTTCATATAGCACCCAATGCTATATATATAGAGAGAGTGTGATTGACTATGTGTTTGCGTTTACTGTTTGTTCATTCCCTAACTTAGGTCGATAAAAAAAAATCGGTAAAAATAAATTCCAGACTAGATTTATAAAACAAGGCCTGGGGTTTGGGATAATCCACATTAATAAAAGAATTCAAGAATAAATAATCAATAAATGAACTCTTCGCAATATATTTGAACCTATTTGATACCAAACTTTCTGAAACCGTCTATGGTTCTACAACCCGAAACTATTTATCTTATACATAGCGTATCTTTACCAAAACACATCAACTGCATCTGCTATTAACTAACATGTGTGCACTCTGAACATTGAGATGCAGTTTCACCATTGCAAGTTTATTTATCTTTGAATTAGTCACAACCGGTTATTGCTGAATTAACATCAGTGACTTTCGTAAACCCTGTATAACTGAAAACCTCCAGATTTATATCTGAAAACCTTCAAAGTTTTATGTAAGAACATATTTAACATTATGTTCCAAACACTTAAGCAATATCTTTCATTAGAAATATTGTAACGAAAGTGTTGATGTGTTTATATTTTTCTAAAAACCATCCATTAGGATTTCATATCAAGATGTATTAAATTATGTTCCAAAGAACAACTCAATAATGAGTAAGTTTCTTATATGACTAAACCACTCCATATTCTTTCTTATTTTCAAAAAAAATCTTTTATTCATAAGCAGTGACTTTCGTTAGAAATAAGTGAAAGAGAGGGTAAACCTATAAATAGAGCTGGGCAGATATAGAGAGCCATCACCATTAATGATTGATGACAATAAAAATGAATTGTGTGGCAGAGTATTCACATATACGTGCACTCTTAACTTGGTTTTCAGGGAGATTCAGTGGAGTAAAATGTGTGATAAGGCTCTCCCTTTGAATCACAGATACAACTGACTTTTTATAGCTGAGTGAACTTGAACAACGTGAAATCTCTTGCTCAAGAACAAATGGCAATGTCAGTAAAGGAATGCCTAACCTTAAGTGCACCAAACTCCCTAAGCCACATGCCCTTCTTTAATGTTACGGGTAACACATATCTGCGAAATAATTTCTGTTGATCGAAAAACAACAATAATCATCGTCAGAAACGACGGAGGTCCAACACATACAAAGACCTGTATGTATGTGCGTGTGTATATGTATTTGTGCAAATGTATGTGTACATGTATGTGTATATGTATGTGTGTATATGTATGTGTGTATATGTATGTGTTTATATGTGTGTATATGTATGTGTGTATATGTATGTGTTTATATGTGTGTATATGTATGTGTGTATGTATGTATCTATATGTATGTGTTTATAAGTATATATATATATATATATATATATATATGTATGTGTTTATATGTATGTATATGTATGTGTTTATATGTATGTATATGTATGTGTATGTGAGTGGATGTTATTTTCAGCTCAGATCCAATGTAATGGCTTGTATTAATAAACTGCCGCTGTTTAGTAAACTATTCTTATGTCTGCGGTATTCTTGGCTCTATTTCCGTGTTTTCCTTTCGTAAAGCTACGGTATAGTAATTACTATTGAAATAATGTCTTCTAATGCTGGGGTTTATTGGTATTAAATACAGTAGAGCCAATGGTTTTTTTAGAGTATCTTTGATTCAGGGAGGGAATAAAAATAGCATTACTAGTTTCAGTCATTACAACGCTGCCATGTTGGGGGAACCGCTTTGATTTACTCTGTCGTATCAATTATTGTCGTACTTATGCTTTCAAGGCCGGTACTTATTTTATCGATCGCTTTTTGTGGAACCGCAAATTAGGAGATATAAGCACATGCACACACAAACGCACGCACACAACACACACGTGCGGACACACACACACACACACACACACACACACACACACACACACATGTTTTTCCCTGTTCCTTCACCTCATCACTTTTCCCTTCTATTTATCTTCTATTTTAACTCTATCTTCTGATGAAGAACTAGTGTCCGAAAGGTTAAGACTCTATTTCTACAATTTCGAGCGTTAAACTAATATATTTCTTCAAGGTTCTTAGTCGTTTATTGTGTTATATTTTGCTATTTCTGTTTACCTTTTACATACATAGGCATATATATATATATCGTCATCATCACCGTTTTACGTCCATTCTTCCACGCTAGCATGGGTTAGATGGGTTGTCCTGTTGTGGGCAGTGTCCGGTCGGCTTACCTTGTCTTGCTCATACTGGAACTGATTCTGGCATGATTTCTACAGCTGGATGCCCTTCCTAACACCAATCTCATTTACAGTGAGTTCTGGGTGCCTTTTTCCGTGGCGCCTGCACATCCACTTTACAGTGTGGGCTGGGTACTTTTTTGACGTGGCACCGCCACGACCACTTTGCAGTGTGGGGGGGGGGGCATATTGTCTATATGCTTCAGCTTCAGCTTGTACTCGTGAGAAGTCGGGTCTTCTGTATTACTGCGTGACGCCAGAAGTCACGGTCGTGTGTCATCGCCTTTGAGAGGGGCAATTGGGTAAGTTCCGCTTTTATCATTTCATCCCAGGTCTTCTCGGGTCTCCCCACTCGACAGCTTCCATCGACTTCTAGTGCTCTGCACCTTTTTATGCAGCTGTCATCCTTCATATGCATCACATGTCCATACCAGCGCAACTTCCTCTCCTGCACACAGCATTTGATTCCTCTTATGCTCTGTCTCTCTCTCAATTCGTTTATGCTTTGCCGTTCGCATATATTACTATTACACATCCATCGGAGCATGCAAGCTTCGTTTCTTTCTAATCTGCACAAGTCTCCTACACACAACGCCCAGGTCTCACTACCATTTAACATTGATGTTCGTATGCAGATATCATACAGTCTGCCTTTCATTTTTTTTCCTTCATTTTAATTTTCCCCCCCTTTTTCATGTCTTTCCACACACACACACACACACACACACACACACACACACACACACACACACACACACACACTCTCGGAACTCTTTCCTTCCCACCTTTCTCCTGATTAAGGGCTTATGCCCGAAACGTCGTCCCCCACTTTCACTCTCAAGCGCAAACCTAATACCAACACTGTTCGTAACTGAACACCTTGTTATTGTTTTTGTTATTTACTTTTATATATATGTTAATTATCACATTCTCTCTATATCAATTACACACACTCTATTTCTCACTCACTCTGTCAATCTCTCTGTTTTTTATTCTCCTACACTCTCTCTATGTTTTACTCTCTCTGTCACTCTCTATCTCTCTTTCCTTCAAACACACTCTCTCCCTTTTTAATCTCTTTCGCGGCAATATCGAGCATGCCTGACCAGCCTGATTGACGCGTGACCTCAGCGCTGACACTTCCATCTGACGGGATGGTAGTAGTATATTAAGGCTTGCGCCCCGATATCAGCACTGAGGGGTGGTCGACGCAGCTACAAGTTGCTAAAATACCAGCCGCCCTCTTGTCTCCGATTTAAACACCATGGATTTTTATCTGCTATATTCCTTCGTTATATTTTGAATTACCTGATGGTGTCACCGGATTCATACTGAACCCGGTCATTGAAATGATCATAGATTAATAAACCATTCAAAGATTTACACCAGTACATGCCTCCTGTTATTT
>OZ024742.1:361851847-362041847 GCA_964016885.1 Eledone cirrhosa | reverse complement strand
CTGACTCTAGCTACAGTACTTTCAGAGCACCCTCCCCCACTGCTGATTTTATCGCCCAGGTAACGGAAGCTGTCCACTATTTCTATAGAACCCTCTGCGCAATTGAAAGAGCTAGTATTTTGTGGGCACTTGCTGCTACTTATTGCACCAGAACACCGGCCACATGTAAAATCTATGTTCTTAGTTAGCTTACCTGTGATCCCACTACATCTTTTATGCACCCATACTTTGCATTTAGGACATAAAATGGAGTTTCTACCTACGCCTTTCCTACACACCGAGCACGACCATTTCCCAGAAGGGACCGCCGCCTTGTTTTCTTTCCTACAAACTAGAACTTTGGTCTTAGCCAGGTTAATTTTAAGTCCTTTTGACTCTAGGCCGTGCTTCCATGTTTGGAATTTCTTCTCTAGCTCGGCCATTGATTCCGCTATGAGTGTCAGGTCGCCTGCGTATAGGAGTTCCCATGGGATATATATATATATATACATATATATATATATATATATATATATATATATATATATATATATATATATATGTATATATATATATATATATATATATATATATATATATATATATATATATATATATATATATATATATAGAGAGAGAGAGAGAGAGAGAGAGAGAGAGAGAGAGAGAGAGAGAGAGAGAGAGAGAGATACACCATTCATACATATATTCATATATATATACATACACATATATATATGTGTGTGAGTGTATTTATGTGTATATATGTGTGTGTGTGTGTATATATATGTATGTGTGTGTGTATGTATATATATGTGTGTGTGTATATATATATATATATATATATATATATATATGTATGTGTGTATGTATATGTATGTATATAAATATATGTATATATATGTGTGTGTGTTTTTATGTGTGTATATGTGTATGTGTATGTGTGTTTATGGTTGCGCGTGAGTGTGTGAGTGAGTATGTTTTTTTGTGAATGTGTCTGTTGATTTTTGGCATATAGTTGATTAGTTTAAGAGAAGTTCGAAGATAATTGTAAGATATGCACTCAGTATTTTGAATCTGTCTACAGAATTCTCTAAACCTTTGTCACTTGGTAGAACCTTAATGATTTGAGCTTTTAAAGAATCTCCCTTTTCTTTAATTCTATCGACCATGACTGACCCCCCACTGATCTTATAGACATCTGTTAGCTTCAGAGAAACTTAATGACAAGGTATGGTATGCCATCCGGAACCTGTTTATAGAATTCTGTCTGCCCTTGTTACTCTAAAAACATAAATAAATATAAATAAAAATAAACTATAGCTTTGTAGAATTAGCTTTTAATGAATTCCCTTTTCTATCAACCAATGACCTACACCCATCCCACTCCCCACCCTCTCCTACCACTTGTAGAGACCTATAAATACCATTTTTATTTTTTGATACCCAAATTCCTGATGATTTCTAATGAATGAAACAGTTCTAGTCCTGTAGAATCTCATCTATATTAAAACCTATATATATATATATATATATATATATATATATATATATATATATATATATATATATATATAGTTATACTTGGGGAGGGTCATATTTGTGTAATATTGCCAGAAGTAATAATATATATATATACAATTATATTAAATAAATGGAAACTATATTTATAAAACCATATTTATTCTATTATATATATTTCAAGGGTACCAAACTTTTTGGTACCTTGAAATATATATAATAGAATAAATATGGTTTTATAAATATAGTTTCCATTTATTTAATATAATTGAATATTTACTCCAGAAAACTGTCGAGTGCTCTGAATCAGTTATAAACATTTATATTTGTTGAATTTTCAACAAATTAAATATCCCTTCTACTTATATATATATATATATATATATATATATATATATATATATACATAATATATAATATGGCTGAATTCTCGATATGGAATACAGGCATCTTCTTCTCCCCATCCCTGCATCGTTTTCTATACTACTTTCTTCTACTTATCCACCCCCTCATATCAACCTCTCTCCATCCTTTACCTCTCTCAACACCCATCCCAAAGACATAATAAATGATGATACTGATATATTTTATCAGATTGCCTGAATATTTCATACGAATGGAACAGTTCATGACCTGAAGGAGTCATTTCTATATATACAAATATATATATATATACATACATGTTTCTTTGTGGTTCAGTGATGATATATGCTACTTCTGATGAAGAGTCAATTAGATCTGAAAATCGATTAAAGTGTTTATCTTTTTCTCAATTTACAGAGAAATTCCTATTTTCTGGCGTGTTACACTCCTACATATGAGATATGTGTATATATATTATAGATGTTGTACAGTCTCGGTTACACACGCTGTATTTATACAGATATAACTCCATATATATATATATATGGAGTTATATCTGTATAAATACAGCGTGTGTAACCGAGACTGTACAACATCTATATATATATACTGTATATGCGATTAAATACCAATGATCGTTGGCAAAACACTGATGAGGGACTAATTTTATAATATGTAATCCATGTGCAACCATGCAGTATTCTTCTCCCCATGTTTTTCATATATATTTACCTAAACTGCGATTATCTGTTTCTCTCTTTCTCTCTTACTGCTCCCCCGTTCTCTCTGTTTCTCTTACCTTCTTTCGTCCCCTCTGCCAGTTCACACTTTCTCTCGACTGACTTCTTCCTCGCACTTCCACTCACTCACTCTCTGTTTCTCCCCTTCTCACTTCCTCCCGTTCGCTAGGAGTGGGATTCTTTCTTTCTCACGTCCCATTCACAGCGAAAGGTCTGTTTTCTGAGCGCTCATGAAGTTCACCCAGCTTGTGCTGATCGGATAACCATGTTGCTTGTTTTTCTTCCCATCTTCGGTTTGCTTTTCCTTCTATGTTGTTTACTTGTCTCACTCGCTTTACGCGACTCACTTGTCCCAATAGATTATTTTAGTTATTGCTCGCACCAACCTGAGGTACTGATTTTTAATGCGATGAAATACCAATGATGGTTGGCAAATCACTGATGAGGGACTAATTTTATAATATGTAATCCATGTGCAACCATGCAGTATTCTTCTCCCCATGTTTTTCATATATATATATATATATATATATATATATACATATATATATGAAGGCTATGAACAATAGTGACCTTACTAGATCCCAAATTGATGTCATCCTTGCGGCCCGAAAAACCATAATTACTTTTGAAGATCAATTATGGACCCGCAAGGATACACATAACAACTTTGACATAACTATGGGATCTAGTGACTCGGCGCAGGTCACCGATTTGTTCGGCCTATATCTCTTAAATGAAATTCATAAGAACCTACCCTACCTCGATGGTGCACTACTTCTTATTGACTATAACAAATTAATATAGAAAAAACTAGGAAACAATTACATACAATTTTCAAAAACTACAACTTGGGTACCACCTTAGATAAAAACACTAAAAACGTTAACTTCATTGATGTTACCCTTTACCTGGACTCTAAAATATATACACCCTTTCATAAACCAAATGAAAAATTACTTTACGTAGATATCAACTCTAACCACCCTAAATCTATATTAAACTATTACTAAAGGAATATCAAATAGAATCTCTAATCTATCATATAACGAAACCGCATTTAACAATAATTCCCAATACTATAATAAGGCCTTAGCTAAATCAGGACATAAAAATAAAATGAAATTTCTACCTATAAAATCACCTAGTTACAACATTATTTCTCACAATATGGCCAGGTGGAAAAATCATAAAAGTACTAGTCACTCTAACTCTAATACAAAGGGTAATATCAAACGTAACTCGCACCAGAATAAACACCCCAATAATAATATATACAGAAATATAAACAATACTTCAAATAAAATTACAAAAAAACAAAAATAGAAGAACTAATACATTCTTCAACCCCCTTTTCAATCTAAACATCTCTACCAACTTACCGAAGGCTTTCTTCTCAATCCTAGAAAAAAACTTCCCAACCGGCCACAAATACTATAATCTTATCAATAATAATACCATTAAAATCTCTTACTCTACCACACCTAACATCGCATACCATATAGCTAGTAGTAATAAAAGGAAGATTAATAATTATTTCCAACTAATTAAATCACAGCAGGGGGTAAACTTACAGGGCAACATAGTACCAGAGATTTCTAGTAGCAATAATAATAATGATAATAGCACTAATGAAATTAATAACAATGGGAACGACAATCATCATTACACTAATGCTATCCCTAACAACCAGGCATCTACACAACATAGTAACCGGCAAGCAAACTAACAGAATAACTGTAACTGTAGAACAAATAGAACTTGCCCCTTAGGTAAAAATTGCTTAATCAAAGACATCATTTACTCATGCACGGTCAACACAAACAACTCTTCTAAAACATATATCAGTTCAACTTTAAACTGCTTCAAGACGAGATGTAACTCGCATCTCCACACTTTCAAAAAACACAATCTAGCCAACTCCACTTCTTTATCTAGCTACATACACTCTCTGAAAACTAGGAATAAACCATATACACTTCAATGGGAGATAGTAGATAGGGCCGCATCGTATAAACCACCAAATAAATTATGTAACCTCTGTCTTCTAGAGACCCGAACAATAATCTATTCTAAGCAAGACCTCCTAAATAGAAAATCGCCAGAACTACCACCGACACACTTTTCATAGCTTTAAACCTAGCTGCTAATATATAACAATGTTAGATCTGAATTCCTCACCACCATTAACACCTCACCTCTAGGTATTATGGGCATATAAGTGCCCCCACAGCATCTCACTCTTTGATCAGCTCATCACTCTACTTAACTCCTTTTTATTTCCAACTTTACAATAACTATTTAGAATAAACACAAAGCTAACACCATTTAATATAACCACTATAGCTTGCTTATATTATATTCAGTAATGGATAGATAACAATATGATGAGACACTTAATGTAATATAGAAAAATAAATTATATTTATAATTAAATATATAAATTAATAGCATTTTATATTTATGGGATTCACTTATAACATAATATAATGTATATTAATAACACAAGAGATTTAACTAATTAGACGTGTAAACAACTTGTAATCTATGTCGTATCCATTCCACCCTGTAAATATGAAACTGTTGTTGACAACATTAATATCCATGTATCTATATGATTGTTCAGTTGAATAGGAGGTTAATTATATGTACAAATATTGCTACTGCTCCGATGATTCCAAACGATAGCTTGCAAGAAACGATTGTCAACAATAAAATAATTTGAACATAGCTTTGATTATTGTGTAATTTATATATATATATATATATATATATATATATATATAAGTATGTATACGTACATACATATATGTGTACAGACGCACAGTAGTATGTATATATATATACATACATGCACACATATATATATGTACGTATGGGTTTACCCAACAGTTATTATAATGTTCGGTTTGTTTGTAAACAAACAGCCCGAATTATGCCGTAGTGCTCGGCAACCATCGTCGCCCTTTGTTCAACACTGATACAGGAACAATGTACTAGTTTCAAGCTTATCGGCTATCGTCAGCATCGTATACCTGTGTCAGTGTTGAACAAAAGGGCGACGATGGTTGCCGAGCACTGTACGGCATAATTGGGGCTGTTTGTTTACAAACAAACCGAACTTTATAATAAATGTTCGGTAAACCCATACGTACATATATATATATGTGCATGTATGTATATATATATACATAGTACTGTGCGTCTGTACACATATATGTATGTACGTATACATACTTATATTTAGGTATTAGCCGTACTAAGAGAGAGAAATGAAATTTCGTTTCATTCTTTTCCATATATATATATATATATAGTTTAGCGAGGTTTTTTATATGAAATCGTGTGTCGAAACAGATATTGTTATACACCCAAACAAACAACACTGACCTAAGAGAAGTATAAATAAGTAAATAAATAAATAAATAAATAAATAAATAAATAAATAAAATAAAATAAAATAAGATAAATAAATACATATACAAGCACAATAACAACAAGCACATAAACACACACTAGTCACCTAGCAGACACAACACTATACACACTAGTCACACAGCACACATAACACTATACACACACGCAAACGCATGCGCAAAGAAGACAAAATAAAATAAAATAAACAAACAAGCAAATAAATAAATAAATATATAGACAGACTGAATAAAAAAAATGGCGTAGACATACAACACAACAGGAGGGGGAAAAAAATATAACACCACTGACGATGTTGCAGATGTGCAACGAAAGATTTATGTAAATTATGTAAACTATATATATGTGTTTGTGTCTATATTGTATTTGTATTATTTTTGACCGTCGGTCAGTCAATGGCAACATTGAGGACCGAGTAAGTTAGATCGCAGATATAAAAGACAGCGAGAAGCGAAAACCAACCAAACAGTGAGTGTGTTCTGTTATTAATTCTGGCAATATTACGCAAATATGACCCTCCCCAAGTATAACAATATATATATATATATATATAGAGAGAGAGAGGGTCTATATATATATATATATATATATATATATATAGACCCTCTTCCTGCTATATCAAGCGTTAACCTAATATATACCTTCCATATACTGTACCGATTGTGTTGTTATTTCTGTTTACCTTTTACATATATATATTTATATATATATGTAAAAGGTACACTGTCTCCATGTGTGTTTTGTTATTTCAATTCAACACGCTGTTCCATTGCGTGCTTTTAAATTCCCCTCTGGCATCTTAGCAGTAAGATTTTGTTAACGTGTTGAGAACTACTGATGAACGATGCAACCGTAACTAACCCCAATGAAAAGTTTCGTGAAATAGTCTTTTAAGACTATATAGTGCATTTGTAGATTTACCCAAATTGTCGGTTAAGTATTTCTTCTTGATTTTATTTTGAGTTAAGATTGTATTGGTTTTTTCCCCAGCTTACACAAAGTCTGAGGCTAAAATTTTTCTTCTTGACTTGTTTTGAATTAAGATTGAATTATTTATCCCTTATCTTACGTTAAAAACCTTTCATGATGATGTTATAGTCACTTATATGTCTGAATTATTGTCGGCCTTTTGCTTACATTAATTTCTCTATTTTCATATATATATATATATATATATATCCAGGGGGTGTAACTTGGAGTTAGTGCAGGTTCACCCGGGAGAGCACTCGATGTTTAGGTTCACTTCTGTGATGAGGTGTAGAGCTATACAGAGTGTAATATATTGAAAGGATAACAAGGACGATTGATTACTCCTTCATTGCATTTATTGGTAGGTGACGCGCGTTTCGCCACTGATCAGCTCAAGGTTCGATCTGTATCGATCCTACCCGACTCAATAATCGGCGGCTGGACGGACTCTTTTCTTATAGCATTTTAAAGGGTCCGTCGAGCCGCCGATTATTGAGTCGGGTAGGATCGATACAGATCGAACCTTGAGCTGATCAGTGGCGAAACGCGCGTTACCTACCAATAAATGCAATGAAGGAGTAATCAATTGTCCTTGTTATCCTTTCAATATATATATATAATATATAGGATACTATTTATAGTTATGTATATTTTAAACTATAAACAGGGAAGGTCAGTAATTTATTACTACCTTATTACCAGTAAGATAAATAGCTCAATGTAAGAACATCAGTTGTTCTACAGAGCAGTTATATAGAATTCATAAGAATCAAAGCTATGTTCAAAGCATTTATTCACTTACAATTGTTTCATCCAAACCTAGGCTTGGTGTCTTCGGACCATTTTTTAATGCTTGTACATATAATTGACCTCCTATCCAACGCAAGAGACATACAGATACATATATATATATTGATGTACAGTGGAGCGACATATATTATACTATACTATATTTGTATAGCAAATCAAATTTAAAATCAAAATTAAAATACATGCGGCAGATAACACAGATAATGCAAGAGAATAGTCCAATAATCAGATCTAGTAGATAGTGTATGCGTTGGTCATATATAGAGCATGCAAGTGTGTCTCATTTATATAAGAGTATTGTGTGGCAAGGTATTACATGTAATACAAGCACTTTAAGCGGGTAAGCAAGAGTATTATGGTGGTTGTAGTGGGAGGGTATTTTTTGTATAGATCAAATTAGTATGTGTGCAGAAAAAGAAAAAGAAAGTTATAGTTTTCACATCCACCTCCATTTTCATATCCAGAAAAAGGAAGTTATAGTTTTCACATCCATCACATATGTTACGATGTATTCGTATTGAATGTTTGATGTAGTAAAGGATTGTAACGTATTGAGGCTCAGTGTTATTTAATACATATTTATAGAATAGGTTCTTTCTGCTGCGAGAATTTACAGTGGTTTTAAGTAGGTGTGTAATTAAGGGGAGTTAATCCATATTTATAATAAATTCTGTAACCTCTGTCTACTAGAGACCCATACTATAATCTTCTCGAACCTTAACCTCCTTAATAAAAAAATCGGAAGTGTTTGCGTCGTGCCAGCACCGCTTCCGACACTCCTTCCAAAGCTTTAAACCTAGTATATAACAATGTCAGATTTGAACTCATCACCACTTTTAACACTGCACCTCAAGGGCTTGCCTTCCACCACAACACCACACTCTCTGATCCACCCTTTCCTCGACACAAATCATTCTATCTATCTATCTATAACTTTATACCCTAGAAATATCCCCATAAACACCAACTTTTAATATAATTACTTTTTGAATTTTTATTGATGTTGTTGTCGTAGTTGTTGTTGTTGTAGTTGCTGTTGTTGTTGATGATGTTGTTGTTGGCGTAGTTGCTGCTTTTAGTTTTTAGTTTTTATTTATTGTCTTCGTTGTTGCTTTTTTGTTTTTCTTTTAATGTAATTGTTATTGTAGTTGTTGTTGTTATTGTAGTTTCTGCTGTTGTTGTTGTTGTTGTTGTTGTAGTTTCTGTTGTATTTTGTTTTATTTTGATTTTTACTAATTGCCGTTGTTGTTTTTTCTTTGTTTTTTAATCCAATTGTTGTTGTTGTTGTTGTTGTTGTTGTTGTTGTTGTTGTTGCTGCTTCTGCTGCTGCTGTTGTTGTTGTTGTTGTTGTTATTGTTGCTGTTGCTGTTGTTGTTGTTGTTTTGACAAGTTAAACAATTTAAAGCATGAAATGAAGTTAATCTTCAGTCGTTCTCACTCTACAATCACATTTCACATCTTCTGAGCTGCTTTTTACGTCAGAGATTCCTTGGTTATAGAGAGAGGGAGACGGGGTGGAGAGAGAGAGAGATGGGGGTGGATAGAGAGAGAGGGAGATGGTGGTGGAGGGGTGAGGGAGGAGGAAAGCGAGGGAGGGAGGTGGGTTGCGAGGAAGGGAGAGAGGGAGGGGATGGGGACATGGGAGGGATAAAGGGTGAAGGGAGAGGTGGAGAGAGAGGGAGGTGGAGAGAGAGGCAGGGAGAAGGAGAGGGAAAGAAAGATAGCTAGGGAGGGATGGTGAGAGCGACGTAGGGGAGAGACAGGGAGAGAGTGAAGTAGGGAAAAAGAGAGGTTGAGGAAGAACGAGAAGCGGAGAAAGAGAAAGAAAGAAAGAAAGAAAGAGAGAGAGAGAGAGAGAGAGAGAGATAGAGAGAGAGAGAGAGAGAGAGAGAGAGAGAGAGAGAGAGAGAGCTAGGAAAGGAGGGGTGGTGAGAGAGAGTTAGAGAGAGGGAGCAGGGGAAAAGAGAGGCTGAGGAAGAAAGAGGTGGAGAAAGAGAGGCGGGGGAATAGTGAATGGTATGAGTGATAGTGAGAAGAGGTGAGAGAAAAGTGAGGAGAGAGCGCAAGGAGAGCGATAAAGAGGAGGGAGGGATAGACGTAGCAAGAGAGAGGGTAAGGAGAGAGAGACACAAAGCGAGATAATTTTAGGGAGAGAGAGGGGTGAGAGAGATGGTGAGAGAGAGATGGTAAGAGAGAGGTGGTGAGAGAGAGAGGTGGTGAGAGAGAGAGGTAGAGAGGTGAGAGAGAGAGGGGTGAGAGAGAGAGGGGTGAGAGAGAGAGGGGTGAGAGAGAGATGGTGATGTGAGAGAGGTGGTGAGAGAGAGATGGTGAGAGAGAGGTGGTGAAAGAGAGGTGGTGAGAGAGATATGGTGAGAGAGAGGTGGTGAGAGAGAGGTGGTGAGAGAGAGATGGTGATGTGAGAGAGATGGTGAGGGAGAGAGGTGGTGAGAGAGAGAGATGGTGGGGAGAGAGAGATGGTGAGAGAGGGAGGTGATGAGAGAGAGGTGGTGAGAGAGGGAGGTGATGAGAGAGAGGTGGTGAGAGAGGGAGGTGGTGAGAGAGAGATGGTGATGTGAGAGAGGTGGTGAGAGAGAGGTGGTGATGTGAGAGAGGTGGTGAGAGAGAGATGGTGAGAGAGATGGTGATGTGAGAGAGGTGGTGAGAGAGTTGGTGATGTAAGAGAGAGGTGGTGAGAGAAGTGGTGAGACAGAGAGGTGGTGAGAGAGAGATGGTGATGTGAGAGAGGTGGTGAGAGAAAGAGGTGGTGAGAGAGAGGTAGTGTGAGAGAGGTGGTGAGAGAGAGATGGTGATGTGAGAGAGATGGTGAGAGAGAGAAGTGGTGAGAGAGAGGTGGTGAGAGAGATGTGGTGAGAGAGAGATGGTGATGTGAGAGAGGTGTTGAGAGAGATAAGTGGTGAGAGAGAGGCGGTGATGAGAGATGTGGTGAGAGAGAAGGGTGGTGAGAGAGAGATGGTGATGTGAGAGAGGTGGTGAGAGAGAAGTGGTGAGAGAGAGAGATGGTGAGAGAAGTGGTGTGAGAGAGGTGGTGAGAGAGATGTGGTGAGAGAAAGATGGTGATGTGAGAGAGGTGTTGAGAGAGAGGTGGTGATGTGAGAGAGGTGGTGAGTGAGATGGTGAGAGAGAGATGGTGAGAGAGAGATTGTGAGAGAGAGATGGTGAGAGTGAGAGGTGGTGAGAGAGAGATGGTGAGAGAGGGGGTGAGAGAGAGGTGGTGAGAGAGAGGTGGTGAGAGAGAGAGGTGGTGATGTGAGAGAGGTGGTGAGAGAGGTGGTGAGAGAGAGGTGGTGAGAGGGAGATGGTAATGTGAAAGAGGTGGTGAGAGAGATTTAGGAGAAAGATGAAAATGTAGGCGGGAAGAGAATATGAATGAAATAAGAAAGAGAGACAAAGAGGAGTAGAGTGTGCGGGGAGGAGGGAGAGAATATGTTGAGAGTGAGGGGCGAGAGGGAGGAAGAGAGAGGCAGAGAGGGAGAGAGAGGGGCGGAGGAGTAGACGGGAGAGGGGGAGGGATGGGAAACAAAAACATGGAGGATAAATGAATCTGAAAAAAGAAAAAAAGAAGAAATGGATGAAAATAGTTTAATA
Source organism: Eledone cirrhosa (assembly GCA_964016885.1). NCBI lineage: Eukaryota > Metazoa > Mollusca > Cephalopoda > Octopoda > Eledonidae > Eledone > Eledone cirrhosa. The sequence continues at coordinate 362,030,424 of OZ024742.1, read as the reverse complement.
AAAATTAGGAAGAAATTTGATTTGATTTAGTTTAGAGAAAGGTTGTATGTGTGTGTGTATGTATGTGTGTATATGTGTAGATGCTCGTTTGTGTGTATGTGTGTGTGGGGGGTTTGTGGGCATATGTGTATGTGTGTATGTGGGTATGTATGTATGTATGTATGTATGTGTGTTTATGTGTGTTTGTGTGGGATGTGTATGTATGTGTAAATATCTAAGTATTTATTTGTGTGTGCATGTCAGTGTATATATATATGTTTGTATATGTAAGTATATATATATATATATATATATATATATATATATATATATATATATATATATATTTATATATATATATATATATTTATATATATATATATAGGCATATATCAAGACGGGCGGTCTCAAAAGTGAAAGTAAATTTATTTTCATTTTCGAACGTCGTGTTTACATTTTGTGTGTGTGTTTAGATCTAAATTAGTTACTGAGATTAAAGACAGAATCAGAGCCTCTGTCGTTTTAACTGATTATATATATATGTATATGTGTGTTTGTGTGTAGTTGACGGTTGAGAGAAGAGTACTTAATACCGAAGTAATCTTGTAATGAGGCTTGCAGAATGGTGAGTCCGCCATTCTAGACGCTGCTGCCTTGCAGAAGTCCCAAATCGAAGCTCTGACACTCTCGTCCCTCATTCAGCAGGGATTTTGCCAGGCAGCCGCATCATCTCTGATGGTTGGGCTTCCTATTCTGAAATTGAAGGTGGGATTTACGTTCATGATGTTGTGGTGCACGAACGGAACTTTGTAGATCCTGCGGACCTTGATGTGCACACACAGCTCATAAAGAACACATGGAGCCGTGCAAAGAAGAAGCTTCGTCGCCAGCATGTTTCGTTTGAACACACACACAAAATGTAAACACGACGTTCGAAAATGAAAATAAATTTACTTTCACTTTTGAGACCGCCCGTCTTGACGTATGCCATATATATATATATATATATATATATATATATATATATATATATATATATATAAGTAAAAACAATGAAATAAAAATTCAAGTCATTAGAAATATACTTCACTTCTTTACGATCGTTTCTAGGTGATAATAATACATCGTACGCATATTGCGTTATCGATCTATGTAGGGTTAGTTACAAAATATCAGATAAGGAATATATTTACCTACATGTATATCATCAGCCGTTGACAAAAGCAATGAAAATTTTATTCAAAATCAATAGTAAATTCAGTTCTATGACCTTATTTGGAGGTAGCTGAAGAACAAACCAATCAAATGGTTTTTTGACATATGATGTTAAGATGAAATATAACTCACTTCAGTTGAGGTCATGACCCTTTGAAAGGAATGGTTGAATGGTGTTAAAAATAGAATTACTATAAAGAACCTATGAGGAAAAAGGGATTGTTATATTGATAGTGGAATGTAGATGGTGGAGTGAAGTTTAAAAAGGAATGTAAAAATTAAATGATAGTTATGTTGTATGGAATTTTTAGGTGAATATAAATAAGTAAATATAAAATATACAGAGATAACTAGGATAAATACAGATAGGTAAAGTAATGGTCATAACAAGGAAATATAGTATATTAAAAGATGAAAATTATAATAAGATAATAAAATATAATAATATAATAATATAATATATTGTAATATAATATAGTACAGTATGGTACATTGTATATAGTATAATATAGCGTATGATGCATCATAAAATATAAAATAGTAAATGTTTTTAAGTGTGTCTATGTATAAGTAATCAAACTCAGATAAATGCATGTTGACATATAGTCAAAACGCATAATTTTCTTAGATCACATATATTACATATATTATAAAAGTACATATATTCACATATATAGATAGAGATATACTTACATTGATACTCCATTAAAAATATACATACGCATACATAGATATAAACATATACATACACATACATACACGCACACAAACACACACACACATATATATATATATATATATATATATATATATATATATATATATATATACACTTATACATACATATATACATGTACACACACATACATGTACATACATATATACGCACACATACACATATACACACACATATATATATATATATATATATATATATATATATATATATATATATATTCGCTTATCATACATACATAGATACATGTATACCCATGCAATTACAGGTACATATGTACCTTGATGCCCTTAGTCAGTAACGCATGAATCTATGGAAGCTAAAAAATTAAGAGGTTAAAAAATTAAAAAATAAACAGGAAGGCGTATAATTAGGGGAAGGGGATACTAACAAATGGTACGTTACATAGAATTATAGTGAGTTGCTATTTAGAATGTTTAATTAAGTTTATAGTACTTAAATGTTTTTCGTATACGGTGATTACAAGCTATAATCAGTTCCTGTCTTTTATTCAATAAATCGTCCTTAGATTTAGTAATTTCCAAGATCTCCCCGGAACATAATCTGCATTCTCTCCTGTTCCCGAGATATGGAGTTCTTTGCAGAATGGTATCCCACGATAGCTTGAAATCTATTTTTTTCTTTTTATAGTTATTTACTGCTTCAGCTAAAGATGTGGTGTTAGCTAGTTTAGGATTGTTAAAGCTACTGGAGTGTGCGTAATATCTTTTCTTAAATGTGTTCGATGTAGATCCTATATATGATTTGTTGGAGCCAGTAGTAGACACAGTGCAAGGAAGGAATTTCGCACAGGTCTAACGGGAGTTTACACATATATTTTTTCCTCCGCTGCCACCAGTCTGTTTCGTTCTTTGTGTCTTTACCCTTTCTAGCAGTCTCTCTCTCTGTTAGCCTCTTCCTCACCTTTCACTCACTCACTCTCTGTCACTACCTCTCCTCCTCCCCTTTCTTCCCGTTTGACCTGTCCGTAATCCTTTTCTCGCGGGCACTTGGCAAAGCCGGTATGAATTTTTTTTCTCTCTCTCTTGTCTGCGACTTCACAGAACTTATGTTTACCGAATTCGCAGATCGGACTCCTTCTTCCTCCCGTTAGACCTGTGCGAAATTCCTTCCTTGCTCACATTTCAACCAGGTTTGATGGTCTTTATTCTCTCGTTCACGATTCCACCGAATTTATATTCATAGAAATCTGGGACTTGTTTCTTTCTTCATCACTTTCTGCTGCTTAAACCATTTTGTTTGTTTACCCTAGCGTCCCCTTTATTTACGTGTCCCAACGACTTTTTTTAGCCGTTGCTCGCACCAACCTGAGGTATATGGCCTTTAATGCGACGAAATGCCTACGACGGTTGGAAGGCCACCGATGAGGACAAACTTTTTCATATGTAACCCATTTACAGCGCCGCAGCTCCATTATTATCATATATATATATATATATATAGTGACGAAACATAAGTCAATTGCATGAACACATATAATCCTTTATTTACTGCTATATATATTTCGTTGATAGCCATTGAATGGCTATGACCTCATCAGGCAGTTAGTTAGTTCTTAGATATGCCAGCTCTGTGTTTATGGTGTTGATTGTATCAGAGCCTTGGGATATATATATATATATATATATATATTCATTAGTAAAGCAAAACAAGACCACAAATTTCACAAGGAAGACATTATTAAAAGATTGTCAACATATTTTAATTTGATGTAAGGAATGTAGAGAATAATAATAATAATATTAATAATAATAATGTCCGTTTACAATTGCTTCGCTACTCCATATGATATTTCTGGATCAGATAACTATATATCATAATTGATCTGGTTCAGTTGAAAATAATTAACATATTTAAAAAACAGAGCGGCTCATCGGAACTTCAAAGGAATATAAATTAAAATAATTGTTTCTACTTTAGGCACAAGGCCAGCAATTACCCAGCGCATTACTGGTACTTTATTTTATCGACCCCGTAAGGATGAAAGGCAAAGTCAACCTCGGCGGGATTTGAACTCAGATCGTAAAGGGACGTAACTATGCTGGAAAGCATGGCGCCCGACTCTCTACCGATACTGCAATCCACCGCCTATAAATTAAAATAATGAGAGAATGTTACATAATATAATGTTCCGATGAGCCGCTCTGTTTTTTAAATATGTTAATTATTTTCAACTGAACCAGATCAATTATGATATATAGTCATCTAATCCAGAAATATCATATGGAGTAGTGAAACAATTGTAAACGGACATTATTATTATTAATATTATTATTATTATTCTCTACATTCCTTACATCAAACTAAAATATGTTGACAATCTTTTAATAATGTCTTCCTTGAGAAATTTGTGGTCTTGTTTTGCTTAACTAATGAATATTTCCAGCTCTGCGCACCTAACTTCTGCATGAACCCTGCCACCTAGCTGCTTTCTACTGCATATTGCACATTGAGCACATGCCTTTACGCTTTGGCTTTTAACTAATTCATCAATCTATCATCACATATCTCCTCTCTTATCTCCATCTCTCTCTTTAAGATTGGTTACTCTTGAACTGTGTATATATATATATATATATATATATATATATATATATATATATATATATATATATATATATATATTGAGAGAGAGAGTGTGTCTGCGTGTAAGAAAGAGAGGGGGAGGGGGAGAGAGATAGTGAGAGGGTGACTATGAGAGAGATTATTGTATGTTTTATGTTGTGCTGGGGATGACAGACTTCTGCACAGTTTCCATCTACTAAATTCCACTCAGAGCGTTGGTTATAGCAGCAAACTTGTTCAGTTCCAAACAAACACCATCTTAGATCTGCAACACATTCCAAACGGAACACAAGTTCAATCCTTATGACAAAGTTCTACCCAGGAGTTTTAAATCACAAGTCAAGTGAAGTTGAAGCATTGTACACAGTATTGCCAAATGTCTAAGTCGCTGTGTGCAACATTTAGACCTGGTTTCGATCCCACCGCGCTGTATCTTAGACAACTGTCATTTTCCATAATCTGGGGTCGACCCAAGTCCTGAGAGGGAAATGTATTTGATGGAAACTCTTAAAAGGCCGTGGGATGGATTGAGCCTCTTCAAAGTACCAAACTTGTCATGTCAGGCACTGAATCACGCTGAATCTTACTGATAACTACATTAAACGTACACGTGTCTGTGGAATATTCAGCCACGTACGCATTACTTCCATGTGCAGGCTGTTTCGTTAATCTGACAACTAGAACACTCATCGTCGAAAGCACGGAGGTCCATCCATTCCAAGCTGACTCCATTCTAACTCTTCAATTCAAATAAGATTGAGGCTCTGTTAAGTTACCTACAGCAGCATTATAACAATACCTGATTAGTGTAGAACATGTACAGTGTTGAGTATCTCACAGACACGTGTGTACATAACGTCATTCTCAAGGACATTCAGCGTGACACAGTACGACAAAACTAACACTTTGAATTATACTTACAGTTCATCGGCCGGGCTTCCAAACAGTACCTGTCTACCCAATTTCATTCACAAGGCTCAGATGGACACGAAGTTATGGTAAATAACGATTGATTAATATTCCCCAAAAATAAGATCGAACCCAGAACATAATTGTTTCTATTTTAGGCACAAGGCCAGCAATTACTAGTACATTACTGGTACTTTGTTTTATCGACCCCGTAAGGATGAAAGGCAAAGTTAACCTCGGCAGGATTTGAACTCAGATCGTAAAGGGAAGTAACTATGCTGGAAAGCATGTCCGACCTTCTACCGATACTGCCAATTCACATAATGATTGCAACTTCTTAACCATTCGGCTATGCTGTAACCACACACACACACACACACACACACACACACACACACACACACACACACACACACACAAACGCGCATCTACACATATATGTGTGTGTGTGTGTGTATATATATATCTATATATATATATATATATATATAATATATATATAATTATACTGTCTCCTTTTGCCTCACCATGTTCACACTATATATATATATAACGATAGTTATAGCTCTGATTTATCTGAATTATTGAGCCCTCTGCCGCTCATTTCGAATTTTGTTTATCGTGAACTCGTGCGCCGATTTTTCGATACTCGATTATTCTACTATTTTTAGCTCTAGACCTAGCTATTGACCAGTTAATTTTATTGTTCATTTTTTGTCGATTCTATTAAATGATGAATAGCTCCTGTTTATTTTAACACGTCTATTGAGCACTCTTATTCGATATGTGTATTTCCACATTTTCCCGAATATTTTTTGCCGCTATAGAGGTTATCTCCCTTGCTGAATTCCATGTGCGTTTCGTCAGCCTGGGTTATGCCTTTTCATTCGTTCGGACAAAGCTCGTTGAGGAAGTAAATTTCCCGTCCGCTGGCCTCTAGAAGTCTTTTATATTTTTATGTGAGCTGATAGAGGGCAGTTTAAGGATTTACAGAAACCCAAGAAGCTAGATTTACCATCTTTCTAGCGGGTCCGGGTATGCTTTTTACATTCATTTGATTTATTGATATTTTTTCTGAGTGTCCCGAATCTTCCAGATCGCAATTTTTCGGTCGTACGGTTGATTATAGACATGTTCTATGTGTGACGGTATTTTAACGATAGTTAAAGCTCTGATTTATCTGAATTATTGAGCCCTCTGCCGCTCATTTCGAATTTTGTTTATCGTGAACTCGTGCGCCGATTTTTCGATACTCGATTATTCTACTATATATATATATATATATATATATATATATATATATATATATATATATATATATATATATATATATATAATGTGAACATAGTGAGGCAAAAGGAGACAATATAATTTTATTCGCAAGTTTTCCCTCTCCTCCTCACCTCTTTATTTCAAATCCATCGATGCATATTTTAAATATATGAGTGTGTGTACTTCAGCGTGTGTATAGGCGTTTCTTTAGGCGTGTCGTTATCCACATCTATGTATAGATTTAGTGTTTTGTTATTGTTAAGTTTTTACAATAGTTTAGATATATATATGTTCTTATAACCATGCACATCCCGAGCTGCAGATCCGCTAAGGTGAAACAATTGTTCTCGGTATGGTAAACTAACTGTTGTGTAACCACTTCTATATATATATATATATATATATATATATATATATATGTGTAAGTATGTATGTATAAGTACATACATATATGTATACAGACGTACAGTAGCATGCATATATATATATATATATATATATATATACATACAGGTACACATACATATATGTACGTAACAGTTTAGCGGACGCTTATTATAACGCCCGCTTTGTTCGTTTGTAAACAAACTGAACAGCCTGAATTTATGCCGTACGGTGTTAAGGCAACCATGTCACCTTTTTGTTCAACACTGACACAGGAACGATGTACTAGTTTCAAGCTTGTTAGCTATCATCAGCACCGTATACCCTTCTGCCAGATGGTTGAACGTTCGAAAGTATATACTTTCCTTATGAAAATTAACGGCTGAGCAGCCTAATTTGCATATTGAGTGAGTTCGGCCAGGCGTACCGAGAACGATAAGTTGTAATAAAATGAAAACGAAATTTCATTTCTCACTCTTAGTACGGCACTTACTTAAATGTAAGTATGTATGTATACGTACATACATATATGTATACAGACGTACAGTAGCATGCATATATATATATATATATATATATATATATATATATATATATATATATATATATATATATATATATATATATACATACAGGTACACATACATATATGTACGTAACAGTTTAGCGGACGCTTATTATAACGCCCGCTTTGTTCGTTTGTAAACAAACTGAACAGCCTGAATTTATGCCGTACGGTGTTAAGGCAACCACGTCACCTTTTTGTTCAACACTGACACAGGAACGATGTACCAGTTTCAAGCTTGTTAGCTATCATCAGCACCGTATACCCTTCTGCCAGATGGTTGAACGTTCGAAAGTATATACTTTCCTTATGAAAATTAACGGCTGAGCAGCCTAATTTGCAGCCTAATTTGCATAATTTGTTATAATAAGCGTCCGCTAAACTGATACGTACATATATGTATGTGTACATGTATGTATATATATATATATATATATATATGCATGCTACTGTACGTCTGTATACATATATGTATGTACGTATACATACATACTTACATTTAAGTAAGTGCCGTACTAAGAGTGAGAAATGAAATTTCGTTTTCATTTTATTACAACTTATATATATCATCATCATCATCATCATCATCAGGTTTAGCGTCCGTGTTCCACGCTTGCATGGGTATATATATATAGTATAAAAAACGAAAAATTCGTTTCTTTATACTATCTACACTCTACTCTGCTGAATATTGAGTGCTAATTTTGGCATAACGCCTATGGAAGCACCATAGCTACCATTATACACAAGTATATATATATATATATATATATATAAGATCAAAAGATGGTTAAAAGAGTTCCATGTATTTTATTATGCGCATTACTGCATTGCTTTATTGTACTACAATAAAACTCACCTCCTACATATATATATATATATATATATATATATATATATATATATATAATGTGTGTGTGTGTGTATGCATGTATTTGGGGGTTTCAATTTGTCTATGTATGCCTGGCGTTTGCATGTGTGTGTGTATATACATATATATATATATATATACTGTCATGAAGCATAAGAGTAGACATGGTGTCGATATTAAATATATATAAAGTATATATTAAATATATATTAAATATCTATAAAGTATACAACTAAAAACAATGAAACTAGATGCTGTTGAAAACATATTTTGTCTTCAGTTTATTTAAATTGAGTTTTCTAGAATTGGATTTTTGCTTCAAGTGGATAGATGTAATAGAAATATTGGTGATTGTCTTAGGAACAAATGGAAATATCAATGATTTAATATACAAATCAATCGTCCATAAACTATCATCTATCTCGAAATCAATACTTAGAAAACGCACGGCATTATTACCAATTTAGATGATTGATTTCGAAATATATTCTCATGTGCATATTATAGGAATATTATAAAAGTAATGATATTAGGGATAATACTAATAATGGTTATTACACTACAGTCGAGAGATTAAGAGGTTTCGCTTTACAAACTTGATGTATTGAGTTCTTGGCGAGTTTGTCATCTTGGGTAAGAGTCACATACTACAGCCTTAGGTCGACTCATATTTTCTGAGGGAGATGAGGTAGAAAGAAATTGTTTGGAAGCCAATCGGATGGACTGTTCCTGTTATTTAAAGAGCCAGCCTTATCATACACATTGAATCTCCCTGAGAATTACTTTATGCGTAAGCATATCTGTGGAATACTCAGCCACTTGCCTTATAGTTGTTTCTGATTTAGATACAAGGCCAGCAATTTTGATGGAGTGCAAAGTCGATAAAATCGACCGCAGTGCGTTACTGGTACTTTATTTTACGATCTCGTAAGGATGAAGAGCAAAGCTAAACTCGGTGGGATTTGAACTCAGAATGTAAAGGGCCGTAACTCTATGCTGCAAAGCATGTTGTCCGACGTTCTACCAATACTTCCAATCTATAATACAAGATAGATTCTACTTGTGATTCAAATGTCCAGCTTTGTCATACAAAGCGTTACATTTAATCTTCCTGAGAATTCCGTTATGAGTAAGCCTATTTGTGGAATGCTCAGTCACCTGCCATATGACACAAAATGACTGGCCTTGTGCCAAAAGTAGAGACAATTATTTAACGAATGTGAAATAAGAGAGTAAAACACGAACATATGGGAATCGAGCTACGTATATATTATATAACGTTGAGTGTATTATTCAGGTTTATAATAAAGAAATGAAAGATACCATACCCGGCTTGGTGTGTGGTGTGTGGTGTGTGGTGTGTGTGTGTGTGTGTGTGTGTGTGTGTGTGTGTGTGTGCGTGTGCGCGCGCGCGCGCGCATTTGTGGGATTGTGTGATTGTGTGTGTAATATAATTTTTTGAAGACATTAGCATTGTATATTACTTCAAGCTCTCAAGAATACCGGAATCTCTCTCTCTTTCTCTCTTTCTATATATATATATATATATCAATTGTAGAAATCTACCTCCGCTTAGTACATGCTGCTTATCTTTAGCGATTCTTAAACAGAAGTACCTCCTTATATATATTTCTCTGCCAGCTATATATATATATATGAGAGTGTACGTCCATTAAATATGCCGATGTGTATCAGTCTATCAGTAAAAAAAATAGAACAACAATAACAATAACAAAAAGAATACTAATATAAGTTAAAATGGATGAGAAAAAAATGTAAAATCATTTAGAATTTATGACTTGTAAAACGAAAAAATAAAAAGAAACATTCATTTTTATTCCTTGATAATAACTTTGGCGATTTTATTGCCATTAATATTGTCACTTTAAACAGATATGTCATGCCACGTATCCTCGTGGTTAGAGTGTTGGACTCGTGATCATAAATTTGTGAGTTCGATTACTTGATTGTGGGGTATATTATATGCTTAAGCAGAATATCTTATTTTACGTTGCTCCTTTTTCAAGGAATTGGGACAGGCATATAGTATCAGAATGGAATATTGTCCCCTCATCCAATCTAACTAGTGGACCCTCTTTATTTCTAAGTGATGACTTTAGCCAGGTGTTACGACCGACAGAAAGTATCAGCAACAGAAAACCCAATACAAATATTATTTTCTTGGTCCCACCTGACAATCAGCTCCTTTCTTTTCCTTATAATGTTTTATTTGTATATTTGTTGCTTTTTATGCTTGCTTTTGTTTTTCTTTTTGATTTTGTTTATTTTTTTATGTGAAACCATATCTATATGGCTGTATATTGAGAGGTTTATTACAGCTGCAGGGGAAATATTTCAGAGCACTTGAATTACTGATGAAACCAAAACTTATAAGGAAAACATAACGGAACTTAACTCCTGGTGGAGTCGTAATGGAGCCGTCCTGAGACACAGTATGTCATGGTATTTTAAACCTGTGAGAGTCTAAATATAGATCAACAAATACGTTGTTGCCTAGTAAAACTGTGATTTAGGTTCGCATCTCACCTTTGTGCAATTTTATGTACTTATCTATTTAACGACTTAAGGGTCAAATCATGTGACTAGGGGTTCTGATATATCAAGGATGGTAAAAAATGTTTTATCTACTATTACACTGAGTGGAAGTGTAAAATAAGATATAATGAAACACACAAACAACAACAAAAATGAAAAAAAGAAAAGGGCCCTTCTCGTCAGATGAAGTTGTAGCTGCGTCACCATGATACGCGTGATACATTGTATATGTTAAAACCTAGCTGAGCCTATGACTCGCCAATTTCTTGCACAGATAGAAGAGAGAGAGAGACAGAGAGTAATAGCAGGATATAAGAGGAAGAATTGACCCACAAATAAGGCAAAGTTGACCTTGATAGGAGTTGAACTCAGAGCACATTCAGCCGAGATAAATAACGAGGCATTTATTCCAAACCACGATCCAATGCTAATTAGCTGACTTACAAACCTTGTAAATATGAAACGAAGAGATATATCTTTAAAATACTACAATTTTTTTATGTAGATAAAACATGCCATCCTTGCATGCGGCATTCACATGATTTGATTTTTACAACCCCAACACAGAACTATTTCTAATAACACTCTAATTAGATTAGATAGAGCAGTTCACAGTGGGGGAGATGTCTAAATATAGATATATACATTATATTAGGCAGAGCTACAGTGGGGGGGGGGGGGTCTAAATATAGATATACATTATATTTGGCAGAGTTACAGTGGGGAAGATGTCTAAATATTGATATATACATTAGATTAGGCAGAGCTACTGTGGGGGAGAGGTCTAAATATAATGAAATTATTGTGTAAAGTGCTCAGGTGCGCGACAACACGTCAGAGGTGCATGTGTAGTACATAGAATAATACACAAATGTCAGGGAAGTGAATAGTGTATGAGTCATGATATACATGTGTGTATGTGTATGGAGGAGGAACATTAGGTGTAGTGTTGGCGAATCTCGGGAAGCATGGAGGCCTTAAAGGATGCATGTCTCGACAGCTAACAACTGATGCCGGTAGTTTGTTCCATGCTTCAGCAACTCTGAGCGTGAGTCATGGGAATTGTACTGTTTTCTTACTTTGTGGGCATGCCCACGTGTGTTAGACACATGGAAATCAAAAAGGTACTCAGGGTCGTTGTTGGCAAGATGGTTAACAATTTTGTGGGTGTTTAACAAGTCAGTTGCCAGGCGTTGTAGCTTCAATGTATCCCTACCCAGGGAAGCAAGGCACTCAGAGTATGGTAGATGCCTGATGGAGGGTATTAGCTTGGTTGCACGTCTCTGAACAGTTTCCAGGCGGTCAATCTTCTGAGCAAGATAGGGGTTCCAAACTGGTGATGCAAATGCTAAGTGTGTCCGCACCATAGCCATATACAGGCTTAAAAACATAGCTGGAGAGCAGCTGATAACGCTCTTGCTGAGTGATGCTAAGACACCCTCAGCCCTCTTGACAATTTTAGAGACGTGCTATACATTAGATTAGGCAGAGTTACAGTGGGGGTGATGTCTAAATATTGATATATACATTAGATTAGGCAGAGCTGCAGTGGGGAGATGTCTAAATATAGATATATATATACGTTAGATTAGACAGAGCTACGGTTGGGGAGATGTCTAAATATTGATATATACATTATATTTGGCAGAGCTGCAGTGGGGAGATGTCTAAATATTGATATATACATTTTATTTGGCAGAGCTGCAGTGGGGAGATGTCTAAATATTGATATGTACATTGCATTAGGCAGAGCTACTGTGGGGGAGATGTCTAAATATATATATATACATTAGATTAGACAGAGTTACAGTGTGGAGATGTCTAAATATTGATATATACATTAGATTAGGCAGAGCTACAGTGGGGAAGATGACTAAATAATGATATATACATTAGATTAGGCGGAGTTACAGTGGGGGAGATGTCTAAATATTGATATATACATTAGATTAGACAGAGGTACAGTGGGGCAGATGTCTAAATATTGATATATACATTATATTAGGCAGAGTTACAGTGGGGGAGATGTCTAAATATTGATATATACATTACATTAGGCAGAGTTACAGTGGGGGAGATGTCTAAATATTGATATATACATTACATTAGGCAGAGTTACAGTGGGAGAGATGTCTAAATATTGATATATACATTACATTAGGCAGAGTTACAGTGGGGGAGATGTCTAAATATTGATATATACATTAGATTAGACAGAGCTACAGTGGGGGAGATGTCTAAATATTGATATATACATTAGATTAGGCAGAGCTACAGTAGGCGAGATGTCTAAATATTGATATATACATTACATTAGGCAGAATTACAGTGGGGAAGATGTCTAAATATATATATATACATTAGATTAGACAGAATTACAGTGGGGAAGATGTCTAAATATATATATATACATTAGATTAGGCAGAGCTACAGTGGGGGAGATGTCTAAATATTGATATATACATTAGATTAGGCAGAGCTACAGTGGGGGACATGTCTAAATATTGATATATACATTATATTAGGCAGAGCTACAGTGGGGGAGATGTCTAAATATTGATATATACATTATATTAGACAGAGCTACTGTGGGGGAGATGTCTAAATATTGATATATACATTAGATTAGGCGGAGTTACAGTGGGGGAGATGTCTAAATATAGATATATATACATTAGATTAGACAGAGCTATAGTGGGGGAGATGTCCAAATATTGATATATACATTAGATTAGGCGGAGCTACAGTGGGGGAGATGTCTAAATATAGATATATACATTATATTAGACAGAGCTACTGTGGGGGAGATGTCTAAATATTGATATATACATTAGATTAGGCGGAGCTACAGTGGGGGAGATGTCTAAATATTGATATATACATTATATTAGACAGAGCTACTGTGGGGGAGATGTCTAAATATTGATATATACATTAGATTAGACAGAGTTGCAGTGGGGGAGATGTCTAAAAATAGATATATACATTATATTGGACAGAGCTACAGTGGGGGAGATGTCTAAATATAGATATATACATTATATTAGGCAGAGCTACAGTGGGAGATGTCTAAATATAGATATATATATTATATTAGACAGAGTTACAGTGGGGGGATGTCTAAATGTTGATATATACATTATATTTGGCAGAGCTGCAGTGGGGAGATGTCTAAATGTTGATATATACATTATATTAGGCAGAGCAACTGTGGGGGAGATGTCTAAATATATATATATACATTAGATTAGACAGAGTTACAGTGGGAGATATGTCTAAATATTGATATATACATTATATTTTGGCAGAGCTACAGTGGGAGATTTCTAAATATTGATATATACATTGTATTTGGCAGAGTTACAGTGGGGGAGATGTCTAAATATTGATATATACATTAGATTAGACAGAGCTATAGTGGGGGAGATGTTAAATAATGATATATACATTATATTTGGCAGAGCTACAGTGGGGGAGATGTCTAAATATATATATATACATTAGATTAGGCAGAGCTACAGTGGGGGAGATGACTAAATATTGATATATACATTATATTAGGCAGAGTTACAGTGGGGGAGATGTCTGAATATTGATATATACATTAGATTAGGCAGAGCTACAGTGGGGAAGATGACTAAATAATGATATATACATTAGAATAGGCAGAGTCACAGTGGGATGATGTCTAAATATTGATATATACATTAGATTAGGCGGAGCTACAGTGGGGGAGATGTCTAAATATAGATATATACATTATATTAGACAGAGCTACTGTGGGGGAGATGTCTAAATATTGATATATACATTAGATTAGGCGGAGCTACAGTGGGGGAGATGTCTAAATATTGATATATACATTATATTAGACAGAGCTACTGTGGGGGAGATGTCTAAATATTGATATATACATTAGATTAGACAGAGTTGTAGTGGGGGAGATGTCTAAAAATAGATATATACATTATATTGGACAGAGCTACAGTGGGGGAGATGTCTAAATATAGATATATACATTATATTAGGCAGAGCTACAGTGGGAGATGTCTAAATATAGATATATATATTATATTAGACAGAGTTACAGTGGGGGGATGTCTAAATGTTGATATATACATTATATTTGGCAGAGCTGCAGTGGGGAGATGTCTAAATGTTGATATATACATTATATTAGGCAGAGCAACTGTGGGGGAGATGTCTAAATATATATATATACATTAGATTAGACAGAGTTACAGTGGGAGAGATGTCTAAATATTGATATATACATTATATTTTGGCAGAGCTACAGTGGGAGATTTCTAAATATTGATATATACATTGTATTTGGCAGAGTTACAGTGGGGGAGATGTCTAAATATTGATATATACATTAGATTAGACAGAGCTATAGTGGGGGAGATGTTAAATAATGATATATACATTATATTTGGCAGAGCTACAGTGGGGGAGATGTCTAAATATATATATATACATTAGATTAGGCAGAGCTACAGTGGGGGAGATGACTAAATATTGATATATACATTATATTAGGCAGAGTTACAGTGGGGGAGATGTCTGAATATTGATATATACATTAGATTAGGCAGAGCTACAGTGGGGAAGATGACTAAATAATGATATATACATTAGAATAGGCAGAGTCACAGTGGGATGATGTCTAAATATTGATATATACCTTAGATTAGGCAGAGCTACAGTGGGGGAGATGTCTAAATATTAATATATACATTATATTAGGCAGAGCTACTGTGGTGAAATGTCTAAATATTGATATATACATTATATTAGGCAGAGCTACAGTGGGAGATGTCTAAATATAGATATATACATTACATTAGGCAGAGTTACAGTGGGGGAGATGTCTAAATATTGATATATACATTATATTAGGTACAGCTACAGTAGGCGAGATGTCTAAATATTGATATATACAATAAATCAGGAAGAGTTACAGTGGGGCGATGTCTAAATATTGATATATACATTAGATTAGGCAGAGCTACGGTGGGGAGATGTCTAAATATATATATATACATTATATTTGGCAGAGCTACGGTGGGGAGATGTCTAAATATAGATATATACATTACATTAGGCAGAGCTACAGTGGGGGAGATGTCTAAATATATATATATACATTAGATTAGGCAGAGCTATAGTGGGGGACATGTCTAAATATAGATATATACATTATATTAGGCAGAGTTACAGTGGGAGATATGTCTAAATATTGATATATACATTATATTTTGGCAGAGCTACAGTGGGAGATTTCTAAATATTGATATATACATTGTATTTGGCAGAGTTACAGTGGGGGAGATGTCTAAATATTGATATATACATTAGATTAGACAGAGCTATAGTGGGGGAGATGTTAAATAATGATATATACATTATATTTGGCAGAGCTACAGTGGGGGAGATGACTAAATATTGATATATACATTATATTAGGCAGAGTTACAGTGGGGGAGATGTCTGAATATTGATATATACATTAGATTAGGCAGAGCTACAGTGGGGAAGATGACTAAATAATGATATATACATTAGATTAGGCGGAGTTACAGTGGGGGAGATGTCTAAATATTGATATATACATTAGATTAGACAGAGGTACAGTGGGGCAGATGTCTAAATATTGATATATACATTATATTAGGCAGAGTTACAGTGGGGGAGATGTCTAAATATTGATATATACATTACATTAGGCAGAGTTACAGTGGGGGAGATGTCTAAATATTGATATATACATTACATTAGGCAGAGTTACAGTGGGAGAGATGTCTAAATATTGATATATACATTACATTAGGCAGAGTTACAGTGGGGGAGATGTCTAAATATTGATATATACATTAGATTAGACAGAGCTACAGTGGGGGAGATGTCTAAATATTGATATATACATTAGATTAGGCAGAGCTACAGTAGGCGAGATGTCTAAATATTGATATATACATTACATTAGGCAGAATTACAGTGGGGAAGATGTCTAAATATATATATATACATTAGATTAGACAGAATTACAGTGGGGAAGATGTCTAAATATATATATATACATTAGATTAGGCAGAGCTACAGTGGGGGAGATGTCTAAATATTGATATATACATTAGATTAGGCAGAGCTACAGTGGGGGACATGTCTAAATATTGATATATACATTATATTAGGCAGAGCTACAGTGGGGGAGATGTCTAAATATTGATATATACATTATATTAGACAGAGCTACTGTGGGGGAGATGTCTAAATATTGATATATACATTAGATTAGGCGGAGTTACAGTGGGGGAGATGTCTAAATATAGATATATATACATTAGATTAGACAGAGCTATAGTGGGGGAGATGTCCAAATATTGATATATACATTAGATTAGGCGGAGCTACAGTGGGGGAGATGTCTAAATATAGATATATACATTATATTAGACAGAGCTACTGTGGGGGAGATGTCTAAATATTGATATATACATTAGATTAGGCGGAGCTACAGTGGGGGAGATGTCTAAATATTGATATATACATTATATTAGACAGAGCTACTGTGGGGGAGATGTCTAAATATTGATATATACATTAGATTAGACAGAGTTGCAGTGGGGGAGATGTCTAAAAATAGATATATACATTATATTGGACAGAGCTACAGTGGGGGAGATGTCTAAATATAGATATATACATTATATTAGGCAGAGCTACAGTGGGAGATGTCTAAATATAGATATATATATTATATTAGACAGAGTTACAGTGGGGGGATGTCTAAATGTTGATATATACATTATATTTGGCAGAGCTGCAGTGGGGAGATGTCTAAATGTTGATATATACATTATATTAGGCAGAGCAACTGTGGGGGAGATGTCTAAATATATATATATACATTAGATTAGACAGAGTTACAGTGGGAGATATGTCTAAATATTGATATATACATTATATTTTGGCAGAGCTACAGTGGGAGATTTCTAAATATTGATATATACATTGTATTTGGCAGAGTTACAGTGGGGGAGATGTCTAAATATTGATATATACATTAGATTAGACAGAGCTATAGTGGGGGAGATGTTAAATAATGATATATACATTATATTTGGCAGAGCTACAGTGGGGGAGATGTCTAAATATATATATATACATTAGATTAGGCAGAGCTACAGTGGGGGAGATGACTAAATATTGATATATACATTATATTAGGCAGAGTTACAGTGGGGGAGATGTCTGAATATTGATATATACATTAGATTAGGCAGAGCTACAGTGGGGAAGATGACTAAATAATGATATATACATTAGAATAGGCAGAGTCACAGTGGGATGATGTCTAAATATTGATATATACATTAGATTAGGCGGAGCTACAGTGGGGGAGATGTCTAAATATAGATATATACATTATATTAGACAGAGCTACTGTGGGGGAGATGTCTAAATATTGATATATACATTAGATTAGGCGGAGCTACAGTGGGGGAGATGTCTAAATATTGATATATACATTATATTAGACAGAGCTACTGTGGGGGAGATGTCTAAATATTGATATATACATTAGATTAGGCAGAGCTACAGTGGGGAAGATGACTAAATAATGATATATACATTAGAATAGGCAGAGTCACAGTGGGATGATGTCTAAATATTGATATATACCTTAGATTAGGCAGAGCTACAGTGGGGGAGATGTCTAAATATTAATATATACATTATATTAGGCAGAGCTACTGTGGTGAAATGTCTAAATATTGATATATACATTATATTAGGCAGAGCTACAGTGGGAGATGTCTAAATATAGATATATACATTACATTAGGCAGAGTTACAGTGGGGGAGATGTCTAAATATTGATATATACATTATATTAGGTACAGCTACAGTAGGCGAGATGTCTAAATATTGATATATACAATAAATCAGGAAGAGTTACAGTGGGGCGATGTCTAAATATTGATATATACATTAGATTAGGCAGAGCTACGGTGGGGAGATGTCTAAATATATATATATACATTATATTTGGCAGAGCTACGGTGGGGAGATGTCTAAATATAGATATATACATTACATTAGGCAGAGCTACAGTGGGGGAGATGTCTAAATATATATATATACATTAGATTAGGCAGAGCTATAGTGGGGGACATGTCTAAATATAGATATATACATTATATTAGGCAGAGTTACAGTGGGGAGATGTCTGAATTGAGATATATACATTACATTAGGCAGAGTTACAGTGGGGGAGATGTCTAAATATTGATATATACATTATATTAGGCAGAGCTACAGTGGGGGAGATGTCTAAATATTGATATATACATTATATTAGGCAGAGCTACTGTGGGGGAGATGTCTAAATATTGATATATACATTAGATTAGACAGAGTTACAGTGGGGGAGATGTCTAAATACTGATATATACATTATATTAGGCAGAGCTACTGTGGGGCAGATGTCTAATTATAGATATATATACATTAGATTAGACAGAGCTATAGTGGGGGAGATGTCTAAATATTGATATATACATTATATTAGGCAGAGCTACAGTGGGGGAGATGTCTAAATATAGATATATATACATTAGATTAGACAGACCTATAGTGGGGGAGATGTCTAAATATTGATAAATACATTATATTAGGCAGAGCTACAGTGGGGGAGATGTCTAAATATTGATATATACATTGTATTAGACAGAGCTATAGTGGGGGAGATATCCAAATATTGATATATACATTATATGAAAAAGAACACAAGAGCGTCTACAACATCAAAAGATTTTTATTGGCTAACAATGTTTCTTCCTTACGTGTAACCGTAGGAATCATCAGAGCTATAAAAGGGGTTTGATTGGTGTTATGGACTCTACCAACCAAACACCCAAGAACAAAGAGTAAAGAGAGTAAAGAGCAAAAGTAGGGGACGATAAGTCTAATTTTGGTGCGGGAGGGTGGGGTGTTGGTCCTTGTTTACTAGCTGCGGTCATATTCATTCCCGGGGGTCGGGTGGTTAGCTGAACCATAGATGGGGTGGCGTGGATAGTATGGTGCAGAGGGTGCGCAGAGGCTACACAAACACAAACGGCGTAGAATACATATATACATATAGCGGAGGAGAAGGTACATGAGGTAATTAGAAATGGAAAAAGAGTAATAATAATAATCTATAATTAATTGTTTCTACTTTAGGCACAAGGCCAGCAACTACCCAGTGCCTCACTGGTACTTTATTTTATCGACCCCGTAAGGATGAAAGGCAAAGTCAACTTCGGCGGGATTTGAACTCAGATCGTAAAGGGACGTAACTATGCTAGAAAGCATGGCGTCCGACCAAGGCATGGGGAAGATTACACTATAATAAGGTATAAAGGTAAGAATGAGGTAAAATATAAAGGAGGATAAAAGTGGAAATAATAATAAAGATAAAAAATATATAGAGAATATATAAGGAAATATAAGCGAATATTTGGAGGGGAAAACACAATGTAAAAAAAAACGATTTTTTTCAAACAATAATAAAAAATAATAAAAATATAATAATTATGGGGGGAGAAAACAGGATAGAGAAATATGATCAAGTGTGATTCGTTGAGAGAATATATACATTATATATATATAATATATACATTATATATATTATATATATACATTATATTAGACAGAGCTACTGTGGGGGAGATGTCTAAATATTGATATATATACATTAGATTAGGCAGAGCTACAGTGGGGAAGATGACTAAGTAATGATATATACATTAGATTAGGCGGAGTTACAGTGGGATGATGTCTAAATATTGATATATACATTAGATTAGGCAGAGCTACAGTGGGGGAGATGTCTAAATATTGATATATACATTATATTAGGCAGAGCTACAGTGGGAGAGGTCTAAATATAGATATATACATTACATTAGGCAGAGTTACAGTGGGGGAGATGTCTAAATATTGATATATACATTAGATTAGACAGAGGTACAGTGGGGCAGATGTCTAAATATTGATATATACATTATATTAGGCAGAGTTACAGTGGGGGAGATGTCTAAATATTGATATATACATTACATTAGGCAGAGTTACAGTGGGGGAGATGTCTAAATATTGATATATACATTACATTAGGCAGAGTTACAGTGGGGGAGATGTCTAAATATTGATATATACATTACATTAGGCAGAGTTACAGTGGGGGAGATGTCTAAATATTGATATATACATTAGATTAGACAGAGCTACAGTGGGGGAGATGTCTAAATATTGATATATACATTAGATTAGGCAGAGCTACAGTAGGCGAGATGTCTAAATATTGATATATACATTATATTAGACAGAGTTACAGTGGGGGAGATGTCTAAATATTGATATATACGTTATTTTTGGCAGATTGCAGTGGGGAGATGTCTAAATATAGATATATACATTACATTAGGCAGAGTTACAGTGGGGGGAGATGTCTAAATATTGATATATACATTATATTAGGCAGAGCTACAGTGGGGGAGATGTCTAAATATTGATATATACATTATATTAGGCAGAGCTACTGTGGGGGAGATGTCTAAATATTGATATATACATTAGATTAGACAGAGTTACAGTGGGGGAGATGTCTAAATACTGATATATACATTATATTAGGCAGAGCTACTGTGGGGCAGATGTCTAATTATAGATATATATACATTAGATTAGACAGAGCTATAGTGGGGGAGATGTCTAAATATTGATATATACATTATATTAGGCAGAGCTACAGTGGGGGAGATGTCTAAATATAGATATATATACATTAGATTAGACAGACCTATAGTGGGGGAGATGTCTAAATATTGATATATACATTAGATTAGGCAGAGCTACAGTGGGGGAGATGTCTAAATATTGATATATACATTGTATTAGACAGAGCTATAGGGGGGGAGATATCCAAATATTGATATATACATTATATGAAAAAGAACACAAGAGCGTCTACAACATCAAAAGATTTTTATTGGCTAACAATGTTTCTTCCTTACGTGTAACCGTAGGAATCATCAGAGCTATAAAAGGGGTTTGATTGGTGTTATGGACTCTACCAACCAAACACCCAAGAACAAAGAGTAAAGAGAGTAAAGAGCAAAAGTAGGGGACAATAAGTCTAATTTTGGTGCGGGAGGGTGGGGTGTTGGTCCTTGTTTACTAGCTGCGGTCATATTCATTCCCGGGGGTCGGGTGGTTAGCTGAACCATAGATGGGGTGGCGTGGATAGTATGGTGCAGAGGGTGCGCAGAGGCTACACAAACACAAACGGCGTAGAATACATATATACATATAGCGGAGGAGAAGGTACATGAGGTAATTAGAAATGGAAAAAGAGTAATAATAATAATCTATAATTAATAGTGTATAATAAGGCATGGGGAAGATTACACTATAATAAGGTATAAAGGTAAGAATGAGGTAAAATATAAAGGAGGATAAAAGTGGAAATAATAATAAAGATAAAAAATATATAGAGAATATATAAGGAAATATAAGCGAATATTTGGAGGGGAAAACACAATGTAAAAAAAAACGATTTTTTTCAAACAATAATAAAAAATAATAAAAATATAATAATTATGGAGGGAGAAAACAGGATAGAGAAATATGATCAAGTGTGATTCGTTGAGAGAATATATACATTATATATATATAATATATACATTATATATATTATATATATACATTATATTAGACAGAGCTACTGTGGGGGAGATGTCTAAATATTGATATATATACATTAGATTAGGCAGAGCTACAGTGGGGAAGATGACTAAATAATGATATATACATTAGATTAGGCGGAGTTACAGTGGGATGATGTCTAAATATTGATATATACATTACATTAGGCAGAGTTACAGTGGGGGAGATGTCTAAATATTGATATATACATTACATTAGGCAGAGTTACAGTGGGGGAGATGTCTAAATATTGATATATACATTACATTAGGCAGAATTACAGTGGGGAAGATGTCTAAATATATATATATACATTAGATTAGACAGAATTACAGTGGGGAAGATGTCTAAATATATATATATACGTTAGATTAGGCAGAGCTACAGTGGGGGAGATGTCTAAATATTGATATATACATTAGATTAGGCAGAGCTACAGTGGGGGACATGTCTAAATATTGATATATACATTATATTAGGCAGAGCTACAGTGGGGGAGATGTCTAAATATATATATATACATTAGATTAGGCGGAGTTACAGTGGGATGATGTCTAAATATTGATATATACATTAGATTAGACAGAGCTATAGTGGGGAGATGTCCAAATATTGATATATACATTAGATTAGGCGGAGCTACAGTGGGGGAGATGTCTAAATATAGATATATATACATTAGATTAGACAGAGCTATAGTGGGGGAGATGTCCAAATATTGATATATACATTAGATTAGGCGGAGCTACAGTGGGGGAGATGTCTAAATATAGATATATACATTATATTAGACAGAGCTACTGTGGGGGAGATGTCTAAATATTGATATATACATTAGATTAGGCGGAGCTACAGTGGGGGAGATGTCTAAATATTGATATATACATTAGATTAGACAGAGTTGCAGTGGGGGAGATGTCTAAAAATAGATATATACATTATATTGGACAGAGCTACAGTGGGGGAGATGTCTAAATATAGATATATACATTATATTAGGCAGAGCTACAGTGGGAGATGTCTAAATATAGATATATATATTATATTAGACAGAGTTACAGTGGGGGGATGTCTAAATGTTGATATATACATTATATTTGGCAGAGCTGCAGTGGGGAGATGTCTAAATGTTGATATATACATTATATTAGGCAGAGCAACTGTGGGGGAGATGTCTAAATATATATATATACATTAGATTAGACAGAGTTACAGTGGGAGAGATGTCTAAATATTGATATATACATTATATTTTGGCAGAGCTACAGTGGGAGATTTCTAAATATTGATATATACATTGTATTTGGCAGAGTTACAGTGGGGAAGATGTCTAAATATTGATATATACATTAGATTAGACAGAGCTATAGTGGGGGAGATGTTAAATAATGATATATACATTATATTTGGCAGAGCTACAGTGGGGGAGATGTCTAAATATATATATATACATTAGATTAGGCAGAGCTACAGTGGGGGAGATGACTAAATATTGATATATACATTATATTAGGCAGAGTTACAATGGGGGAGATGTCTGAATATTGATATATACATTAGATTAGGCAGAGCTACAGTGGGGAAGATGACTAAATAATGATATATACATTAGAATAGGCAGAGTCACAGTGGGATGATGTCTAAATATTGATATATACATTAGATTAGGCAGAGCTACAGTGGGGGAGATGTCTAAATATTAATATATACATTATATTAGGCAGAGCTACTGTGGTGAAATGTCTAAATATTGATATATACATTATATTAGGCAGAGCTACAGTGGGAGATGTCTAAATATAGATATATACATTACATTAGGCGGAGTTACAGTGGGATGATGTCTAAATATTGATATATACATTAGATTAGGCAGAGCTACACTGGGGAGATGTCTAAATATTGATATATACATTAGATTAGGCAGAGCTACAGTGGGGGAGATGTCTAAATATAGATATATCCATTACATTAGGCAGAGCTACAGTGGAGGAGATGTCTAAATATTGATATATACATTATATTTGGCAGATTTGCAGTGGGGAGATGTCTAAATATAGATATATACATTAGATTAGACAGAGCTACAGTGGATGAGATATCTAAATATTGATATATACATTATATTAGACAGAGGTACAGTGGGGGAGATGTCTAAATATTGATATATATACATTAGATTAGACAGAGCTACAGTGGGGGAGATGTCTAAATACTGGTATATACATTATATTAGGCAGAGCTACTGTGGGGAAGATGTCTATATATATATATATACATTAGATTAGACAGAATTACAGTGGGGAAGATGTCTAAATATATATATATACATTAGATTAGGCAGAGCTACGGTGGGGGACATGTCTAAATATTGATATATACATTATATTAGGCAGAGCTACTGTGGGGGACATGTCTAAATATTGATATATACATTATATTAGGCAGAGCTACGGTGGAGGAGATGTCTAAATATTGATATGTACATTAGATTAGGTGGAGTTACAGTGGGGGAGATGTCTAAATATTGATATATACGTTATTTTTGGCAGATTTGCAGTGGGGAGATGTCTAAATATAGATATATACATTAGATTTAGATATATACATTAGATTAGACAGAGCTACTGTGGGGGAGATGTTTAAATATTGATATATACATTAGATTAGGCAGAGCTACAGTGGGGAGATGTCTAAATATTGATATATACATTAGATTAGGCAGAGTTACAGTGGGGAGAAGTCTGAATATTGATATATACATTAGATTAGACAGAGTTACAGTGGGGGAGATGTCTAAATACTGATATATACATTAAAATTAGGCAGAGCTACTGTGGGGGAGATGTCTAATTATAGATATATATACATTAGATTAGACAGAGCTATAGTGGGGGAGATGTCTAAATATTGATATATACATTATATTAGGCAGAGCTACAGTGGGGGAGATGTCTAAATATAGATATATATACATTAGATTAGACAGACCTATAGTGGGGGAGATGTCTAAATATTGATATATACATTATATTAGGCAGAGCTACAGTGGGGGAGATGTCTAAATATTGATATATACATTGTATTAGACAGAGCTATAGTGGGGGAGATATCCAAATATTGATATATACATTATATGAAAAAGAACACAAGAGCGTCTACAACATCAAAAGATTTTTATTGGCTAACAATGTTTCTTCCTTACGTGTAACCGTAGGAATCATCAGAGCTATAAAAGGGGTTTGATTGGTGTTATGGACTCTACCAACCAAACACCCAAGAACAAAGAGTAAAGAGAGTAAAGAGCAAAAGTAGGGGACGATAAGTCTAATTTTGGTGCGGGAGGGTGGGGTGTTGGTCCTTGTTTACTAGCTGCGGTCATATTCATTCCCGGGGGTCGGGTGGTTAGCTGAACCATAGATGGGGTGGCGTGGATAGTATGGTGCAGAGGGTGCGCAGAGGCTACACAAACACAAACGGCGTAGAATACATATATACATATAGCGGAGGAGAAGGTACATGAGGTAATTAGAAATGGAAAAAGAGTAATAATAATAATCTATAATTAATAGTGTATAATAAGGCATGGGGAAGATTACACTATAATAAGGTATAAAGGTAAGAATGAGGTAAAATATAAAGGAGGATAAAAGTGGAAATAATAATAAAGATAAAAAATATATAAAGAATATATAAGGAAATATAAGCGAATATTTGGAGGGGAAAACACAATGTAAAAAAAAACGATTTTTTTCAAACAATAATAAAAAATAATAAAAATATAATAATTATGGGGGGAGAAAACAGGATAGAGAAATATGATCAAGTGTGATTCGTTGAGAGAATATATACATTATATATATATAATATATACATTATATATATTATATATATACATTATATTAGACAGAGCTACTGTGGGGGAGATGTCTAAATATTGATATATATACATTAGATTAGACAGAGCTACAGTGGATGAGATATCTAAATATTGATATATACATTATATTAGACAGAGGTACAGTGGGGGAGATGTCTAAATATTGATATATATACATTAGATTAGACAGAGCTACAGTGGGGGAGATGTCTAAATACTGGTATATACATTATATTAGGCAGAGCTACTGTGGGGAAGATGTCTATATATATATATATACATTAGATTAGACAGAATTACAGTAGGGAAGATGTCTAAATATATATATATACGTTAGATTAGGCAGAGCTACAGTGGGGGACATGTCTAAATATTGATATATACATTATATTCGGCAGAGCTACGGTGGAGGAGATGTCAAAATATAGATATATACATTATATTAGGCAGAGCTACAGTGGGGGAGATGTCTAAATATTGATATATACATTATATTTGGCAGAGTTACAGTGGGGGACATGTCTAAATATTGATATATACATTATATTAGGCAGAGCTACGGTGGAGGAGATGTCTAAATATTGATATATACATTATATTAGGCAGAGCTACTGTGGGGGACATGTCTAAATATTGATATATACGTTATTTTTGGCAGATTTGCAGTGGGGAGATGTCTAAATATAGATATATACATTAGATTTAGATATATACATTAGATTAGACAGAGCTACTGTGGGGGAGATGTTTAAATATTGATATATACATTAGATTAGGCAGAGCTACAGTGGGGAGATGTCTAAATATTGATGTATACATTAGATTAGGCAGAGTTACAGTGGGGAGAAGTCTGAATATTGATATATACATTAGATTAGACAGAGTTACAGTGGGGGAGATGTCTAAATACTGATATATACATTAAAATTAGGCAGAGCTACTGTGGGGGAGATGTCTAATTATAGATATATATACATTAGATTAGACAGAGCTATAGTGGGGGAGATGTCTATATATAGATATATATACATTAGATTAGACAAAGCTATAGTGGGGAAGATGTCCAAATATTGATATATACATTATATTAGACAGAGCTACTGTGGGGAGATGTCTAAATGTTGATATATACATTAGATTAGACAGAGCTACAGTGGGGAGATGTCTAAATGTTGATATATACATTAGATTAGGCAGAGCTACACTGGGGAGATGTCTAAATATTGATATATACATTATATTAGGCAGAGCTACATTGGGGGAGATGTCCAAATATTGGTATATACATTATATTAGACAGAGCTACTGTGGGGGAGATGTCTAAATATTGATATATATACATTAGATTAGACAGAGCTACAGTGGGGAGATGTCTAAATGTTGATATATACATTAGATTAGGCAGAGCTACACTGGGGAGATGTCTAAATATTGATATATACATTAGATTAGACAGAGTTACAGTGGGGGAGATGTCTAAAAATAGATATATACATTATATTAGACAGAGCTACAGTGGGGGAGATGTCTAAATATAGATATATACATTATATTAGGCAGAGCTACAGTGGGAGATGTCTAAATATAGATATATACATTATATAAGGCAGAGTTACAGTGGGGAAATGTCTAAATGTTGATATATACATTATATTAGGCAGAGCTACAGTGGGGGAGATGACTAAATAATGATATATACATTAGATTAGGCAGAGTTACATTGGGGTAGATGACTAAATAATGATATATACATTAGATTAGGCAGAGCTACTGTGGTGAAATGTCTAAATATTGATATATACATTATATTAGGCAGAGCTACTGTGGTGAAATGTCTAAATATTGATATATACATTATATTAGGCAGAGCTACAGTGGGGGAGATGTCTAAATATTGATATATACATTAGATTAGACAAAGTTACAGTGGGGAGATGTCTAAATATTTATATATACATTAGATTAGGCAGAGCTACAGTGGGGAAGATGACTAAATAATGATATATACATTAGATTAGGCAGAGCTACTGTGGTGAAATGTCTAAATATTGATATATACATTATATTAGGCAGAGCTACTGTGGTGAAATGTCTAAATATTGATATATACATTATATTAGGCAGAGCTACTGTGGTGAAATGTCTAAATATAGATATATACATTACATTAGGCAGAGTTACAGTGGGGGAGATGTCTAAATATTGATATATACATTAGATTAGACAGAGCTACAGTGGGGGAGATGTCTAAATATTGATATATACATTATATTAGGCAGAGCTACAGTAGGCGAGATGTCTAAATATTGATATATACAATAGATCAGGCAGAGTTACAATGGGGAGATGTCTAAATATTGATATATACATTAGATTAGGCAGAGCTACGGTGGGGGTGATGACTAAATATTGATATATACATTATATTAGACAGAGTTACAGTGGGGGAGATGTCTAAATATATATATATACATTATATTTGGCAGAGCTACGGTGGAGAGATGTCTAAATATACATATATACATTACATTAGGCAGAGCTACTATGGGGGAGATGTCTAAATATATATATATACATTATATTTGTCAGAGCTACAGTGGGGAGATGTCTTTAATATTGATTTGTACATTAGATTAGGCGGAGCTACAGTGGGGGAGATGTCTAAATATTGATATATACATTATATTAGGCAGAGCTACAGTGGGGGAGATGTCTAAATATTGATATATACATTATATTAGGCAGAGTTACAGTGGGGAGAATTCTGAATATTGATATATACATTAGATTAGACAGAGTTACAGTGGGGGAGATGTCTAAATACTGATATATACATTATATTAGGCAGAGCTACTGTGGGGGAGATGTCTAATTATAGATATATATACATTAGATTAGACAGAGCTATAGTGGGGGAGATGTCTAAATATTGATATATACATTAGATTAGGCAGAGCTACAGAGGGGAGATGTCTAAATGTTGATATATACATTAGATTAGGCAGAACTACACTGGGGAGATGTCTAAATATTGATATATACATTATATTTGTCAGAGCTACAGTGGGGAGATGTCTAAATATTGATATATACATTCTATTTGGCAGAGCTACAGTGGGGGAGATGTCTAAATATATATATATACATTAGATTAGGCAGAGCTACAGTGGGGGAGATGACTAAATATTGATATATACATTATACTAGGCACAGTTACAGTGGGGAGATGTCTGAATATTGATATATACATTAGATTAGGCAGAGCTACGGTTGGGGAGATGTCTAAATATATATATACTAGACATGAAAAATGCGCAAGCTCAAAGGTGCCACAGAATGTTATAATAAACCTTCAAAAGTGTGGGACTAGAGTTGTTGCTAAAAAATATTGTAATCATTATATATCGTACAATCTGTGGCATCCTTTATAAAAATAGCTTAAACCAACGAAGCCTTTATTTTTACGCTATTTCACTTAGTTAATTCTTAGAGTGTAACATATAAAAATATGATTTACAACTATAAAATAAATTAATTAATATAATAACAGAGCTGCGGAGCTGAAATTTAGGAAATAATGGAGTATCGGATCCTGAGTTGGAGCCAGTCAATTTTTGGCCGACTCCGCAGCCCTGTATAATACATTTCATATTAAAGTTATTAATAAACCTATTTTACACTGCATGCAAATTACCATGAGATATTGATATTAGATATAAGATACAGCGCAATATCTACAGCTGTAAAAGTACGAAAGCGAAGTAATAATAAGTGGCTTAAGGTAATTCCAATATGAAAGTTTGTAGTGATAAAAATTTGATAATGCAATACGATTGTTAATATTATAGTTCTATGAAAATGTAACAATAGATAACTAAATTATTTTACTATTAGTATATTTAAGAAATTATCATTATAGATTTGATCGTTCATATAAGCATCATATTAATTTTCAACACGATTATTTTGTTACTATGAGTATATGATAATAATATTACGTAATTATTTATAGCTGTTATTACATTAAACATAGATGTATTTATTTTTATATGTTACACTCTAAGAATTAACTAAGTGAAATAGCGTAAAAATAAAGGCTTCGTTGGTTTAAGCTATTTTTATAAAGGATGCCACAGAATGTACGATATATAATGATTACAATATTTTTTAGCAACAACTCTAGTCCCACACTTTTGAAGGTTTATTATAACATTCTGTGGCACCTTTGAGCTTGCGCATTTTTCATGTCTAGTTTAATATTTTTTTAAGGCAACGCTTGTAATAACTCTAGTTAAACAGGATATATATTAATAATAAATTATCGTTGTAATGTAATTAGATTATGTAATTGTTATTATAAATTATCTTATAAATATTAGTGTAAGATGTATAAAAATATTTTCAGACTTTTAATATAAACAACTACAAAAAACAATCAATATTAAATCAATATATTATACATAATAGAAAACATAAAATAAACAATACAAAACAAAATATTTACATTGCAATTATCAGTGTATATACATTTTCTTTATATTCCCTGAGCAAATTAATAAGATTTGTTTTTATTGTACATAATTTGATGACTTGTTGGAGTGTATTAAAAGATAGCAACAATTTGTGATTAAATTGTTATCTTAAGCAACTCACTTTTTAATAGTTGTTGGCTGAGCGAAATTGTAAAAGCCTATGAGCAAATATAAAAAAAAATACACAAACAACATTTCCTTGTGTTATTACAACATTAGATAAAATAATTGAGCAATGTCGTTATATTTTGCTCTTATTGCACATTAATAGTGTTTCTATTTTTCGGCACAAATCCATTACGGCAGTCCATTACTGGTACTTTATTTTATCGAATTAGTAAGTATGAAAGTCGAAGTTAACCTCGGCAGGATTTGAACTTAGAATGCAAAGGACCATAACAATACTGCAAAGCATGGTGTCTGACGCTCTACCAATACTTGTGTTGAGCTGGTCATTAATTTATGGTGGTCGTGCGTGGAGTAGAGCAATCGCTAGTTGAAATATTATGAACAAAACATTTTTATTTGCCGAAGAACATATTTTCAATACTGTTTGTGAATGTGACGAAGGAAATACATTCTGATATGGAACAGTGTACAAAGTGTGTCTGTGAATAACATAATGTTACCTCATGTTGTTGTCAAGACATAATGGATTTCGTATATCCAGTTAGAAGATGAAACCTAGCCATCTCGGATTAGTTATATTTCATGCCATGTGTAAACGTGTTTGAGGATAGCAAAATATGCGTGTTTCTTGTCTGGAAACTTTCTGCTAAACTGATTGGTTTCGTTTTGGGCACTATACAATACTCATCCAACAGATAGCTGTATTGGATCCTTGATTGGTTAATATTTAGGTGAGGGTGCTTGATGCAGAGTTAGTGCAAAATGGATCAATGAGTGTAATAATAATAATGATAATAATAATGAAAATATTGTGTACAATGCTGAGGTGCACTACAACTCATCAAAAGTGCATATATAATACATAGGGTAATATAAAAACGTCATGAAAAAAGAACAGTGCATGAGTCATGATATACACATATGTGCATGTGTATGGAAGGGGGACATCAGGTGTAGTTTTGGTGTATTTCGGAATGTATGATGGTTTTAAAGGATGCAGTGTGTCATCAGCTAACAACTGATGCAGGAAGTTTGTTCCATCCTTCAGCAACTCTGAGCATGAAGAAATATTTCCTAAAGTCATGGGAGCTGTGTTGTTTTCTGACTTTGTAGGCATGTCCACGTGTTAGACACATGGAGATCAAAAAGGTGTTCGGGGTTGTTGTTGGTCGGATGGTTAATAACTTTGTGGGTGTTTACCAAGTCCATTGCCAGAGGGAAGCAAAATATTCAGGGTATGGTAGGTGTCTGATGGAGGGTATGCGCTTGGTTGCATGTCTCTGAACAGTTTCCAGGAGGTCAATGTTCTGAGCAAGATAGGGGTTCCAGACTGATGACGCGAACTCCAAGTGTATTCGTACCATAGATGTATACAGCTTTAAATAGATGGCTGGAGAGCAGCTAATGAAGGTCTTGCTGATTGATGCCAAGTCAATCTTAATACATTGACTGATTTATCTGTTCACTACTGCTAATCCACCGCTGTTTGTACAATTTTTTAGATAATGTCAATTTGAGCTTGAATCATTGGCGTAATGAAATTTGAAAAGATTATAAGCAAATCTTTTTTAAAATACACAGACAACATTTAACTGTATCGTTGCAACATTAGATCTAATAATGGAGCAACATTTGTGCAGAATTATTGTTTGTGCAATAAGATATTTGCAGATCTGTACTTGGTCTGCTCTTTAGCCAACTCGGTACGTTTAGAAGCTCTACGCTCGGCTTGCTTTTGAGATATAATAGCTGAATTTGCAGATCTATACTTGGCCTGCTTGTTTGCCAACTCATACCGTTTTGAACATCTATACTTGGCCTGTTTTTGTGTTAATTTAGCAAAATTCACAGCTCTATAATCGGCCTGTTTTTGTCTCAACTTCTCCCGATTCCGCATCCGGTAAGCTGCTTTCACATCCAATTTAATACGCCCATCTAGATTATTAGCACAGGAATGTGAACAAGCTTGTGGGACCGCATCATTGTAAGTATATGAACTGCCTGCAACATCAAGACCCAATTCACAAGTGCAGCGTTGCTCATTCACATCGGCAGTGGGGACACCAAAATCAGTGACAGGTCTCGATTCACTCGCGAGATACATCACAGCTACACTATATATTTAAACATATATACAGTGATACCTCGCTACTTGGCGGTTCAACTATCGCGGATTCACGATTTCGCGCATTTTTAGAATATATATATGAACACCTAAAATTTTTCATTAAATCCATTAAAATATTAATAATAAACACAGTTCTAATCATACGCTATATATATATATAAATATAAGTAATTAATACCGTATAAATGGTACAAAGACTGTTTATGTAAAATGTATTTCTCAACAGAGTATTGAATACTTAGGAGAAATTCAAAACGAAGAGTGATAAAATTTCAAGCAAAGAGTTTAATTAGGTAATGACTTACAAATTTGTTTCAGTATATAGACAAAGCCTGAAGCGCTAATTATAATAATTAGTTAATAATATTACAAAATATATTAATATTATATTAAATATATACTGAAACAAATTTGTAAGTCATTACCTAATTAAACTCTTTGCTTGAAATGTTATCATTCTTCGTTTATATATATATACTAGCAGTAAAGCCCGGCGTTGCTCGGGGTCGCTCAGTAGCTGTGTTAAAGTTACAATGTTAAGTTTCTTTCTTGGCTTAAAAACTGTAGTGTCTACTGTGCAGACTTGCATATGGTGTTTTTGATTAATATTCCCTCAACCAACAATATGCCTTATGAAGTTAAGAAAACATAACGATAACCCGAATGTTATAACAAAAGAGGATGCTGGGGATAGAAACTGCACTGGTTATTTATTAACAAAGATCGAAAATGTAAACACTGCAACGCAGAGAAAAACATTAGCGTAACCAAATTATCAGTTATGTCTGTCTGCACGCCTATATCACCTCTCTGCACGACTGTCTGTCTGCACGCCTATATCACCTCTCTGCACGACTATCTGTCTGCACGCGTATATCACCTCTCTGCACGACTATCTGTCTGCACGACTGTCTGTCTGCACGCCTAACGACGAAATATTTGCTTGTTTTACGTAGTCTTTAAATAGACTTGTTTTCAAGTAAAAATATTGTTTTAAAATGCTTTTAAATGGAAATGAAGCAAAACGGGGTCGCTCAGTAGCTGTGTTAAAGTTACAATGTTAAGTTTCTTTTTTGGCTTAAAAACTGTAGTGTCTACTGTGCAGACTTGCATGTGGTGTTTTTGATTAATATTCCCTCAACCAACAATATGCCTTATGAAGTTAAGAAAACATAACGATAACCCGAATGTTATAACAAAAGAGGATGCTGGGGATAAAAACTGCACTGGTTATTTATTAACAAAGACTGAGAAAGCCAGCGTAATTTTTTACGTAAGACGCTCAATGTAAACAGAACAAAGGGAAATAACTGATAACTTACGCTCAAAAATCGATACATTATATTCGATTTCGTCACATAGGATGGGTCAATTTGAAATATTTTTTTTCCGATGTCTTCGCTAGGGCTCAATGTACAAGTATAGCAATTTCGGTGCAATTCCGTGAGATATTCTAAGAGGAGATGTGTGCCAAAAATCGATAGACAGACAGACAACCACAGTTTTATATATATAGATAGATATATATATATATATATATATATATATATAGAGAGAGAGAGAGAGAGAGATTTATCTAGTCCTTCGCTCAAGATTAATCTATAAGTTTAGATGTCTGCCTTCGTTTAAGTAAATATTACAGTAAGATTTTTAATATAAACAACTACAAAAAACAATTAATATTAAAACGAAAAAATTATCAATGATAAAAGAAGCGGATGCAACTTTTTTTTTTATAAAGTTATATTCCTGTTTCTTTAAAGAACATTTCATTTTTGTTCTATTGTAGGCGAAATAATTGTTTCTACTATTGGCACAAGGCCAGAAAATTACCCAGTACATTACTGGTACTTTATTTTATCGACCCCGTAAGGATGAAAGGCAAAGTTAACCTCGGCGGGATTTGAACTCAGAATGGCAAGGGCCGTAACTCTATGCGTCAAAGCATGGCGTCCGAACCTCTACCGATACTGCCAATCCACCGCCATTGTAGGCGAAATAATGCAATGGTTTAATAGGGAAGATATAACTTACCAATTATGTCTCTAACCGTGTAACGCTTTTTAAGTAGATAACTACAATTGAAAATACTAAAGAAATGGAACCAACAATTCAATTTGAAAGTCGTCTACTTATAGTGACAGTGTACTACTGGTACTTTATTTTATCGACCCCGTAACGATGAAATGCAAATGCTTAAAATTTAAATTGCCTTAATTCTATCGTCTGCTGTTTCATTAAAGGGAGATTCTCGTCTGTATTTAATTCTATCGTCTACTGTTCCACTAAACAGATATACCTCCACTATCGTCTCTATTTATACATTTTAACTTATAACTTATACACATTTGATTTGAAATATTTTATCTAGTCCCCCCTCTCAATATTATGATGATTTCTTTCGAATGAAACAGTTCTAGTCCTGTAGAAGCCATTTATATATATAATTGAACTGAGTTAAAAATTCACAATATTTATAATTAAATAAGCTCATATATATATGTGTGTATTTATCTGTTTATTGTATTATATATAATGTGTGTATATACAGGATGTCCCCCCAAAATATATACACATTTCAACAGCATTCTAATAACTATTGCCTGTACAGGTAATCAAAGTGTCAATCGAATGTTAGTTTCGTGTTTTAACAGTACAAATTTACAATACACACATAAAACCAGTGTATATACATACATGAGTGTGTATACACATACATGAATGTGTATATACAATATATATGTATATATATATAGACACATATATTCACGGTGCAACGGAACATTAAAATATAGATGTGGGAGGGGGTGTATATATAGGGGCGCTGGGGATAAAGGAGTGTAAAGCGTGTGTAATTGATATATTGAAGGAGAGGAGCGTGCAGCGATAGAGTAACAAATATATAGAGAGGGGGAGAGATGGTATTGAAGGGGAGGAGTGCAAAGCGAAAGAGTAAGAGAGATATATATAGAGACGGAACAGATAGAGAGAAACAGGCGTAAGTAACAGTGGAAGAGATATATAGAGAGGGGGAAATGTGTTATTGAAGGGGAGGAGTGTAAAGCGAAAGCGTAAGATATATATAGAGAGAGGGGGAATAGTATATATATATATATATATATATATATATATATATATATATATATATATATATATATATATATATATATATATATCAACACTTACTCTGATTGGTTGAAAATTAGCCAATGACATACGATCACCACCACCACGGCTATCCCCGAAAAATTTATGAAGAAGCTAGTCATATATGTTAGAACACGAAAAGTGAACATTCTGTTGTTTCACACTTTTCGTGTTCTAACAGATATACATTAGATTAGACAGAGCTACTGTGGGGGAGATGTCTAAATATTGATATATACATTATATTTTGGCAGAGCTACAGTGGGAGATTTCTAAATATTGATAT
Organism: Eledone cirrhosa; assembly: GCA_964016885.1. Taxonomy (NCBI): domain Eukaryota; kingdom Metazoa; phylum Mollusca; class Cephalopoda; order Octopoda; family Eledonidae; genus Eledone; species Eledone cirrhosa. Next base: position 361,993,492 of record OZ024742.1, on the reverse strand, counting down.
ATACATTGTATTTGGCAGAGTTACAGTGGGGGAGATGTCTAAATATTGATATATACATTAGATTAGACAGAGCTATAGTGGGGGAGATGTTAAATAATGATATATACATTATATTTTGCAGAGCTACAGTGGGGGAGATGTCTAAATATATATATATACATTAGATTAGGCAGAGCTACAGTGGGGGAGATGACTAAATATTGATATATACATTATATTAGGCAGAGTTACAGTGGGGAGATGTCTGAATATTGATATATACATTAGATTAGGCAGAGCTACAGTGGAGGAGATGACTAAATAATGATATATACATTAGATTAGGCAGAGGAACAGTGGGGGAGATGTCTAAATATATATATATACATTAGATTAGGCAGAGCAACAGTGGGGAAGATGTCTAAATATATATATATACATTAGATTAGGCAGAGCAACAGTGGGGGACATGTCGAAATATTGATATATACATTATATTAGGTGGAGCTACTGTGGGGGAGATGTCTAAATATTGATATATACGTTATATTGGACAGAGCTACTGTGGGGGAGATGTCTAAATATTGATATATACATTATATTAGGCAGAGCTACAGTGGGGGAGATGTCTAAATATTGATATATACATTAGATTAGGCAGAGTTACAGTGGGGAGAAGTCTGAATATTGATATATACATTAGATTAGACAGAGTTACAGTGGGGGAGATGTCTAAATACTGATATATACATTATATTAGGCAGAGCTACTGTGGGGGAGATGTCTAATTATAGATATATATACATTAGATTAGACAGAGCTATAGTGGGGGAAATGTCTAAATATTGATATATACATTATATTAGGCAGAGCTACAGTGGGGGAGATGTCTAATATATACATATATATACGTTAGATTAGACAGAGCTATAGTGGGGGAGATGTCTAAATATTGATATATACGTTAGATTAGGCAGAGTTACAGTGGGGGATATGTCTAAAAATAGATATATACATTAGATTAGACAGAGCTATAGTGGAGGAGATGTCTAAATATTGATATATACATTATATTAGGCAGAGCTACAGTGGGGGAGATGTCTAAATATTGATATATACGTTGTATTAGACAGAGCAATAGTGGGGGAGATGTCCAAATATTGATATATACATTATATTAGACAGAGCTACTGTGGGGGAGATGTCTAAATATTGATATATATACATTAGATTAGGCAGAGCTACAGTGGGGAGATGTCTAAATGTTGATATATACATTAGATTAGGCAGAGCTACACTGGGGAGATGTCTAAATATTGACATATACATTAGATTAGACAGAGTTACAGTGGGGGAGATGTCTAAAAATAGATATATACATTATATTAGACAGAGCTACAGTGGGGGAGATGTCTAAATATAGATATATACATTATATTAGGCAGAGCTACTATGGGGGAGATGTCTCAATATTGATATATACATTATATTTGTCAGAGCTACAGTGGGGAGATGTCTAAATATTGATATATACATTAGATTAGGCAGAGCTATAGTGGGGGAGATGTTAAATAATGATATATACATTATATTTGGCAGAGCTACAGTGGGGGAGATGTATAAATATATATATATACATTAGATTAGGCAGAGCTACAGTGGGGAGATGTCTGAATATTGATATATACATTAGATTAGGCAGAGCTACAGTGGGGGAGAAGTCTAAATATTGATATATACATCGTATTATACAGAGCTATAGTGGGGGAGATGTCCAAATATTGATATATACATTATATTAGGCAGTGCTACAATTGGGGAGTTGTCTAAATATTGATATATACATTATATTAGACAGAGCTACTGTGGGGGAGATATCTAAATATTGATATATATACGTTAGATTAGGCAGAGCTACAGTGGGGAGATGTCTAAATGTTGATATATACATTAGATTAGGCAGAGCCACACTCGGGAGTTGTCTAAATATTGATATATACATTAGATTAGACAGAGTTACAGTGGGTGAGATGTCTAAAAATAGATATATACATTATATTAGACCGAGCTACAGTGGGGGAGATGTCTAAATTTAGATATATACATTATATTAGGCAGAGTTACAGTGGGGTGATGTCTAAATATAGATATATATACATTAGCTTAGACAGAGCTACTGTGGGGGAGATGTCTAAATATTGATATATACATTATATTAGGCAGAGCTACTGTGGGGGAGATGTCTAAATATCGATATATATACGTTAGATTAGTCAGAGCTACAGTGGGGGAGATGTCTAAATATAGATATATACATTATATCAGGCAGAGATACAGTGGGGGAGATGTCTAAATATTGATATATACATTATATTAGGCAGTGCTACAATTGGGGAGTTGTCTAAATATTGATATATACATTATATTTGGCAGAGCTACAGTGGGGGAGATGTCTAAATATAGATATATACATTATATCAGGCAGAGATACAGTGGGGGAGATGTCTAAATATTGATATATACATTATATTAGGCTGTGCTACAGTGGGGAGATGTCTAAATATTGATATATACATTAGATTAGGCAGAGCTACAGTGGGGGAGATGTCTAAATATTGATATATACATTGTATTGGACAGAGCTATAGTTGGGGAGATGTCTAAATATTGATATATACATTAGATTAGGCAGAGCTACAGTGGGGGAGATGTCTAAATATTGATATATACATTGTATTTGGCAGAGCTATAGTGGGGGAGATGTCTAAATATTGATATATACATTATATTAGGCTGAGCTACAATTGGGGAGTTATCTAAATATTGATATATACATTATATTTGGCATGAGCTACAGTGGGGGAGATGTCTAAATATTGATATATACATTAGATTAGGCAGAGTTACTGTGGGTGAGATGTTTAAATATAGATATATATACATTAGAATAGACGGAGATACGGTGGGGGAGATGTTTAAATACTGATATATACCTTATATTAGGCCGAGTTACAGTGGGGAGATGTCTAAATATATATATATACATTATATAAGAGCAGAGCTACTGTGGGGGAGATGTCTAAATATTGATATATACATTATATTTGGCGGAACTGCAGTGGGGGAGATGTCTAAATATAGATATATCCATTACATTAGGCAGAGTTACTGTGGGGGAGATGTCTGAATATTGATATATACATTATATTAGGCAGAGCTACTGTGGGGGAGATGTTTAAATATAGATATATACATTACATTAGGCAGAGTTACAGTGGGGGAGATGTCTAGATATTGATATATACATTATATTAGGCAGAGTTACAGTGGGGGAGATGTCCAAATATTGATATATACATTATATTAGACAGAGCTACTGTGGGGGAGATTTCTAAATATTGATATATACATTAGATTAGACAGAGCAACAGTGGATAAGATGTCTAAATATTGATATATACATTAGATTAGGCAGAGCTACAGTGGGGGAGATGTCTAAATATTGATATATACATTAGATTAGGCAGAGCTACAGTGGGGGAGATTTCTAAATATTGATATATACATTAGATTAGACAGAGCTACAGTGGATGAGATGTCTAAATATTGATATATACATTATATTAGACAGAGGTACAGTGGGGGAGATGTCTAAATATTAATATATACATTATATTAGGCAGATCTACAGTGGGGAGATGTCTAAATATAGATATATATACATTAGATTAGACAGAGCTACAGTTGGGGAGATGTCTAAATACTGGTATATACATTATATTAGGCAGAGTTACTGTGGAGGAGATGTCTAAATATAGATATATATACATCAGATTAGGCAGAGCTACAGTGGGGGAGATGTCTAAATATAGATATATATACATTAGATTACACAGAGCTATAGTGGGGGAGATGTCTAAATATTGATATATACATTAGATTAGGCAGAGCTACAGTGGGGGAGATGTCTAAATATTGATATATACATTAGATTAGTCAGAGCTACACTGGGGAGATGTCTAAATATTGATATATACATTAGATTAGGCAGAGCTACAGTGGGGGAGATGTCTAAATATTGATATATACATTAGATTAGTCAGAGCTACAGTGGGGAGATGTCTAAATATTGATATATACATTAGATTAGGCAGAGCTACAGTGGGGGAGAAGTCTAAATATTGATATATACATTGTATTAGACAGAGCTATAGTGGGGGAGATGTCTAAATATAGATATATACATTAGATTAGGCAGAGTTACAGTGGGGGAGATGTCTAAATATTGATATATACATTAGATTAGTCAGAGCTACACTGGGGAGATGTCTGAATATTGATATATACATTAGATTAGGCAGAGCTACAGTGGGGGAGATGTCTAAATATTGATATATACATTAGATTAGGCAGAGCTACAGTGGGGAGATGTCTGAATATTGATATATACATTAGATTAGGCAGAGCTACAGTGGGGGAGATGACTAACTAATGATATATACATTAGATTAGGCGGAGTTACAATGGGATGATGTCTAAATATTGATATATACATTAGATTAGGCAGAGCTACAGTGGGGGAGATGTCTAAATATTGATATATACATTAGATTAGGCAGAGCTACAGTGGGGAAGATGACTAAATAATGATATATACATTAGATTAGGCGGAGTTACAGTGGGATGATGTCTAAATATTGATATATACATTAGATTAGGCAGAGCTACAGTGGGGGAGATGTCTAAATATTGATATATACATTATATTAGGCAGAGCTACAGTGGGAGAGGTCTAAATATTGATACATACATTAGATTAGGCAGAGCTACAGAGGGGAGATGTCTAAATGTTGATATATACATTAGATTAGGCAGAGCTACACTGGGGATATGTCTAAATATTGATATATACATTAGATTAGACAGAGTTACAGTGGGGGAGATGTCTAAAAATAGATATATACATTATATTAGACAGAACTACAGTGGGGGAGATGTCTAAATACAGATATATATACATTAGATTAGACAGAGCTACAGTGGGGGAGATGTCTAAATATTGATATATACATTATATTAGGCAGAGCTACAGTGGGGGAGATGTCTAAATATTGATATATACATTGTATTACACAGAGCTATAGTGGGGGAGATGTCCAAATATTGATATATACATTATATTAGACAGAGCTACTGTGGGGGAGATGTCTGAATATTGATATATACATTAGATTAGGCAGAGCTACAGTGGGGAGATGTCTAAATGTTGATATATACATTAGATTAGGCAGAGCTACAGTGGGGGAGATGTCTCAATATTGATATATACATTATATTTGTCAGAGCTACAGTGAGGAGATGTCTAAATATTGATATATACATTAGATTAGGCAGAGCTATAGTGGGGGAGATGTTAAATAATGATATATACATTATATTAGGCAGAGCTACAGTGGGGGAGATGACTAAATATTGATATATACATTATATTATGCAGAGTTACAGTGGGGAGATGTCTGAATATTGATATATACATTAGATTAGGCAGAGCTACAGTGGGGGAGATGACTAAATAATGATATATACATTAGATTAGGCGGAGTTACAGTGGGATGATGTCTAAATATTGATATATACATTAGATTAGGCAGAGCTACAGTGGGGCAGATGTCTAAATATTGATATATACATTAGATTAGGCAGAGCTACAGTGGGGAAGATGACTAAATAATGATATATACATTAGATTAGGCGGAGTTACAGTGGGATGATGTCTAAATATTGATATATACATTAGATTAGGCAGAGCTACAGTGGGGGAGATGTCTAAATATTGATATATACATTATATTAGGCAGAGCTACAGTGGGAGAGGTCTAAATATTGATATATACATTAGATTAGGCAGAGCTACAGAGGGGAGATGTCTAAATGTTGATATATACATTAGATTAGGCAGAGCTACACTGGGGATATGTCTAAATATTGATATATACATTAGATTAGACAGAGTTACAGTGGGGGAGATGTCTAAAAATAGATATATACATTATATTAGACAGAACTACAGTGGGGGAGATATCTAAATACAGATATATATACATTAGATTAGACAGAGCTACAGTGGGGGAGATGTCTAAATATTGATATATACATTATATTAGGCAGAGCTACAGTGGGGGAGATGTCTAAATATTGATATATACATTGTATTACACAGAGCTATAGTGGGGGAGATGTCCAAATATTGATATATACATTATATTAGACAGAGCTACTGTGGGGGAGATGTCTGAATATTGATATATACATTAGATTAGGCAGAGCTAGAGTGGGGAGATGTCTAAATGTTGATATATACATTAGATTAGGCAGAGCTACAGTGGGGGAGATGTCTCAATATTGATATATACATTATATTTGTCAGAGCTACAGTGAGGAGATGTCTAAATATTGATATATACATTAGATTAGGCAGAGCTATAGTGGGGGAGATGTTAAATAATGATATATACATTAGATTAGGCAGAGCTACAGTGGGGGAGATGACTAAATATTGATATATACATTATATTATGCAGAGTTACAGTGGGGAGATGTCTGAATATTGATATATACATTAGATTAGGCAGAGCTACAGTGGGGGAGATGACTAAATAATGATATATACATTAGATTAGGCGGAGTTACAGTGGGATGATGTCTAAATATTGATATATACATTAGATTAGGCAGAGCTACAGTGGGGCAGATGTCTAAATATTGATATATACATTAGATTAGGCAGAGCTACAGTGGGGAAGATGACTAAATAATGATATATACATTAGATTAGGCGGAGTTACAGTGGGATGATGTCTAAATATTGATATATACATTAGATTAGGCAGAGCTACAGTGGGGGAGATGTCTAAATATTGATATATACATTATATTAGGCAGAGCTACAGTGGGAGAGGTCTAAATATAGATATATACATTACATTAGGCAGAGTTACAGTGGGCGAGATGTCTAAATATTGATATATACATTAGATTAGACAGAGGTACAGTGGGGTAGATGTCTAAATATTGATATATACATTATATTAGGCAGAGTTACAGTGGGGGAGATGTCTAAATATTGATATATACATTACATTAGGCAGAGTTACAGTGGGGGAGATGTCTAAATATTGATATATACATTACATTAGGCAGAGTTACAGTGGGGGAGATGTCTAAATATTGATTTATACATTAGATTAGACAGAGCTACAGTGGGGGAGATATCTAAATATTGATATATACATTATATTAGGCAGAGCTACAGTAGGCGAGATGTCTAAATATTGATATATACATTAGATTAGACAGAGATACGGTGGGGGAGATGTCTAAATATTGATATATACATTATATTTGGCAGAGCTACAGTGGGGAGATGTCTAAATATTAATATATACATTATATTAGGCAGAGCTACAGTAGGGGAGATGTCTAAATATTGATATATACATTAGATTAGACAGAGATACGGCGGGGAAGATGTCTAAATATTGATATATACATTAGATTAGACAGAGCTACAGTGGGGGAGATGTCTAAATATTGATATATACATTATATTAGGCAGAGCTATAGTGGGGGAGATGTCTAAATATTGATATATACATTAGATTACACAGAGCTATAGTGTTGGAGATGTCTAAATATTGATATATACATTATATTAGGCAGAGCTACAGTGGGGGAGATGTCTAAATATTGATATATATACATTACATTAGGCAGAGCTACAGTGGGGAGATGTCTAAATGTTGATATATACATTAGATTAGTCAGAGCTACAGTGGGGAGATGTGTAAATATTGATATATACATTAGATTAGGCAGAGCTAAAGTGGGGGAAAAGTCTAAATATTGATATATACATTGTATCAGACAGAGCTATAGTGGGGGAGATGTCTAAATATAGATATATACATTAGATTAGGCAGAGTTACAGTGGGGGAGATGTCTAAATATTGATATATACATTATATTAGGCAGAGCTACAAGTGGGAAGATGTCTAAATATTGATATATACATTATATTTGGCAGAGCTACAGTGGGGAGATGTCTAAATATTAATATATACATTATATTAGGCAGAGCTACAGTAGGGGAGATGTCTAAATATTGATATATACATTAGATTAGACAGAGATACGGCGGGGAAGATGTCTAAATATTGATATATACATTAGATTAGACAGAGCTACAGTGGGGAGATGTCTAAATATTGATATATACCTTATATTAGACCGAGTTACAGTGGGGAGATGTCTAAATATATATATACATTACATTAGGCAGAGTTACAGGGGGAGGAGATGTCTAAATATTGATATATACATTATATTAGGCAGAGCTACAGTGGTGGAAATGTCTAAATACTGATATATACATTATATTAGGCAGAGTTACTGTGAGGAGATGTCTAAATACTGATGTATACATTATATTTGGCAGAGCTACAGTGAGGAGATGTCTAAATATAGATATATACATTAGATTAGGCAGAGTTACAGTGGGAGATGTCTAAACATAGATATATACATTACATAAGTCAGAGATATAGTGGGGGAGATGTCTAAATATTGATATATACATTAGATTAGGCAGAGCTACAGTGGGGGAGATGTCTAAATATAGATATATATATACATTATATTAGACAGAGCTACTGTGGGGGAGATGTCTAAATATTGATATATACATTATATTAAGGAGAGTTACAGTGGGGGAGATGTCTAAATATAGATATATACATTATATTAGACAGAGCTACGGTGGGGGTGATGTCTAAATATTGATAAATACATTAGATTAGACAGAGATACGGTGGGCGAGATGTCTAAATATTGATATATACCTTATATTAGGCCAAGTTACAGTGGGGAGATGTCTAAATATAGATATATATACATTACATTAGGCAGAGTTACAGGGGGAGGAGATGTCTAAATATTGATATATACATTATATTAGGGAGAGCTACAGTGGTGGAGATGTCTAAATATTGATATATAGATTATATTAGGCAGAGCTACAGTGGTGGAGATGTCTAAATACTGATAGATACATTATATTAGGCAGAGTTACAGTGAGGAGATGTCTAAATATAGATATATACATTACATTAGGCAGAGTTACAGTGGGGGAGATGTTTAAATATTGATATATACATTATATTAGGCAGAGTTACAGTGGGGGAAAAGTCTAAATATAGATATAAATACATTAGATTAGACAGAGCTATAGTGGGGGAGATGTCTAAATATTGATATATACATTAGATTAGGTGGAGCTACTGTGGGGGAGATGTCTAAATATTGATATATACATTATATTAGACAGAGCTACTGTGGGGGGGATGTCTAAATATTGATATATACATTATATTTGGCAGAGTTACAGTGGGGAGATGTCTAACTATTGATATGTACATTATATTTGGCAGATTTGCAGTGGGGAGATGTCTAAATATAGATATATACATTACATTAGGCAGAGTTACAGTGGGGGAGATGTCTAAATATTGATATATACATTATATTAGGCAGAGCTACCATGGGGGCGATGTCTAAATATTGATATATACATTAGATTAGACAGAGCTACAGTGGGGAGAAGTCTGAATATTGATATATACATTAGATTAGACAGAGTTACAGTGGGAGAGATGTCTGAATATTGATATATACATTATATTAGACAGAGCTACTGTGGGGGAGATGTCTAAATATTGATATATATACATTATATTAGGCAGAGCTACAGTGGGGAGATGTCTAAGAATAGATATATACATTATATTAGACAGAGGTACAGTGGGGGAGATGTCTAAATATAGATATATATACATTAGATTAGGCAGAGCTACAGTGGGGAGATGTCTAAATGTTGATATATACATTAGATTTGGCGGAACTACAGTGGGGGAGATGTCTAAATATTGATATATACATTAGATTAGACAGAGCTACAGTGGGGGAGATGTCTAAATACTGATATATACATTATATTAGGCAGAGCTACTGTGAGGGAGATGTCTAAATATAGATATATATACATTAGATTAGACAGATCTATAGTGGGGTAGATGTATAAATATTGATATATACATTAGATTAGGCAGAACTACAGTGGGGGAGATGTCTAAATATAGATATATATACATTAGATTACACAGAGCTATAGTGGAAGAGATGTCTAAATATTGATATATACATTACATTAGGCAGAGCGACAGTGGGGGAGATGTCTAAATATTGATATATACATTAGATTAGGCAGAGCTACAGTGGGGGAGAAGTCTAAATATTGATATATACATTGTATTATACAGAGCTATAGTGGGGGAGATGTCCAAATATTGATATATACATTATATTAAGCAGTGCTACAATTGGGGAGTTGTCTAAATATAGATATATACATTATATTAGACAGAGCTACTGTGGGGGAGATGTCTAAATATTGATATATATACGTTAGATTAGGCAGAGCTACAGTGGGGAGATGTCTAAAAATAGATATATACATTATATTAGACCGAGCTACAGTGGGGGAGATGTCTAAATATTGATATATACATTATATTAGGCAGAGCTACTGTGGATGAGATGTCTAAATATCGATATATATATGTTAGATTAGGGAGAGCTACAGTGGGGGAGATGTCTAAATATAGATATATACATTATATCAGGCAGAGATACAGTGGGGGAGATGTCTAAATATTGATATATACATTATATTAGGCAGTGCTACAATTGGGGAGTTGTCTAAATATTGATATATACATTATATTTGGCAGAGCTACAGTGGGGGAGATGTCTAAATATAGATATATACATTATATCAGGCAGAGATACAGTGGGGGAGATGTCTAAATATTGATATATACATTATATTAGGCAGTGCTACAATTGGGGAGTTGTCTAAATATTGATATATACATTAGATTAGACAGAGTTACAGTGGGGGAGATGTCTAAAAATAGATATATACATTGTATTAGACAGAGCTATAGTGGGGGAGATGTCTAAATATTGATATATACTTTAGATTAGGCAGAGCTACAGTGGGGGAGATGTCTAAATATCGATATATACATTGTATTAGACAGAGCTATAGTGGGGGAGATGTCTAAATATTGATATATACATTAGATTAGGCAGAGCTACAGTGTGGGAGATGTCTAAATATTGATATATACATTATATTAGGCAGAGCTACAATTGGGGAGTTATCTAAATATTGATATATACATTATATTTGGCAGAGCTACAGTGGGGAGATGTCTAAATATTAATATATACATTATATTAGGCAGAGCTACAGTGGGGGAGATGTCTAAATACTGATATATACATTATATTAGGCAGAGTGACTGTGAGGAGATGTCTAAATACTGATGTATACATTATATTTGGCAGAGCTACTGTGAGGAGATGTCTAAATATAGATATATACATTACGTTAGGCAGAGCTACTGTGGGGGAGATGTCTAAATATTGATATATACATTAGATTAGGCAGAGTTACAGTGGGAGATGTCTAAACATAGATATATACATTACATAAGGCAGAGCTATAGTGGGGGAGATGTTTAAATATTGATATATACATTAGATTAGGCAGAGCTACAGTGGGGGAGATGTCTAAATATAGATATATATACATTATATTAGACAGAGCTACTGTGGGGGAGATGTCTAAATATTGATATATACATTATATTAAGCAGAGTTACAGTGGGGTGATGTCTAAATATTGATATATACATTATATTAGACAGAGCTACAGTGGGGTGATGTCTAAATATTGATAAATACATTAGATTAGACAGAGATACGGTGGGCGAGATGTCTAAATATTGATATATACCTTATATTAGGCCAAGTTACAGTGGGGAGATGTCTAAATATTGATATATACCTTATATTAGGCCAAGTTACAGTGGGGAGAAGTCTGAATATTGATATATACATTAGATTAGACAGAGCTACAGTGGGGAGAAGTCTGAATATTGATATATACATTAGATTAGACAGAGTTACAGTGGGAGAGATGTCTGAATATTGATATATACATTATATTAGACAGAGCTACTGTGGGGGAGATGTCTAAATATTGATATATATACATTATATTAGGCAGAGCTACAGTGGGGAGATGTCTAAGAATAGATATATACATTATATTAGACAGAGGTACAGTGGGGGAGATGTCTAAATATAGATATATATACATTAGATTAGGCAGAGCTACAGTGGGGAGATGTCTAAATGTTGATATATACATTAGATTTGGCGGAACTACAGTGGGGGAGATGTCTAAATATTGATATATACATTAGATTAGACAGAGCTACAGTGGGGGAGATGTCTAAATACTGATATATACATTATATTAGGCAGAGCTACTGTGAGGGAGATGTCTAAATATAGATATATATACATTAGATTAGACAGATCTATAGTGGGGTAGATGTATAAATATTGATATATACATTAGATTAGGCAGAACTACAGTGGGGGAGATGTCTAAATATAGATATATATACATTAGATTACACAGAGCTATAGTGGAAGAGATGTCTAAATATTGATATATACATTACATTAGGCAGAGCGACAGTGGGGGAGATGTCTAAATATTGATATATACATTAGATTAGGCAGAGCTACAGTGGGGGAGAAGTCTAAATATTGATATATACATTGTATTATACAGAGCTATAGTGGGGGAGATGTCCAAATATTGATATATACATTATATTAAGCAGTGCTACAATTGGGGAGTTGTCTAAATATAGATATATACATTATATTAGACAGAGCTACTGTGGGGGAGATGTCTAAATATTGATATATATACGTTAGATTAGGCAGAGCTACAGTGGGGAGATGTCTAAAAATAGATATATACATTATATTAGACCGAGCTACAGTGGGGGAGATGTCTAAATATTGATATATACATTATATTAGGCAGAGCTACTGTGGGTGAGATGTCTAAATATCGATATATATATGTTAGATTAGGGAGAGCTACAGTGGGGGAGATGTCTAAATATAGATATATACATTATATCAGGCAGAGATACAGTGGGGGAGATGTCTAAATATTGATATATACATTATATTAGGCAGTGCTACAATTGGGGAGTTGTCTAAATATTGATATATACATTATATTTGGCAGAGCTACAGTGGGGGAGATGTCTAAATATAGATATATACATTATATCAGGCAGAGATACAGTGGGGGAGATGTCTAAATATTGATATATACATTATATTAGGCAGTGCTACAATTGGGGAGTTGTCTAAATATTGATATATACATTAGATTAGACAGAGTTACAGTGGGGGAGATGTCTAAAAATAGATATATACATTGTATTAGACAGAGCTATAGTGGGGGAGATGTCTAAATATTGATATATACTTTAGATTAGGCAGAGCTACAGTGGGGGAGATGTCTAAATATCGATATATACATTGTATTAGACAGAGCTATAGTGGGGGAGATGTCTAAATATTGATATATACATTAGATTAGGCAGAGCTACAGTGTGGGAGATGTCTAAATATTGATATATACATTATATTAGGCAGAGCTACAATTGGGGAGTTATCTAAATATTGATATATACATTATATTTGGCAGAGCTACAGTGGGGAGATGTCTAAATATTAATATATACATTATATTAGGCAGAGCTACAGTGGGGGAGATGTCTAAATACTGATATATACATTATATTAGGCAGAGTGACTGTGAGGAGATGTCTAAATACTGATGTATACATTATATTTGGCAGAGCTACTGTGAGGAGATGTCTAAATATAGATATATACATTACGTTAGGCAGAGCTACTGTGGGGGAGATGTCTAAATATTGATATATACATTAGATTAGGCAGAGTTACAGTGGGAGATGTCTAAACATAGATATATACATTACATAAGGCAGAGCTATAGTGGGGGAGATGTTTAAATATTGATATATACATTAGATTAGGCAGAGCTACAGTGGGGGAGATGTCTAAATATAGATATATATACATTATATTAGACAGAGCTACTGTGGGGGAGATGTCTAAATATTGATATATACATTATATTAAGCAGAGTTACAGTGGGGTGATGTCTAAATATTGATATATACATTATATTAGACAGAGCTACAGTGGGGTGATGTCTAAATATTGATAAATACATTAGATTAGACAGAGATACGGTGGGCGAGATGTCTAAATATTGATATATACCTTATATTAGGCCAAGTTACAGTGGGGAGATGTCTAAATATTGATATATACCTTATATTAGGCCAAGTTACAGTGGGGAGATGTCTAAATATAGATATATATACATTACATTAGGCAGAGTTACAGGGGGAGGAGATGTCTAAATATTGATATATACATTATATTAGGGAGAGCTACAGTGGTGGAGATGTCTACATATTGATATATACATTATATTAGGCAGAGCTACAGTGGTGGAGATGTCTAAATACTGATAGATACATTATATTAGGCAGAGTTACAGTGAGGAGATGTCTAAATATAGATATATACATTACATTAGGCAGAGTTACAGTGGGGGAGATGTTTAAATATTGATATATACATTATATTAGGCAGAGTTACAGTGGGGGAAAAGTCTAAATATAGATATAAATACATTAGATTAGACAGAGCTATAGTGGGGGAGATGTCTAAATATTGATATATACATTAGATTAGGTGGAGCTACTGTGGGGGAGATGTCTAAATATTGATATATACATTATATTAGACAGAGCTACTGTGGGGGGGATGTCTAAATATTGATATATACATTATATTTGGCAGAGTTACAGTGGGGAGATGTCTAACTATTGATATGTACATTATATTTGGCAGATTTGCAGTGGGGAGATGTCTAAATATAGATATATACATTACATTAGGCAGAGTTACAGTGGGGGAGATGTCTAAATATTGATATATACATTATATTAGGCAGAGCTACCATGGGGGCGATGTCTAAATATTGATATATACATTAGATTAGACAGAGCTACAGTGGGGAGAAGTCTGAATATTGATATATACATTAGATTAGACAGAGTTACAGTGGGAGAGATGTCTGAATATTGATATATACATTATATTAGGCAGAGCTACAGTGGGGGAGATGTCTAAATATTGATATATACATTGTATTAGACAGAGCTATAGTGGGGGAGATGTCCAAATATTGATATATACATTATATAAGACAGAGCTACTGTGGGGGAGATGTCTAAATATTGATATATATACATTATATTAGGCAGAGCTACAGTGGGGAGATGTCTAAGAATAGATATATACATTATATTAGACCGTGCTACAGTGGGGGAGATGTCTAAATATAGATATATACATTATATTAGGCAGAGCTACTGTGGGGGAGATGTCTCAATATTGATATATACATTATATTTGTCAGAACTACAGTGGGGAGATGTCTAAATATTGCTATATACATTAGATTAGGCAGAGCTACAGTGGGGGAGATGTCTAAATATTGATATATACATTGTATTAGACAGAGCTATAGTGGGGGAGATGTCTAAATATAGATATATACATTAGATTAGGCAGAGTTACAGTGGGAGATGTCTAAATATAGATATATACATTACATTAGGCAGAGCTACAGTGGGGGAGATGTCTAAATATTGATATATACATTGTATTAGACAGAGCTATAGTGGGGGAGATGTCTAAATATTGATATATACATTAGATTAGGCAGAGCTACAGTGGGGGAGATGTCTAAATATTGATATATACATTATATTAGGCAGAGTTACTGTGGGTGAGATGTCTAAATATAGATATATATACATTAGAATAGACGGAGATACGGTGGGGGAGATGTTTAAATACTGATATATACCTTATATTAGGCCGAGTTACAGTGGGGAGATGTCTAATTATATATATACATTATATAAGAGCAGAGCTACTGTGGGGGAGATGTCTAAATATTGATATATACATTATATTTGGCGGAACTACAGTGGGGGAGATGTCTAAATATTGATATATACATTAGATTAGACAGAGCTACAGTGGATGAGATGTCTAAATATTGATATATACATTATATTAGACAGAGGTACAGTGGGGGAGATGTCTAAATATAGATATATATACATTAGATTAGGCAGAGCTACAGTGGGGAGATGTCTAAATGTTGATATATACATTAGATTTGGCGGAACTACAGTGGGGGAGATGTCTAAATATTGATATATACATTAGATTAGACAGAGCTACAGTGGGGGAGATGTCTAAATACTGATATATACATTATATTAGGCAGAGCTACTGTGAGGGAGATGTCTAAATATAGATATATATACATTAGATTAGACAGAGCTATAGTGGGGGAGATGTCTAAATATTGATATATACATTACATTAGGCAGAGCTACAGTGGGGGAGATGTCTAAATATTGATATATACTTTAGATTAGTCAGAGCTACAGTGGGGAGATGTCTAAATGTTGATATATACTTTAGATTAGTCAGAGCTACAGTGGGGAGATGTCTAAATATTGATATATACATTAGATTAGGCAGAGCTACAGTGGGGGAGAAGTCTAAATATTGATATATACATTGTATTATACAGAGCTATAGTGGGGGAGATGTCCAAATATTGATATATACATTATATTAGGCAGTGCTACAATTGGGGAGTTGTCTAAATATTGATATATACATTATATTAGACAGAGCTACTGTGGGGGAGATGTCTAAATATTGATATATATACGTTAGATTAGGCAGAGCTACAGTGGGGAGATGTCTAAAAATAGATATATACATTATATTAGACCGAGCTATAGTGGGGGAGATGTCTAAATTTAGATATATACATTATATTAGGCAGAGTTACAGTGGGGTGATGTCTAAATATAGATATATATACATTAGCTTAGACAGAGCTACTGTGGGGGAGATGTCTAAATATTGATATATACATTATATTAGGCAGAGCTACTGTGGGGGAGATGTCTAATATCGATATATATATGTTAGATTAGGGAGAGCTACAGTGGGGGAGATGTCTAAATATAGATATATACATTATATCAGGCAGAGATACAGTGGGGGAGATGTCTAAATATTGATATATACATTATATTAGGCAGTGCTACAATTGGGGAGTTGTCTAAATATTGATATATACATTATATTTGGCAGAGCTACAGTGGGGGAGATGTCTAAATATAGATATATACATTATATCAGGCAGAGATACAGTGGGGGAGATGTCTAAATATTGATATATACATTATATTAGGCAGTGCTACAATTGGGGAGTTGTCTAAATATTGATATATACATTAGATTAGACAGAGTTACAGTGGGGGAGATGTCTAAAAATAGATATATACATTGTATTAGACAGAGCTATAGTAGGGGAGATGTCTAAATATTGATATATACTTTAGATTAGGCAGAGCTACAGTGGGGGAGATGTCTAAATATCGATATATACATTGTATTAGACAGAGCTATAGTGGGGGAGATGTCTAAATATTGATATATACATTAGATTAAGCAGAGCTACAGTGTGGGAGATGTCTAAATATTGATATATACATTATATTAGGCAGAGCTACAATTGGGGAGTTATCTAAATATTGATATATACATTATATTTGACAGAGCTACAGTGGGGAGATGTCTAAATATTAATATATACATTATATTAGGCAGAGCTACAGTAGGGGAAATGTCTAAATATAGATATATATACATTAGATTACACAGAGCTATAGTGGGGGAGATGTCTAAATATTGATATATACATTAGATTACACAGAGCTATAGTGGGGGAGATGTCTTAATATTGATATATACATTATATTAGGCAGAGCTACAGTGGGGGAGATGTCTAAATATTGATATATATACATTACATTAGGCAGAGCTACAGTGGGGAGATGTCTAAATGTTGATATATACATTAGATTAGTCAGAGCTACAGTGGGGAGATGTCTAAATATTGATATATACATTAGATTAGGCAGAGCTACAGTGGGGGAGAAGTCTAAATATTGATATATACATTGTATTAGACAGAGCTATAGTGGGGGAGATGTCTAAATATAGATATATACATTAGATTAGGCAGAGTTACAGTGGGGGAGATGTCTAAATATTGATATATACATTATATTAGGCAGAGCTACAATTGGGGAGATGTCTAAATATTGATATATACATTATATTTGGCAGAGCTACAGTGGGGAGATGTCTAAATATTAATATATACATTATATTAGGCAGCGCTACAGTAGGGGAGATGTCTAAATATTGATATATACATTAGATTAGACAGAGATACGGCGGGGAAGATGTCTAAATATTGATATATACATTAGATTAGACAGAGCTACAGTGGGGAGATGTCTAAATATTGATATATACCTTATATTAGGCCGAGTTACAGTGGGGACATGTCTAAATATATATATACATTACATTAGGCAGAGTTACAGGGGGAGGAGATGTCTAAATATTGATATATACATTATATTAGGCAGAGCTACAGTGGTGGAAATGTCTAAATACTGATATATACATTATATTAGGCAGAGTTACAGTGAGGAGATGTCTAAATACTGATGTATACATTATATTTGGCAGAGCTACAGTGAGGAGATGTCTAAATACTGATGTATACATTATATTTGGCAGAGCTACACTGAGGAGATGTCTAAATATAGATATATACATTACGTTAGGCAGAGCTACTGTGGGGGTGATGTCTAAATATTGATATATACATTAGATTAGGCAGAGTTACAGTGGGAGATGTCTAAACATAGATATATACATTACATAAGGCAGAGCTATAGTGGGGGAGATGTCTAAATATTGATATATACATTAGATTCGGCAGAGCTACAGTGGGGGAGATGTCTAAATATAGATATATATACATTATATTAGACAGAGCTACTGTGGGGGGATGTCTAAATATTGATATATACATTAGATTAGGCAGAGCTACAGTGGGGGAGATGTCTAAATATTGATATATACATTATATTAGGCAGAGTTACTGTGGGTGAGATGTCTAAATATAGATATATATACATTAGAATAGACGGAGATACGGTGGGGGAGATGTTTAAATACTGATATATACCTTATATTAGGCCGAGTTACAGTTGGGAGATGTCTAATTATATATATACATTATATAAGAGCAGAGCTACTGTGGGGGAGATGTCTAAATATTGATATATACATTATATTTGGCGGAACTACAGTGGGGGAGATGTCTAAATATTGATATATACATTAGATTAGACAGAGCTACAGTGGATGAGATGTCTAAATATTGATATATACATTATATTAGACAGAGGTACAGTGGGGGAGATGTCTAAATATAGATATATATACATTAGATTAGGCAGAGCTACAGTGGGGAGATGTCTAAATGTTGATATATACATTAGATTTGGCGGAACTACAGTGGGGGAGATGTCTAAATATTGATATATACATTAGATTAGACAGAGCTACAGTGGGGGAGATGTCTAAATACTGATATATACATTATATTAGGCAGAGCTACTGTGAGGGAGATGTCTAAATATAGATATATATACATTAGATTAGACAGAGCTATAGTGGGGGAGATGTCTAAATATTGATATATACATTAGATTAGGCAGAACTACAGTGGGGGAGATGTCTAAATATAGATATATATACATTAGATTACACAGAGCTATAGTGGGGGAGATGTCTAAATATTGATATATACATTACATTAGGCAGAGCTACAGTGGGGGAGATGTCTAAATATTGATATATATACATTAGATTAGGCAGAGCTACAGTGGGGAGATGTCTAAATGTTGATATATACTTTAGATTAGTCAGAGCTACAGTGGGGAGATGTCTAAATATTGATATATACATTAGATTAGGCAGAGCTACAGTGGGGGAGAAGTCTAAATATTGATATATACATTGTATTATACAGAGCTATAGTGGGGGAGATGTCCAAATATTGATATATACATTATATTAGGCAGTGCTACAATTGGGGAGTTGTCTAAATATTGATATATACATTATATTAGACAGAGCTACTGTGGGGGAGATGTCTAAATATTGATATATATACGTTAGATTAGGAAGAGCTACAGTGGGGAGATGTCTAAATGTTGATATATACATTAGATTAGACAGAGTTACAGTGGGTGAGATGTCTAAAAATAGATATATACATTATATTAGACCGAGCTACAGTGGGGGAGATGTCTAAATTTAGATATATACATTATATTAGGCAGAGTTACAGTGGGGTGATGTCTAAATATAGATATATATACATTAGCTTAGACAGAGCTACTGTGGGGGAGATGTCTAAATATTGATATATACATTATATTAGGCAGAGCTACTGTGGGGGAGATGTCTAAATATCGATATATATATGTTAGATTAGGCAGAGCTACAGTGGGGGAGATGTCTAAATATAGATATATACATTATATCAGGCAGAGATACAGTGGGGGAGATGTCTAAATATTGATATATACATTATATTAGGCAGTGCTACAATTGGGGAGTTGTCTAAATATTGATATATACATTATATTTGGCAGAGCTACAGTGGGGGAGATGTCTAAATATAGATATATACATTATATCAGGCAGAGATACAGTGGGGGAGATGTCTAAATATTGATATATACATTATATTAGGCAGTGCTACAATTGGGGAGTTGTCTAAATATTGATATATACATTAGATTAGACAGAGTTACAGTGGGGGAGATGTCTAAAAATAGATATATACATTGTATTAGACAGAGCTATAGTGGGGGAGATGTCTAAATATTGATATATACTTTAGATTAGGCAGAGCTACAGTGGGGGAGATGTCTAAATATCGATATATACATTGTATTAGACAGAGCTATAGTGGGGGAGATGTCTAAATATTGATATATACATTAGATTAGGCAGAGCTACAGTGTGGGAGATGTCTAAATATTGATATATACATTATATTAGGCAGAGCTACAATTGGGGAGTTATCTAAATATTGATATATACATTATATTTGGCAGAGCTACAGTGGGGAGATGTCTAAATATTAATATATACATTATATTAGGCAGAGCTACAGTAGGGGAGATGTCTAAATATTGATATATACATTAGATTAGACAGAGATACGGGTGGGAAGATGTCTAAATATTGATATATACATTAGATTAGACAGATCTACAGTGGGGGAGATGTCTAAATATTGATATATACATTATATTAGGCAGAGCTACAGTGGGGGAGATGTCTAAATATAGATATATATACATTAGATTAGACAGAGCTATAGTGGGGGAGATGTCGAAATATTGATATATACATTAGATTACACAGAGCTATAGTGGGGGAGATGTCTTAATATTGATATATACATTATATTAGGCAGAGCTACAGTGGGGGAGATGTCTAAATATTGATATATATACATTACATTAGGCAGAGCTACAGTGGGGAGATGTCTAAATGTTGATATATACATTAGATTAGTCAGAGCTACAGTGGGGAGATGTCTAAATATTGATATATACATTAGATTAGGCAGAGCTACAGTGGGGGAGAAGTCTAAATATTGATATATACATTGTATTAGACAGAGCTATAGTGGGGGAGATGTCTAAATATAGATATATACATTAGATTAGGCAGAGTTACAGTGGGGGAGATGTCTAAATATTGATATATACATTATATTAGGCAGAGCTACAATTGGAGAGATGTCTAAATATTGATATATACATTATATTTGGCAGAGCTACAGTGGGGAGATGTCTAAATATTAATATATACATTATATTAGGCAGAGCTACAGTAGGGGAGATGTCTAAATATTGATATATACATTAGATTAGACAGAGATACGGCGGGGAAGATGTCTAAATATTGATATATACATTAGATTAGACAGAGCTACAGTGGGGAGATGTCTAAATATTGATATATACCTTATATTAGGCCGAGTTACAGTGGGGACATGTCTAAATATATATATACATTACATTAGGCAGAGTTACAGGGGGAGGAGATGTCTAAATATTGATATATACATTATATTAGGCAGAGCTACAGTGGTGGAAATGTCTAAATACTGATATATACATTATATTAGGCAGAGTTACAGTGAGGAGATGTCTAAATACTGATGTATACATTATATTTGGCAGAGCTACAGTGAGGAGATGTCTAAATACTGATGTATACATTATATTTGGCAGAGCTACAGTGAGGAGATGTCTAAATATAGATATATACATTACGTTAGGCAGAGCTACTGTGGGGGTGATGTCTAAATATTGATATATACATTAGATTAGGCAGAGTTACAGTGGGAGATGTCTAAACATAGATATATACATTACATAAGGCAGAGCTATAGTGGGGGAGATGTCTAAATATTGATATATACATTAGATTAGGCAGAGCTACAGTGGGGGAGATGTCTAAATATAGATATATATACAATATATTAGACAGAGCTACTGTGGGGGAGATGTCTAAATATTGATATATACATTATATTAAGCAGAGTTACAGTGGGGAGATGTCTAAATATAGATATATATACATTACATTAGGCAGAGTTACAGGGGGAGGAGATGTCTAAATATTGATATATACATTATATTAGGCAGAGCTACAGTGGTGGAGATGTCTAAATATTGATATATACATTATATTAGGCAGAGTTACAGTGAGGAGATGTCTAAATACTGATGTATACATTATATTTGGCGGAGCTACAGTGAGGAGATGTCTAAATATAGATATATACATTACATTAGGCAGAGTTACAGTGGGGGAGATGTTTAAATATTGATATATACATTATATTAGGCAGAGTTACAGTGGGGGAAAAGTCTAAATATAGATATAAATACATTTGATTAGACAGAGCTATAGTGGGGGAGATGTCTAAATATTGATATATACATTAGATTAGGTGGAGCTACTGTGGGGGAGATGTCTAAATATTGATATATCCATTATATTAGACAGAGCTACTGTGGGGGGATGTCTAAATATTGATATATACATTATATTTGGCAGAGTTACAGTGGGGAGATGTCTAACTATTGATATGTACATTATATTTGGCAGATTTGCAGTGGGGAGATGTCTAAATATAGATATATACATTACATTAGGCAGAGTTACAGTGGGGGAGATGTCTAAATATTGATATATACATTATATTAGGCAGAGCTACCATGGGGGCGATGTCTAAATATTGATATATACATTAGATTAGACAGAGCTACAGTGGGGAGAAGTCTGAATATTGATATATACATTAGATTATACAGAGTTACAGTGGGAGAGATGTCTAAATATTGATATATACATTAGATTAGACAGAGCTATAGTGGGGGAGATGTCTAAATACTGATATATACATTATATTAGGCAGAGCTACTGTGGGGGAGATGTCTAATTATAGATATATATACATTTGATTAGACAGAGCTATAGTGGGGGAGATGTCTAAATATTGATATATACATTATATTAGGCAGAGCTACAGTGGGGGAGATGTCTAAATACTGATATATACATTGTATTAGACAGAGCTATAGTGGGGGAGATGTCCAAATATTGATATATACATTATATTAGACAGAGCTACAGTGGGGGAGATGTCTAAATATTGATATATACATTAGATTAGGCAGAGCTACAGTGGGGGAGATGTCTAAATATTGATATATACATTAGATTAGGCAGAGCTACAGTGGGGGAGATGTCTAAATATTGATATATACATTGTATTAGACAGAGCTATAGTGGGGGAGATGTCTAAATATAGATATATACATTAGATTAGGCAGAGCTACAGTGGGGGAGATGTCTAAATATTGATATATACATTGTATTAGACAGAGCTATAGTGGGGGAGATGTCTAAATATAGATATATACATTAGATTAGGCAGAGTTACAGTGGGAGATGTCTAAATATAGATATATACATTACATTAGGCAGAGCTACAGTGGGGGCAATGTCTAAATATTGATATATACATTGTATTAGACAGAGCTACAGTGGGGGAGATGTCTAAATATTGATATATACATTAGATTAGGCAGAGCTACAGTGGGGGAGATGTCTAAATATTGATATATACATTATATTAGGCAGAGTTACTGTGGGTGAGATGTCTAAATATAGATATATATACATTAGAATAGACGGAGATACGGTGGGGGAGATGTTTAAATACTGATATATACCTTATATTAGGCCGAGTTACAGTGGGGAGATGTCTAATTATATATATACATTATATAAGAGCAGAGCTACTGTGGGGGAGATGTCCAAATATTGATATATACATTATATTTGGCGGAACTACAGTGGGGGAGATGTCTAAATATTGATATATACATTAGATTAAACAGAGCTACAGTGGATGAGATGTCTAAATATTGATATATACATTATATTAGACAGAGGTACAGTGGGGGAGATGTCTAAATATAGATATATATACGTTAGATTAGACAGAGCTACAGTGGGGGAGATGTCTAAATACTGATATATACATTATATTAGGCAGAGCTACTGTGAGGGAGATGTCTAAATATAGATATATATACATTAGATTACACAGAGCTATAGTGGGGGAGATGTCTAAATATTGATATATATACATTAGATTAGGCAGAGCTACAGTGGGGAGATGTCTAAATGTTGATATATACATTAGATTAGTCAGAGCTACAGTGGGGAGATGTCTAAATATTGATATATACATTAGATTAGGCAGAGCTACAGTGGAGGAGAAGTCTAAATATTGATATATACATCGTATTATACAGAGCTATAGTGGGGGAGATGTCCAAATATTGATTTATACATTATATTAGGCAGTGCTACGATTGGGGAGTTGTCTAAATATTGATATATACATTATATTAGACAGAGCTACTGTGGGGGAGATATCTAAATATTGATATATATACGTTAGATTAGGCAGAGCTACAGTGGGGAGATGTCTAAATGTTGATCTATACATTAGATTAGGCAGAGCCACACTCGGGAGTTGTCTAAATATTGATATATACATTAGATTAGACAGAGTTACAGTGGGTGAGATGTCTAAAAATAGATATATACATTATATTAGACCGAGCTACAGTGGGGGAGATGTCTAAATTTAGATATATACATTATATTAGGCAGAGCTACTGTGGGGGAGATGTCTAAATATCGATATATATACGTTAGATTAGGCAGAGCTACAGTGGGGGAGATGTCTAAATATAGATATATACATTATATCAGGCAGAGATACAGTGGGGGGGATGTCTAAATATTGATATATACATTATATTAGGCAGTGCTACAATTGGGGAGTTGTCTAAATATTGATATATACATTATATTTGGCAGAGCTACAGTGGGGGAGATGTCTAAATATAGATATATACATTATATCAGGCAGAGATACAGTGGGGGAGATGTCTAAATATTGATATATACATTATATTAGGCAGTGCTACAATTGGGGAGTTGTCTAAATATTGATATATACATTAGATTAGGCAGAGCTACAGTGGGGAGATGTCTAAATATTGATATATACATTAGATTAGGCAGAGCTACAGTGGGGGAGATGTCTAAATATTGATATATACATTGTATTAGACAGAGCTATAGTTGGGGAGATGTCTAAATATTGATATATACATTAGATTAGGCAGAGCTACAGTGGGGGAGATGTCTAAATATTGATATATACATTGTATTTGGCAGAGCTATAGTGGGGGAGATGTCTAAATATTGATATATACATTATATTAGGCAGAGCTACAATTGGGGAGTTATCTAAATATTGATATATACATTATATTTGGCATGAGCTACAGTGGGGGAGATGTCTAAATATTGATATATACATTAGATTAGGCAGAGTTACTGTGGGTGAGATGTTTAAATATAGATATATATACATTAGAATAGACGGAGATACGGTGGGGGAGATGTTTAAATACTGATATATACCTTATATTAGGCCGAGTTACAGTGGGGAGATGTCTAAATATATATATATACATTATATAAGAGCAGAGCTACTGTGGGGGAGATGTCTAAATATTGATATATACATTATATTTGGCGGAACTACAGTGGGGGAGATGTCTAAATATAGATATATCCATTACATTAGGCAGAGTTACTGTGGGGGAGATGTCTGAATATTGATATATACATTATATTAGGCAGAGCTACTGTGGGGGAGATGTCTAAATATAGATATATACATTACATTAGGCAGAGTTACAGTGGGGGAGATGTCTAAATATTGATATATACATTATATTAGGCAGAGTTACAGTGGGGGAGATGTCCAAATATTGATATATACATTATATTAGACAGAGCTACTGTGGGGGAGATTTCTAAATATTGATATATACATTAGATTAGACAGAGCTACAGTGGATAAGATGTCTAAATATTGATATATACATTAGATTAGGCAGAGCTACAGTGGGGGAGATGTCTAAATATTGATTATATACATTAGATTAGGCAGAGCTACAGTGGGGGAGATTTCTAAATATTGATATATACATTAGATTAGACAGAGCTACAGTGGATGAGATGTCTAAATATTGATATATACATTATATTAGACAGAGTTACAGTGGGGGAGATGTCTAAATATTGATATATACATTATATTAGGCAGATCTACAGTGGGGAGATGTCTAAATATAGATATATATACATTAGATTAGACAGAGCTACAGTTGGGGAGATGTCTAAATACTGGTATATACATTATATTAGGCAGAGCTACTGTGGAGGAGATGTCTAAATATAGATATATATACATCAGATTAGGCAGAGCTACAGTGGGGGAGATGTCTAAATATAGATATATATACATTAGATTACACAGAGCTATAGTGGGGGAGATGTCTAAATATTGATATATACATTAGATTAGGCAGAGCTACAGTGGGGGAGATGTCTAACTATTGATATATACATTAGATTAGTCAGAGCTACACCGGGGAGATGTCTAAATATTGATATATACATTAGATTAGGCAGAGCTACAGTGGGGGAGATGTCTAAATATTGATATATACATTAGATTAGTCAGAGCTACAGTGGGGAGATGTCTAAATATTGATATATACATTAGATTAGGCAGAGCTACAGTGGGGGAGAAGTCTAAATATTGATATATACATTGTATTAGACAGAGCTATAGTGGGGGAGATGTCTAAATATAGATATATACATTAGATTAGGCAGAGTTACAGTGGGGGAGATGTCTAAATATTGATATATACATTAGATTAGTCAGAGCTACACTGGGGAGATGTCTAAATATTGATATATACATTAGATTAGGCAGAGCTACAGTGGGGGAGATGTCTAAATATTGATATATACATTAGATTAGGCAGAGCTACAGTGGGGAGATGTCTGAATATTGATATATACATTAGATTAGGCAGAGCTACAGTGGGGGTGATGACTAAATAATGATATATACATTAGATTAGGCGGAGTTACAGTGGGATGATGTCTAAATATTGATATATACATTAGATTAGGCAGAGCTACAGTGGGGGAGATGTCTAAATATTGATATATACATTAGATTAGGCAGAGCTACAGTGGGGAAGATGACTAAATAATGATATATACATTAGATTAGGCGGAGTTACAGTGGGATGATGTCTAAATATTGATATATACATTAGATTAGGCAGAGCTACGGTTGGGGAGATGTCTAAATATTGATATATACGTTGTATTAGACAGAGTTACAGTGGGAGAGATGTCTAAATATTGATATATACATCATAGTTGGCAGAGTTACAGTGGGGAGATGTCTGAATATTGATATATACATTAGATTAGACCGAGCTACTCTGGGCGAGATGTCTAAATATTGATATATACATTAGATTAGGCAGAGTTACAGTGGGAGATGTCTAAACATAGATATATACATTACATTAGGCAGAGCTATAGTGGGGGAGATGTCTAAATATTGATATATACATTAGATTAGGCAGAGCTACAGTGGGGGAGATGTCTAAATATAGATATATATACATTAGCTTAGACAGAGCTATAGTGGGGGAGATGTCTAAATATTGATATATACATTATATTAGGCAGAGCTACTGTGGGGGAGATGTCTAAATATCGATATATATACGTTAGATTAGGCAGAGCTACAGTGGGGGAGATGTCTAAATATAGATATATATATTATATTAGGCAGTGCTACGATTTGGGAGTTGTCTTAATATTGATATATACATTATATTAGACAGAGCTACGGTGGGGGTGATGTCTAAATATTGATATATACATTGTATTAGACAGAGTTACAGTGGGGAGATGTCTGAATATTAATATATACATTAGATTAGACAGAGTTACAGTGGGGGAAAAGTCTAAATATAGATATATATATATTAGATTAGGCAGAGCTACAGTGGGGCAGATGTCTAAATACTGATATATACATTATATTAGGCAGAGCTACAATTGGGGAGATGTCTAAATATTGATATATACATTAGATTAGGCAGAGTTACAGTGGGAGATGTCTAAATTTTGATATATACATTGTATTAGACAGAGCTATAGTGGGGGAGATGTCTAAATATTGATATATACATAATATTAGGCAGTGCTACAATTGGGGAGTTGTCTAAATATTGATATATACATTATATTTGGCAGAGCTACAGTGGGGGAGATGTCTAAATATTGTTTCTACTTTTGGCACAAGGCCAGCAATTATCCCAGTACATTACTGGTACTTTATTTTATCGACCCCGTAAGGATAAAAGGCAAAGTAAACCTCGGCGGGAATTGAACTCAGATTCTAAAGGGACGTAACTATGCTGGAAAGCATATCCTAGCCTCTACCAATACTGCCAATTCACCGCCTTAGTGGGGGAGTTGTCTAAATATTGATATATACCTTATATTTGGCAGAGTTAGAGTGTGGAGATGTCTAAATATTGATATATACATTATATTAAGCAGAGTTACAGTGGGGGAGATGTCTAAATATAGATATATACCAATCAAACCTAGCATGCCATTTCCACTGCTGCTGCTACTACCTGCCTAACTAACTCTCTCCTCCTCTGGCGCATCCCAACACACCCTGCCATTACCCCACCACCACTGTCCTTCTAGCCCTCAATTTTCCCACCGTTATGGATGGATGAGCTGGGAATACACGAGCAACTCTGAATCAATAGATGAAATATGAATCTGCGAGCTACCAAGCACCCACGTGAAGCGCCAACCCAGAGACCCTCCCCTACGAGTGTCGACAAATGCCCAAAACTCCGAGTTGGTACCATCAATGTAGGCTCAATGAAAGGAAGAGCAGGAGAAATCGTAGAAATGCTAGAGCGAAAGGAAGTTGATGTATGCTGTGTGCAAGAGACTAGATGGAGAGGAGGGTCTGCTAGAGTCCTTGTAGGAAAAAGCCAGTGCTACAAATTTTTCTGGGTGGGAAATGACGATGGGATGGGTGGTGTAGGTATACTATTAGCTGACAAGTGGGTAGATAAAGTAATCTCAGTGTACAGGGTAAATGCAAGAATCATTAAACTCAGACTAGTCCTGAATAAGACAATTACCACAATAATATCAGCTTACGCACCCCAATCGGGGCTGCCAGACGAACTTAAGGATAGGTTTTACGAGTCCCTAATACACACTACTGCTCTAACAGACGACAAGGACTTCCTAATCATTGCAGGAGATTTTAACGGACACGTAGGTAAACACTGCGACGGCTTCAATAGAGTACATGGAGGCCATGGAGTTGGCACAAGGAATGAGGAAGGATTCAGACTTCTAGAATTCTGCGACGCCAATGACATGTCGATATGTAACACAAACTTTAAAAAACCCGACAACCACCTGATCACCTATAGATCAGGGGAGCACTCTAGTCAGTTAGATTTTATCCTCATCAGAGGACGTGACAGATGGACGGTCGTAAACACAAAAGCCTTCCCTAGTGAGGAATGTACATCCCAACATAGCTTAGTTGTCAGCGACCTCACGGTCAGAACTAGACGAGCCCTGAAACAGAGGCCAACCTGGAGAAGAAAGATCTGGAAGCTGAAAGTCCCCTCAACCAGTAACAGATTTAAAGATATTTTACTCAACGCCTACGACAGTAAAGAAGAACAGATAGAGACATTTAACGTAGAAGAGAACTGGGAGTTCCTAAAAAATAACTTACTAGAGGCGACGGATGAGGTTTGTGGCTGGAGTAAGACCTCAAGCAGGAGGAGAGTGACTTGGTGGTGGAACAATAAGGTAGATGAAGCAGTCAAGGCCAAGAGACAGGCATGGAAAGAATGGAAGAACGGGGGGAGCAGGGTACATTACATAGAGACCAAGAGGGAAGCTAGGCGACAAGTATACTTAGCTAGGAGGGAAGCAGAGGATAGAAAATTCAAGCATGTTTTACAACGTGAGGACCAGAAACAGGAGGTATTCAAGATTGCGAGGCAGTGTGTCAGAGATAGTTGTGATGTCATTGGAGAGAAGTGTATCCGGAATGATAAAGGTGAGCTTGCCCTCACAAGTGCTGAGAAGAAAGATGCATGGAAGAGTCATTATGATAGATTACTAAATGAGGAGAATGCATGGGAAGAAGAGACCCTACCCCACGTAGCCCCTATAGAGGGACCAGCAGTACAAGTCAGCGGCAGCGTAGTAAGTAAGGCAATCAGAGATATGAAGATAGGGAAGGCAACCGGGCCATCGGGTATAGCTGCCGAGATGCTGAAGGCATCTGGGTCTGTAGGTCACACTATAACCACACGTATCGTTAACCAGGTAATACTAGAGGGGGCCATACCAAAAGATTGGTGCAGTAGCATCATTGTCAACTGCTACAAAGGTAAAGGTGATGCACTAGATAGAGGAAACTATAGAGGTATAAAGTTGATGGACCAGGTCATGAAAGTAACAGAAAGAGTTATAGCACAGCTGATTAGGGACCGGGTGAATATAGACGAGATGCAATTTGGGTTTGTACCAGGGAAAGGCACCACTGATGCGCTCTTCCTTGTGAGGCAATTACAGGAAAAGTACCTAGCTAAAAGTAAGCCACTCTACTTGGCATTTGTCGACCTTGAGAAAGCCTTTGACAGAGTTCCACGTGCAGTAATCTGGTGGGCTCTTAGAAAACTAGGAGTAGATGAATGGCTTGTGAAAGCGGTACAAGCCATGTATAGGGGAGCAGTCAGCAAAGTTAGGATTGGCAATGAGTATAGCGAGGAATTTAGCGTACAGGTTGGGGTCCACCAGGGCTCTGTTCTTAGCCCTCTCCTGTTCATCATAGTCCTGCAGGCAATAACGGAGGAGTTTAAGACCGGATGCCCATGGGAACTCCTGTATGCTGATGACCTCGCACTCATAGCTGAATCTATGGTAGAACTAGAGAATAAATTCCAAACCTGGAAGCAGGGACTAGAGAGAAAGGGCCTCAAAGTCAACATGACAAAGACTAAGGTCCTTATAAGTAGACGAGAAAACAGAACCCAGATCCCCTCAGGGAAATGGCCTTGCTCAGTATGTAGGAAAGGTGTAGGTAGGAACTCCATTCTTTGCCCCAAATGCAAACAATGGGTACACAAGAGATGTAGCGGGATCTCAGGAAGCTTAATTAAGAATGTAGGATTCACATGCAGCAGCTGTGCTGAAACAGCAAGCAAACAGCCACAGGAAACAAGTACCACCAATCTCTGGGAGGGCCCTGTAGAAACAGTAGACAGCTTCTGCTACCTAGGTGACCGAATTAGCAACGGAGGTGGGTGCTCAGAAAGTACAATAACTAGGGTAAGAACGGGATGGAAGAAGTTTAGGGAACTACTACCACTGCTAGCTGCAAAAGGCTTCTCCCTCAGAATGAAAGGCAGACTGTATGATGCGTGTATCCGAACAGCGATGTTGCATGGTAGTGAGACCTGGGCGCTGAAGGTGGAAGACTTACGTAGATTAGAGAGAAACGAAGCCTGCATGCTCCGATGGATGTGTAACAGTAATATACGTGAACGACAAAGCATAAATGAATTGAGAGAGAGACTGAGCATAAGAGGAATCAAATGCTGCGTGCAGGAGAGGCGGTTACGCTGGTATGGACATGTGATGCGTATGAAGGATGACAGCTGCATAAAAAGGTGCAGAGCACTAGAAGTTGATGGAAACCGCGGAGTGGGGAGACCCAAGATGACTTGGGATGAGGTGATAAAAGCCGACCTTACCCAACTACACCTCTCAAAGTCAATGACACACGACCGTGACTTCTGGCGTCACGCAGTAATACAGGGTACCCGACCTCCCATGGGTACATGCTGAAGCATATAAACAATATGCCCCCCACCGCAAGGTGGTCGTGGAGGTGCCACGGCAAAAAAGCACCCAGCCCACACTGTAAAGTGGACGTGTAGGCGCCACGAAAAAGCACCCAGCACTCACTGTAAATGAGGTTGGTGTTAGGAAGGGCATCCAGCTGTAGAAATCAAGCCAGATCAGTTCCTGTATGAGCAAGGCATGGTCAGCCGACCAGACACTGCCCACAACAGGACAACCCGTCTAACCCATGCTAGCGTGGAAGAACGGACGTAAAACGGTGATGATGATGATGATGATGATACATTATATTAGACAGAGCTACGGTGGGGGTGATATCTAAATATTGATAAATACATTAGATTAGACAGAGCTACAGTGGGGAGATGTCTAAATATTGATATATACCTTATATTAGGCCGAGTTACAGTGGGGAGATGTCTAAATATATATGAACATTATATTAGGCAGACCTACTGTGGGGGAGATGTCTAAATATAGATATATACATTACATTAGGCAGAGCTACGGTGGGGGAGATGTCTAAATATTGATATATACATTGTATTAGACAGAGCTATAGTGGGGGAGATATCTAAATATTGATATATACATTAGATTAGACAGAGGTACAGTGGGGAGATGTATAAATATTGATATATACATTATATTAGGCAGAGTTACAGTGGGGAGATGTCTAAATATTGATATATACATTATGTTTGGAAGAGCTACAGTGGGGGAGAGGTCTAAATATTGATATATACATTAGATTAGACAGAGCTATAGTGGGGGAGATGTCTAGATATATATATATACATTAGATTAGGCAGAGCTACTTGTGGGGGAGATGTCTATATATTGCTATATACATTATATTAGGCAGAGCTACTGTGGGTGAGATGTCTAAATATTGATATATACATTATATTTGGCAGAGCTTCAGTGGGGAGATGTCTAATTATTGATATATACATTAGATTAGGCAGAGTTACAGTGGGGGAGATGTCTAAATATTGATATATACATTAGATTAGACAGAGCTACAATTGGGGAGATGTCTAAATATTGATATATACATTAGATTAAGCAGAGCTACAGTGGGGGAGATGTCTAGATATTGATATATACATTATATTAGGCAGAGCCACAATTGGGGAGATGTCTAAATATAGATATATATATTATATTTGGCAGAGCTACAGTGGGGTAGATGTCTAAATATTGATATATACATTAGATTAGGCCGAGTTACAGTGGGGAGATGTCTAAATATAGATATATACATTATATTTGGCAGAGCTACAGTGGGGAGATGTCTAAATATTGATATATACATTATATTTGGCAGAGCTACAGTGGGGAGATGTCTAAATATAGATATATACATTAGATTAGACAGAGCTGCAGTGGGACATGTCTAAATATAGATATATACATTATATTAGACAGAGGTAGAGTGGGGAGATGTCTAAATATTGATATATAGATTATATTAGACAGAGGTACAGTGGGGAGATGTCTAAATATTGATATATACATTATATTAGGCAGAGTTACAGTGGGGAGATGTCTGAATATTGATATATATACATTATATTAGGCAGAGCTACAGTGGGGGAGATGTCTAAATATTGATTATATACATTAGATTAGGCAGAGCTACAGTGGGGGAGATTTCTAAATATTGATATATACATTAGATTAGACAGAGCTACAGTGGATGAGATGTCTAAATATTGATATATACATTATATTAGACAGAGTTACAGTGGGGGAGATGTCTAAATATTGATATATACATTATATTAGGCAGATCTACAGTGGGGAGATGTCTAAATATAGATATATATACATTAGATTAGACAGAGCTACAGTTGGGGAGATGTCTAAATACTGGTATATACATTATATTAGGCAGAGCTACTGTGGAGGAGATGTCTAAATATAGATATATATACATCAGATTAGGCAGAGCTACAGTGGGGGAGATGTCTAAATATAGATATATATACATTAGATTACACAGAGCTATAGTGGGGGAGATGTCTAAATATTGATATATACATTAGATTAGGCAGAGCTACAGTGGGGGAGATGTCTAACTATTGATATATACATTAGATTAGTCAGAGCTACACCGGGGAGATGTCTAAATATTGATATATACATTAGATTAGGCAGAGCTACAGTGGGGGAGATGTCTAAATATTGATATATACATTAGATTAGTCAGAGCTACAGTGGGGAGATGTCTAAATATTGATATATACATTAGATTAGGCAGAGCTACAGTGGGGGAGAAGTCTAAATATTGATATATACATTGTATTAGACAGAGCTATAGTGGGGGAGATGTCTAAATATAGATATATACATTAGATTAGGCAGAGTTACAGTGGGGGAGATGTCTAAATATTGATATATACATTAGATTAGTCAGAGCTACACTGGGGAGATGTCTAAATATTGATATATACATTAGATTAGGCAGAGCTACAGTGGGGGAGATGTCTAAATATTGATATATACATTAGATTAGGCAGAGCTACAGTGGGGAGATGTCTGAATATTGATATATACATTAGATTAGGCAGAGCTACAGTGGGGGTGATGACTAAATAATGATATATACATTAGATTAGGCGGAGTTACAGTGGGATGATGTCTAAATATTGATATATACATTAGATTAGGCAGAGCTACAGTGGGGGAGATGTCTAAATATTGATATATACATTAGATTAGGCAGAGCTACAGTGGGGAAGATGACTAAATAATGATATATACATTAGATTAGGCGGAGTTACAGTGGGATGATGTCTAAATATTGATATATACATTAGATTAGGCAGAGCTACGGTTGGGGAGATGTCTAAATATTGATATATACGTTGTATTAGACAGAGTTACAGTGGGAGAGATGTCTAAATATTGATATATACATCATAGTTGGCAGAGTTACAGTGGGGAGATGTCTGAATATTGATATATACATTAGATTAGACCGAGCTACTCTGGGCGAGATGTCTAAATATTGATATATACATTAGATTAGGCAGAGTTACAGTGGGAGATGTCTAAACATAGATATATACATTACATTAGGCAGAGCTATAGTGGGGGAGATGTCTAAATATTGATATATACATTAGATTAGGCAGAGCTACAGTGGGGGAGATGTCTAAATATAGATATATATACATTAGCTTAGACAGAGCTATAGTGGGGGAGATGTCTAAATATTGATATATACATTATATTAGGCAGAGCTACTGTGGGGGAGATGTCTAAATATCGATATATATACGTTAGATTAGGCAGAGCTACAGTGGGGGAGATGTCTAAATATAGATATATATATTATATTAGGCAGTGCTACGATTTGGGAGTTGTCTTAATATTGATATATACATTATATTAGACAGAGCTACGGTGGGGGTGATGTCTAAATATTGATATATACATTGTATTAGACAGAGTTACAGTGGGGAGATGTCTGAATATTAATATATACATTAGATTAGACAGAGTTACAGTGGGGGAAAAGTCTAAATATAGATATATATATATTAGATTAGGCAGAGCTACAGTGGGGCAGATGTCTAAATACTGATATATACATTATATTAGGCAGAGCTACAATTGGGGAGATGTCTAAATATTGATATATACATTAGATTAGGCAGAGTTACAGTGGGAGATGTCTAAATTTTGATATATACATTGTATTAGACAGAGCTATAGTGGGGGAGATGTCTAAATATTGATATATACATAATATTAGGCAGTGCTACAATTGGGGAGTTGTCTAAATATTGATATATACATTATATTTGGCAGAGCTACAGTGGGGGAGATGTCTAAATATTGTTTCTACTTTTGGCACAAGGCCAGCAATTATCCCAGTACATTACTGGTACTTTATTTTATCGACCCCGTAAGGATAAAAGGCAAAGTAAACCTCGGCGGGAATTGAACTCAGATTCTAAAGGGACGTAACTATGCTGGAAAGCATATCCTAGCCTCTACCAATACTGCCAATTCACCGCCTTAGTGGGGGAGTTGTCTAAATATTGATATATACCTTATATTTGGCAGAGTTAGAGTGTGGAGATGTCTAAATATTGATATATACATTATATTAAGCAGAGTTACAGTGGGGGAGATGTCTAAATATAGATATATACCAATCAAACCTAGCATGCCATTTCCACTGCTGCTGCTACTACCTGCCTAACTAACTCTCTCCTCCTCTGGCGCATCCCAACACACCCTGCCATTACCCCACCACCACTGTCCTTCTAGCCCTCAATTTTCCCACCGTTATGGATGGATGAGCTGGGAATACACGAGCAACTCTGAATCAATAGATGAAATATGAATCTGCGAGCTACCAAGCACCCACGTGAAGCGCCAACCCAGAGACCCTCCCCTACGAGTGTCGACAAATGCCCAAAACTCCGAGTTGGTACCATCAATGTAGGCTCAATGAAAGGAAGAGCAGGAGAAATCGTAGAAATGCTAGAGCGAAAGGAAGTTGATGTATGCTGTGTGCAAGAGACTAGATGGAGAGGAGGGTCTGCTAGAGTCCTTGTAGGAAAAAGCCAGTGCTACAAATTTTTCTGGGTGGGAAATGACGATGGGATGGGTGGTGTAGGTATACTATTAGCTGACAAGTGGGTAGATAAAGTAATCTCAGTGTACAGGGTAAATGCAAGAATCATTAAACTCAGACTAGTCCTGAATAAGACAATTACCACAATAATATCAGCTTACGCACCCCAATCGGGGCTGCCAGACGAACTTAAGGATAGGTTTTACGAGTCCCTAATACACACTACTGCTCTAACAGACGACAAGGACTTCCTAATCATTGCAGGAGATTTTAACGGACACGTAGGTAAACACTGCGACGGCTTCAATAGAGTACATGGAGGCCATGGAGTTGGCACAAGGAATGAGGAAGGATTCAGACTTCTAGAATTCTGCGACGCCAATGACATGTCGATATGTAACACAAACTTTAAAAAACCCGACAACCACCTGATCACCTATAGATCAGGGGAGCACTCTAGTCAGTTAGATTTTATCCTCATCAGAGGACGTGACAGATGGACGGTCGTAAACACAAAAGCCTTCCCTAGTGAGGAATGTACATCCCAACATAGCTTAGTTGTCAGCGACCTCACGGTCAGAACTAGACGAGCCCTGAAACAGAGGCCAACCTGGAGAAGAAAGATCTGGAAGCTGAAAGTCCCCTCAACCAGTAACAGATTTAAAGATATTTTACTCAACGCCTACGACAGTAAAGAAGAACAGATAGAGACATTTAACGTAGAAGAGAACTGGGAGTTCCTAAAAAATAACTTACTAGAGGCGACGGATGAGGTTTGTGGCTGGAGTAAGACCTCAAGCAGGAGGAGAGTGACTTGGTGGTGGAACAATAAGGTAGATGAAGCAGTCAAGGCCAAGAGACAGGCATGGAAAGAATGGAAGAACGGGGGGAGCAGGGTACATTACATAGAGACCAAGAGGGAAGCTAGGCGACAAGTATACTTAGCTAGGAGGGAAGCAGAGGATAGAAAATTCAAGCATGTTTTACAACGTGAGGACCAGAAACAGGAGGTATTCAAGATTGCGAGGCAGTGTGTCAGAGATAGTTGTGATGTCATTGGAGAGAAGTGTATCCGGAATGATAAAGGTGAGCTTGCCCTCACAAGTGCTGAGAAGAAAGATGCATGGAAGAGTCATTATGATAGATTACTAAATGAGGAGAATGCATGGGAAGAAGAGACCCTACCCCACGTAGCCCCTATAGAGGGACCAGCAGTACAAGTCAGCGGCAGCGTAGTAAGTAAGGCAATCAGAGATATGAAGATAGGGAAGGCAACCGGGCCATCGGGTATAGCTGCCGAGATGCTGAAGGCATCTGGGTCTGTAGGTCACACTATAACCACACGTATCGTTAACCAGGTAATACTAGAGGGGGCCATACCAAAAGATTGGTGCAGTAGCATCATTGTCAACTGCTACAAAGGTAAAGGTGATGCACTAGATAGAGGAAACTATAGAGGTATAAAGTTGATGGACCAGGTCATGAAAGTAACAGAAAGAGTTATAGCACAGCTGATTAGGGACCGGGTGAATATAGACGAGATGCAATTTGGGTTTGTACCAGGGAAAGGCACCACTGATGCGCTCTTCCTTGTGAGGCAATTACAGGAAAAGTACCTAGCTAAAAGTAAGCCACTCTACTTGGCATTTGTCGACCTTGAGAAAGCCTTTGACAGAGTTCCACGTGCAGTAATCTGGTGGGCTCTTAGAAAACTAGGAGTAGATGAATGGCTTGTGAAAGCGGTACAAGCCATGTATAGGGGAGCAGTCAGCAAAGTTAGGATTGGCAATGAGTATAGCGAGGAATTTAGCGTACAGGTTGGGGTCCACCAGGGCTCTGTTCTTAGCCCTCTCCTGTTCATCATAGTCCTGCAGGCAATAACGGAGGAGTTTAAGACCGGATGCCCATGGGAACTCCTGTATGCTGATGACCTCGCACTCATAGCTGAATCTATGGTAGAACTAGAGAATAAATTCCAAACCTGGAAGCAGGGACTAGAGAGAAAGGGCCTCAAAGTCAACATGACAAAGACTAAGGTCCTTATAAGTAGACGAGAAAACAGAACCCAGATCCCCTCAGGGAAATGGCCTTGCTCAGTATGTAGGAAAGGTGTAGGTAGGAACTCCATTCTTTGCCCCAAATGCAAACAATGGGTACACAAGAGATGTAGCGGGATCTCAGGAAGCTTAATTAAGAATGTAGGATTCACATGCAGCAGCTGTGCTGAAACAGCAAGCAAACAGCCACAGGAAACAAGTACCACCAATCTCTGGGAGGGCCCTGTAGAAACAGTAGACAGCTTCTGCTACCTAGGTGACCGAATTAGCAACGGAGGTGGGTGCTCAGAAAGTACAATAACTAGGGTAAGAACGGGATGGAAGAAGTTTAGGGAACTACTACCACTGCTAGCTGCAAAAGGCTTCTCCCTCAGAATGAAAGGCAGACTGTATGATGCGTGTATCCGAACAGCGATGTTGCATGGTAGTGAGACCTGGGCGCTGAAGGTGGAAGACTTACGTAGATTAGAGAGAAACGAAGCCTGCATGCTCCGATGGATGTGTAACAGTAATATACGTGAACGACAAAGCATAAATGAATTGAGAGAGAGACTGAGCATAAGAGGAATCAAATGCTGCGTGCAGGAGAGGCGGTTACGCTGGTATGGACATGTGATGCGTATGAAGGATGACAGCTGCATAAAAAGGTGCAGAGCACTAGAAGTTGATGGAAACCGCGGAGTGGGGAGACCCAAGATGACTTGGGATGAGGTGATAAAAGCCGACCTTACCCAACTACACCTCTCAAAGTCAATGACACACGACCGTGACTTCTGGCGTCACGCAGTAATACAGGGTACCCGACCTCCCATGGGTACATGCTGAAGCATATAAACAATATGCCCCCCACCGCAAGGTGGTCGTGGAGGTGCCACGGCAAAAAAGCACCCAGCCCACACTGTAAAGTGGACGTGTAGGCGCCACGAAAAAGCACCCAGCACTCACTGTAAATGAGGTTGGTGTTAGGAAGGGCATCCAGCTGTAGAAATCAAGCCAGATCAGTTCCTGTATGAGCAAGGCATGGTCAGCCGACCAGACACTGCCCACAACAGGACAACCCGTCTAACCCATGCTAGCGTGGAAGAACGGACGTAAAACGGTGATGATGATGATGATGATGATACATTATATTAGACAGAGCTACGGTGGGGGTGATATCTAAATATTGATAAATACATTAGATTAGACAGAGCTACAGTGGGGAGATGTCTAAATATTGATATATACCTTATATTAGGCCGAGTTACAGTGGGGAGATGTCTAAATATATATGAACATTATATTAGGCAGACCTACTGTGGGGGAGATGTCTAAATATAGATATATACATTACATTAGGCAGAGCTACGGTGGGGGAGATGTCTAAATATTGATATATACATTGTATTAGACAGAGCTATAGTGGGGGAGATATCTAAATATTGATATATACATTAGATTAGACAGAGGTACAGTGGGGAGATGTATAAATATTGATATATACATTATATTAGGCAGAGTTACAGTGGGGAGATGTCTAAATATTGATATATACATTATGTTTGGAAGAGCTACAGTGGGGGAGAGGTCTAAATATTGATATATACATTAGATTAGACAGAGCTATAGTGGGGGAGATGTCTAGATATATATATATACATTAGATTAGGCAGAGCTACTTGTGGGGGAGATGTCTATATATTGCTATATACATTATATTAGGCAGAGCTACTGTGGGTGAGATGTCTAAATATTGATATATACATTATATTTGGCAGAGCTTCAGTGGGGAGATGTCTAATTATTGATATATACATTAGATTAGGCAGAGTTACAGTGGGGGAGATGTCTAAATATTGATATATACATTAGATTAGACAGAGCTACAATTGGGGAGATGTCTAAATATTGATATATACATTAGATTAAGCAGAGCTACAGTGGGGGAGATGTCTAGATATTGATATATACATTATATTAGGCAGAGCCACAATTGGGGAGATGTCTAAAT
Source organism: Eledone cirrhosa (assembly GCA_964016885.1). NCBI lineage: Eukaryota > Metazoa > Mollusca > Cephalopoda > Octopoda > Eledonidae > Eledone > Eledone cirrhosa. The sequence continues at coordinate 361,952,310 of OZ024742.1, read as the reverse complement.
ATAGATATATATATTATATTTGGCAGAGCTACAGTGGGGTAGATGTCTAAATATTGATATATACATTAGATTAGGCCGAGTTACAGTGGGGAGATGTCTAAATATAGATATATACATTATATTTGGCAGAGCTACAGTGGGGAGATGTCTAAATATTGATATATACATTATATTTGGCAGAGCTACAGTGGGGAGATGTCTAAATATAGATATATACATTAGATTAGACAGAGCTGCAGTGGGACATGTCTAAATATAGATATATACATTATATTAGACAGAGGTAGAGTGGGGAGATGTCTAAATATTGATATATAGATTATATTAGACAGAGGTACAGTGGGGAGATGTCTAAATATTGATATATACATTATATTAGGCAGAGTTACAGTGGGGAGATGTCTGAATATTGATATATATACATTATATTAGGCAGAGCTAAAGTGGGAGAGATGTCTAAATACTGATATATACATTATATTAGGCAGAGCTACAGTGAGGAGATGTCTAAATATTGATACATACATTATATTAGGCAGAGCTACCATTGGAGAGATGTCTAAATATTTATATATATATTATATTTGGCAGAGCTACAGTGGGGAGATGTCTAAATATTGATATGTACATTAGATTAGACAAAGATACGGTGGGAGAGATGTCTAAATATTGATATATACATTAGATTAGACAGAGCTACAGTGGGGAGATGTCTAAATATTGATATATACCTTATATTAGGCCGAGTTACAGTGGGGAGATGTCTAAATATTGATATATACATTATATTAGGCAGAGTGACAGTGGGGAGATGTCTGAATTGAGATATATACATTATATTAGGCAGAGCTGCAGTGTGGGAGATGTCTAAATATTGATATATACATTAGATTAGACAGAGCTACAGTGGGGGAGATGTCTAAATATTGATATATACATTAGATTAGACAGAGTTACAGTAGGGGAGATATCTAAAAATAGATATATACATTATATTAGACAGAGCTACAGTGGGGGAGATGTCTAAATATAGATATATACATTATATTAGGCAGAGCTACTGTGGTTGAGATGTCTAAATATTGATATATACATTATATTTGGAAGAGCTACAGTGGGGAGATGTCTAAATGTTGATATATACATTAGATTATGCAGAGCTACAGTGGGGGAGATGTCTAAATATTGATATATACATTATATATGGAAGAGGTACAGTGGCGAGATGTCTAAATATTGATATATACATTATATTAGGCAGAGCTACCATTGGAGAGATGTCTAAATATAGATATATACATTATATTAGACAGAGGTAGAGTGGGGAGATGTCTAAATATTGATATATACATTATATTAGACAGAGGTACAGTGGGGAGATGTCTAAATATTGATATAGACATTAGATTAGGCAGAGCTACACTGGGGAGATGTCTAAATATAGATATATACATTATATTAGGCAAAGCTACAGTGGGGGAGATGTCTAAATATTGATATATACATTATATTTGGCAGAGGTACAGTGGCGAGATGTCTAAATATTGATATATACATTATATTAGGCAGAGTTAAATTGGGGAGATGTCTGAATATTGATATATACATTATATTAGGCAGAGCTACAGTGGGGGAGATGTCTAATTACTGATATATACATTATATTAGGCAGAGCTACAGTGGGGAGATGTCTAAATATTGATATATACATTATATTTGGCAGAGCTACAGTGGGGAGATGTCTAAATATTGATACATACATTATATTAGGCAGAGCTACCATTGGAGAGATGTCTAAATATTTATATATATATTATATTTGGCAGAGCTACAGTGGGGAGATGTCTAAATATTGATATGTACATTAGATTAGACAAAGATACGGTGGGGGAGATGTCTAAATATTGATATATACATTAGATTAGACAGAGCTTCAGTGGGGAGATGTCTAAATATAGATATATACATTTTATTAGGCAGAAATACAGTGGCGGAGATTTCTAAATATTTTCCATACATTAGATTAGGCAGAGCTACAGTGGGGTAGATGTCTAAATATTGATATATACGTTAGATTAGGCAGAGTTACAGTGGAAGAGATGTCTAAATATTGATATATACATTATATTAGGCAGAGTGACAGTGGGGAGATGTCTAAATTGAGATATATACATTATATTAGGCAGAGCTGCAGTGTGGGAGATGTCTAAATATTGATATATACATTAGATTAGACAGAGCTACAGTGGGGGAGATGTCTAAATATTTATATATACATTATATTTGGAAGAGCTACAGTGGGGAGATGTCTAAATGTTGATATATACATTAGATTAGGCAGAGCTACAGTGGGGGAGAGGTCTAAATATTGATATATACATTAGATTAGACAGAGCTATAGTGGGGGAGATGTCTAAATATTGATATATACATTATATTTGGCAGAGCTACAGTGGGGAGATGTCTAAATATTGATATATACATTATATTTGGCAGAGCTACTGTGGTTGAGATGTCTAAATATTGATATATACATTATATTTGGAAGAGCTACAGTGGGGAGATGTCTAAATATTGATATATACATTATATTTGGCAGAGCTACAGTGGGGAGATGTCTAAATATAGATATTTACATTAGATTAGACAGAGCTGCAGTGGGACATGTCTAAATATATATATATACATTATATTAGACAGAGGTAGAGAGGGGAGATGTCTAAATATTGATATATACATTATATTAGACAGAGGTACAGTGGGGAGATGTCTAAATATTGATATATACATTATATTAGGCAGAGTTACAGTGGGGAGATGTCTAAATATTGATATATACATTATATTTGGAAGAGCTACAGTGGGGAGATGTCTAAATGTTGATATATACATTAGATTTGGCAGAGCTACAGTGGGGGAGAGGTCTAAATATTGATATATACATTAGATTAGACAGAGCTATAGTGGGGGAGATGTCTAGATATATATATATACATTAGATTAGGCAGAGCTACTTGTGGGGGAGATGTCTATATATTGCTATATACATTATATTAGGCAGAGCTACTGTGGGTGAGATGTCTAAATATTGATATATACATTATATTTGGCAGAGCTTCAGTGGGGAGATGTCTAATTATTGATATATACATTAGATTAGGCAGAGTTACAGTGGGGGAGATGTCTAAATATTGATATATACATTAGATTAGACAGAGCTACAATTGGGGAGATGTCTAAATATATATAGATACATTAGATTAGGCAGAGCTACTTGTGGGGGAGATGTCTATATATTGCTATATACATTATATTAGGCAGAGCTACAATTGGGGAGATGTCTAAATATAGATATATACATTATATTTGGCAGAGCTACAGTGGGGGAGATGTCTAAATATTGATATATACATTAGATTAGACAGAGATACTGTGGGGGAGATGTCTAAATATTGATATATACATTATATTTGGCAGAGCTACAGTGGGGAGATGTCTAAATATAGATATATACGTTAGATTAGACAGAGCTGCAGTGGGAGATGTCTAAATATAGATATATACATTATATTAGACAGAGGTAGAGTGGGGAGATGTCTAAATATTGATATATACATTATATTAGACAGAGGTACAGTGGGGAGATGTCTAAATATTGATATAGACATTAGATTAGGCAGAGCTACACTGGGGAGATGTCTAAATATAGATATATACATTATATTAGGCAAAGCTACAGTGGGGGAGATGTCTAAATATTGATATATACATTATATTTGGCAGAGGTACAGTGGCGAGATGTCTAAATATTGATATATACATTATATTAGGCAGAGTTAAATTGGGGAGATGTCTGAATATTGATATATACATTATATTAGGCAGAGCTACAGTGGGGGAGATGTCTAATTACTGATATATACATTATATTAGGCAGAGCTACAGTGGGGAGATGTCTAAATATTGATATATACATTATATTTGGCAGAGCTACAGTGGGGAGATGTCTAAATATTGATATGTACATTAGATTAGACAGAGATACGGTTGGGGAGATGTCTAAATATTGATATATACATTAGATTAGACAGAGCTACAGTGGTGAGATGTCTAAATATTGATATATACCTTATATTAGGCCGAGTTACAGTGGGGAGATGTCTAAATATTGATATATACATCATATTAGACAGAGCTACAGTGGGGGAGATGTCTAAATATAGATATATACATTTTATTAGGCAGAAATACAGTGGCGGAGATTTCTAAATATTTTCCATACATTAGATTAGGCAGAGCTACAGTGGGGTAGATGTCTAAATATTGATATATACGTTAGATTAGGCAGAGTTACAGTGGGGAAGATGTCTAAATATTGATATATACATTATATTAGGCAGAGTGACAGTGGGGAGATGTCTAAATTGAGATATATACATTATATTAGGCAGAACTGCAGTGTGGGAGATGTCTAAATATTGATATATACATTAGATTAGACAGAGCTACAGTGGGGGAGATGTCTAAATATTGATATATACATTATATTTGGAAGAGCTACAGTGGGGAGATGTCTAAATGTTGAGATATACATTAGATTAGGCAGAGCTACAGTGGGGGAGAATTCTAAATATTGATATATACATTAGATTAGACAGAGCTATAGTGGGGGAGATGTCTATATATTGCTATATACATTATATTAGGCAGAGCTACTGTGGGAGATGTATAAATATTGATATATACATTATATTTGGCAGGGCTTCAGTGGGGAGATGTCTAATTATTGATATATACATTAGATTAGGCAGAGTTACAGTGGGGGAGATGTCTAAATATTGATATATACATTAGATTAGACAGAGCTATAGTGGGGGAGATGTCTAAATATAGATATATACATTAGATTAGGCAGAGTTACAGTGGGAGAGATGTCTAAATATTGATATATACATTAGATTAAGCAGAGCTACAGTGGGGGAGATGTCTAAATATTGATATATACATTATATTAGGCAGAACCACAATTGGGGAGATGTCTAAATATAGATATATACATTATATTTGGCAGAGCTACAGTGGGGGAGATGTCTAAATATTGATATATACATTAGATTAGACAGAGATACGGGGGGGGAGATGTCTAAATATTGATATATACCTTATATTAGGCCGAGTTACAGTGGGGAGATGTCTAAATATAGATATATACATTATATTTGGCAGAGCTACAGTGGGGAGATGTCTAAATATAGATATATACATTAGATTAGACAGAGCTGCAGTGGGACATGTCTAAATATAGATATATACATTATATTAGACAGAGGTAGAGTGGGGAGATGTCTAAATATTGATATATACATTATATTAGACAGAGGTACAGTGGGGAGATGTCTAAATATTGATATATACATTAGATTAGGCAGAGCTACAGTGGGGAGATGTCTAAATATAGATATATATACATTATATTAGGCAAAGCTACAGTGGGGGGATTTCTAAATATTGATATATACATTATATTTGGCAGAGCTACATTGGGGAGATGTCTGAATATTGATATATACATTATATTAGGCTGAGTTACATTGGGGAGATGTCTGAATATTGATATATACATTATATTAGGCAGAGCTACAGTGGGGGAGATGTCTAAATACTGATATATACATTATATTAGGCAGAGCTACAGTGGGAGATGTCTAAATATTGATATATACATTATATTAGGCAGAGCTACAATTGGAGAGATGTCTAAATATTTATATATACATTATATTTGGCAGAGCTACAGTGGGGAGATGTCTAAATATTGATATGTACATTAGATTAGACAGAGATACGGTGGGGGAGATGTCTAAATATTGATATATACCTTATATTAGGCCAAGTTACAGTGGGGAGATGTCTAAATATTGATATATACATTATATTAGACAGAGCTACAGTGGGGGAGATGTCTAAATATAGATATATACATTTTATTAGGCAGAAATACAGTGGCGGAGATTTCTAAATATTTTCCATACATTAGATTAGGCAGAGCTACAATGGGGTAGATGTCTAAATATTGATATATACGTTAGATTAGGCAGAGTTACAGTGGGGAGATGTCTAAATATTGATATATACATTAGATTAAGCAGAGCGACAGTGGGGGAGTTGTCTAAATATTGATATATACATTATATTAGGCAGAGAGACAGTGGGGAGATGTCTGAATTGAGATATATACATTATATTAGGCAGAGCTGCAGTGTGGGAGATGTCTAAATATTGATATATACATTAGATTAGACAGAGCTACAGTGGGGGAGATGGCTAAATATTGATATATACATTAGATTAGACAGAGTTACAGTAGGGGAGATATCTAAAAATAGATATATACATTATATTACACAGAGCTACAGTGGGGGAGATGTCTAAATATAGATATATACATTATATTAGGCAGAGCTACTGTGGTTGAGATGTCTAAATATTGATATATACATTGTATTTGGCAGAGCTACAGTGGGGAGATGTCTAAATATAGATATATACATTAGATTAGACAGAGCTGCAGTGGGGAGAAGTCTAAATATAGATATATACATTATATTAGGCAAAGCTACAGTGGGGGAGATGTCTAAATATAGATATATACATTATATTAGGCAAAGCTACAGTGCGGGAGATGTCTAAATATTGATATATACATTATATTTGGCAGAGCTACAGTGGCGAGATGTCTAAATATTGATATATACATTATATTAGGCAGAGTTACATTGGGGAGATGTCTGAATATTGATATATACATTATATTAGGCAGAGCTACAATGGGGGAGATGTCTAATTACTGATATATACATTATATTAGGCAGAGCTACAGTGGGGAGATGTGTAAATATTGATATATACATTATATTAGGCAGAGCTACAATTGGAGAGATGTCTAAATATTTATATATACATTATATTTGGCAGAGCTACAGTGGGGAGATGTCTAAATATTGATATGTACATTAGATTAGACAGAGATACGGTGGGGGAGATGTCTAAATATTGATATATACATTAGATTAGACAGAGCTACAGTGGGGAGATGTCTAAATATTGATATATACCTTATATTAGGCCGAGTTACAGTGGGGAGATGTCTAAATATTGATATATACATTATATTAGACAGAGCTACAGTGGAGGAGATGTCTAAATATAGATATATACATTTTATTAGGCAGAAATACAGTGGCGGAGATTTCTAAATATTTTCCATACATTAGATTAGGCAGAGCTACAGTGGGGTAGATGTCTAAATATTGATATATACGTTAGATTAGGCAGAGTTACAGTGGGGGAGATGTCTAAATATTGATATATACATTATATTAGGCAGAGTGACAGTGGGAGATGTCTAAATTGAGATATATACATTATATTAGGCAGAGCTGCAGTGTGGGAGATGTCTAAATATTGATATATACATTAGATTAGACAGAGCTACAGTTGGGGAGATGTCTAAATATTGATATATACATTATATTTGGAAGAGCTGCAGTGGGGAGATGTCTAAATGTTGATATATAGATTAGATTAGGCAGAGCTACAGTGGGGGAGAGGTCTAAATATTGATATATACATTAGATTAGACAGAGCTATAGTGGGGGAGATGTCTAAATATATATATATACATTAGATTAGGCAGAGCTACTTGTGAGGGAGATGTCTATATATTGCTATATACATTATATTAGGCAGAGCTACTGTGGGTGAGATGTCTAAATATTGATATATACATTATATTTGGCAGAGCTTCAGTGGGGAGATGTCTAATTATTGATATATACATTAGATTAGGCAGAGCTATAGTGGGGGAGATGTCTAAATATAGATATATACATTAGATTAGGCAGAGTTACAGTGGGAGAGATGTCTAAATATTGATATATACATTATATTAGGCAGAGCTACAATTGGGCAGATGTCTAAATATTGATATATACATTAGATTAAGCAGAGCTACAGTGGGAGAGATGTCTAAATATTGATATATACATTATATTAGGCAGAGCCACAATTGGGGAGATGTCTAAATATAGATATATACATTATATTTGGCAGAGCTACAGTGGGGAGATGTCTAAATATAGATATATACATTAGATTAGACAGAGATACGGTGGGGGAGATGTCTAAATATTGATATATACCTTATATTAGGCCGAGTTACAGTGGGGAGATGTCTAAATATAGATATATACATTATATTTGGCAGAGCTACAGTGGGGAGATGTCTAAATATAGATATATACATTAGATTAGACAGAGCTGCAGTGGGACATGTCTAAATATAGATATATACATTATATTAGACAGAGGTAGAGTGGGGAGATGTCTAAATATTGATATATACATTATATTAGACAGAGGTACAGTGGGGAGATTTCTAAATATTGATATATACATTAGATTAGGCAGAGCTACAGTGGGGAGATGTCTAAATATAGATATATATACATTATATTAGGTAAAGCTACAGTGGGGGGATTTCTAAATATTGATATATACATTATATTTGGCAGAGCTACAGTGGCGAGATGTCTAAATATTGATATATACATTATATTAGGCTGAGTTACATTGGGGAGATGTCTGAATATTGATATATACATTATATTAGGCAGAGCTACAGTGGGGGAGATGTCTAATTACTGATATATACATTATATTAGGCAGAGCTACAGTGGGAGATATCTAAATATTGATATATACATTATATTAGGCAGAGCTACAATTGGAGAGATGTCTAAATATTTATATATACATTATATTTGGCAGAGCTACAGTGGGGAGATGTCTAAATATTGATATGTACATTAGATTAGACAGAGATACGGTGGGGGAGATGTCTAAATATTGATATATACCTTATATTAGGCCAAGTTACAGTGGGGAGATGTCTAAATATTGATATATACATTATATTAGACAGAGCTACAGTGGGGGAGATGTCTAAATATAGATATATACATTTTATTAGGCAGAAATACAGTGGCGGAGATTTCTAAATATTTTCCATACATTAGATTAGGCAGAGCTACAATGGGGTAGATGTCTAAATATTGATATATACATTAGATTAGGCAGAGCTACAGTGGGGAGATGTCTAAATATTGATATATACATTATATTAGGCAGAGTGACAGTGGGGAGATGTCTGAATTGAGATATATACATTATATTAGGCAGAGCTGCAGTGTGGGAGATGTCTAAATATTGATATATACATTAGATTAGACAGAGCTACAGTGGGGGAGATGGCTAAATATTGATATATACATTAGATTAGACAGAGTTACAGTAGGGGAGATATCTAAAAATAGATATATACATTATATTACACAGAGCTACAGTGGGGGAGATGTCTAAATATAGATATATACATTATATTAGGCAGAGCTACTGTGGTTGAGATGTCTAAATATTGATATATACATTGTATTTGGAAGGGCTACAGTGGGGAGATGTCTAAATATTGATATATACATTAGATTAGACAGAGCTGCAGTGGGGAGAAGTCTAAATATAGATATATACATTATATTAGGCAAAGCTACAGTGGGGGAGATGTCTAAATATAGATATATACATTAGATTAGACAGAGCTGCAGTGGGACATGTCTAAATATATATATATAAATATATTAGACAGAGGTAGAGAGGGGAGATGTCTAAATATTGATATATACATTATATTAGACAGAGGTACAGTGGGGAGATGTCTAAATATTGATATATACATTATATTAGGCAGAGTTACAGTGGGGAGATGTCTGAATATTGATATATACATTATATTAGGCAGAGCTACAGTGGGGGAGATGTCTAAATATTGATATATACATTATATTAGGCAGAGCTACAGTGGGGAGATGTCTAAATGTTGACACATACATTATATTAGGCAGAGCTACAATTGGAGAGATGTCTAAATATTTATATATATATTATATTTGGCAGAGCTACAGTGGGGAGATGTCTAAATATTGATATATACATTATATTAGACAGAGCTACAGTGGGGGAGATGTCTAAATATAGATATATACATTTTATTAGGCAGAAATACAGTGGCGGAGATTTCTAAATATTTTCCATACATTAGATTAGGCAGAGCTACAGTGGGGTAGATGTCTAAATATTGATATATACGTTAGATTAGGCAGAGTTACAGTGGGGGAGATGTCTAAATATTGATATATACATTATATTTGGAAGAGCTACAGTGGGAAGATGTCTAAATGTTGATATATACATTAGATTAGGCAGAGCTACAGTGGGGGAGAGGTCTAAATATTGATATATACATTAGATTAGACAGAGCTATAGTGGGGGAGATGTCTAAATATATATATATACATTAGATTAGGCAGAGCTACTTGTGGGGGAGATGTCTATATATTGCTATATACATTATATTAGGCAGAGCTACTGTGGGTGAGATGTCTAAATATTGATATATACATTATATTTGGCAGAGCTTCAGTGGGGAGATGTCTAATTATTGATATATACATTAGATTAGGCAGAGTTACAGTGGGAGAGATGTCTAAATATTGATATATACATTAGATTAGACAGAGCTATAGTGGGGGAGATGTCTAAATATAGATATATACATTAGATTAGGCAGAGTTACAGTGGGAGAGATGTCTAAATATTGATATATACATTATATTAGGCAGAGCTACAATTGGGCAGATGTCTAAATATTGATATATACATTAGATTAAGCAGAGCTACAGTGGGAGAGATGTCTAAATATTGATATATACATTATATTAGGCAGAGCCACAATTGGGGAGATGTCTAAATATAGATATATACATTATATTTGGCAGAGCTACAGTGGGGAGATGTCTAAATATAGATATATACATTAGATTAGACAGAGATACGGTGGGGGAGATGTCTAAATATTGATATATACCTTATATTAGGCCGAGTTACAGTGGGGAGATGTCTAAATATAGATATATACATTATATTTGGCAGAGCTACAGTGGGGAGATGTCTAAATATAGATATATACATTAGATTAGACAGAGCTGCAGTGGGACATGTCTAAATATAGATATATACATTATATTAGACAGAGGTAGAGTGGGGAGATGTCTAAATATTGATATATACATTATATTAGACAGAGGTACAGTGGGGAGATTTCTAAATATTGATATATACATTAGATTAGGCAGAGCTACAGTGGGGAGATGTCTAAATATAGATATATATACATTATATTAGGCAAAGCTACAGTGGGGGGATTTCTAAATATTGATATATACATTATATTTGGCAGAGCTACAGTGGCGAGATGTCTAAATATTGATATATACATTATATTAGGCTGAGTTACATTGGGGAGATGTCTGAATATTGATATATACATTATATTAGGCAGAGCTACAGTGGTGGAGATGTCTAAATACTGATATATACATTATATTAGGCAGAGCTACAGTGGGAGATATCTAAATATTGATATATACATTATATTAGGCAGAGCTACAATTGGAGAGATGTCTAAATATTTATATATACATTATATTTGGCAGAGCTACAGTGAGGAGATGTCTAAATATAGATATATACATTACGTTAGGCAGAGCTACTGTGGGGTAGATGTCTAAATATTGATATATACGTTAGATTAGGCAGAGTTACAGTGGGGAGATGTCTAAATATTGATATATACATTAGATTAAGCAGAGCTACAGTGGGGGAGATGTCTAAATATTGATATATACATTATATTAGGCAGAGTGACAGTGGGGAGATGTCTGAATTGAGATATATACATTATATTAGGCAGAGCTGCAGTGTGGGAGATGTCTAAATATTGATATATACATTAGATTAGACAGAGCTACAGTGGGGCAGATGGCTAAATATTGATATATACATTAGATTAGACAGAGCTACAGTGGGGGAGATGTCTAAATATAGATATATACATTATATTAGGCAGAGCTACTGTGGTTGAGATGTCTAAATATTGATATATACATTGTATTTGGAAGAGCTACAGTGGGGAGATGTCTAAATATTGATATATACATTATATTTGGCAGAGCTACAGTGGGGAGATGTCTAAATATAGATATATACATTAGATTAGACAGAGCTGCAGTGGGGAGAAGTCTAAATATAGATATATACATTATATTAGGCAAAGCTACAGTGGGGGAGATGTCTAAATATAGATATATACATTATATTAGGCAAAGCTACAGTGGGGGAGATGTCTAAATATTGATATATACATTATATTTGGCAGAGCTACAGTGGCGAGATGTCTAAATATTGATATATACATTATATTAGGCAGAGTTACATTGGGGAGATGTCTGAATATTGATATATACATTATATTAGGCAGAGCTACAGTGGGGGAGATGTCTAATTACTGATATATACATTATATTAGGCAGAGCTACAGTGGGGAGATGTCTAAATATTGATATATACATTATATTAGGCAGAGCTACAATTGGAGAGATGTCTAAATATTTATATATACATTATATTTGGCAGAGCTACAGTGGGGAGATGTCTAAATATTGATATGTACATTAGATTAGACAGAGATACGGTGGGGGAGATGTCTAAATATTGATATATACATTAGATTAGACAGAGCTACAGTGGGGAGATGTCTAAATATTGATATATACCTTATATTAGGCCGAGTTACAGTGGGGAGATGTCTAAATATTGATATATACATTATATTAGACAGAGCTACAGTGGGGGAGATGTCTAAATATAGATATATACATTTTATTAGGCAGAAATACAGTGGCGGAGATTTCTAAATATTTTCCATACATTAGATTAGGCAGAGCTACAGTGGGGTAGATATCTAAATATTGATATATACGTTAGATTAGGCAGAGTTACAGTGGGGAGATGTCTAAATATTGATATATACATTAGATTAAGCAGAGCTACAGTGGGGGAGATGTCTAAATATTGATATATACATTATATTAGGCAGAGTGACAGTGGGGAGATGTCTGAATTGAGATATATACATTATATTAGGCAGAGCTGCAGTGTGGGAGATGTCTAAATATTGATATATACATTAGATTAGACAGAGCTACAGTGGGGGAGATGTCTAAATATTGATATATACATTAGATTAGACAGAGTTACAGTAGGGGAGATATCTAAAAATAGATATATACATTATATTAGACAGAGCTACAGTGGGGGAGATGTCTAAATATAGATATATACATTATATTAGTCAGAGCTACTGTGGTTGAGATGTCTAAATATTGATATATACATTATATTTGGAAGAGCTACAGTGGGGAGATGTCTAAATATTGATATATACATTATATTTGGCAGAGCTACAGTGGGGAGATGTCTAAATATAGATATATACATTAGATTAGACAGAGCTGCAGTGGGACATGTCTAAATATATATATATACATTATATTAGACAGAGGTAGAGAGGGGAGATGTCTAAATATTGATATATACATTATATTAGACAGAGGTACAGTGGGGAGATGTCTAAATATTGATATATACATTATATTAGGCAGAGTTACAGTGGGGAAATGTCTGAATATTGATATATACACTATATTAGGCAGAGCTACAGTGGGGGAGATGTCTAAATATTGATATATACATTATATTAGGCAGAGCTACAGTGGGGAGATGTCTAAATATTGATACATACATTATATTAGGCAGAGCTACAATTGGAGAGATGTCTAAATATTTATATATATATTATATTTGGCAGAGCTACAGTGGGGAGATGTTTAAATATTGATATGTACATTAGATTAGACAGAGATACGGTGGGGGAGATGTCTAAATATTGATATATACGTTAGATTAGACAGAGCTGCAGTGGGAGATGTCTAAATATAGATATATACATTATATTAGACAGAGGTAGAGTGGGGAGATGTCTAAATATTGATATATACATTATATTAGACAGAGGTACAGTGGGGAGATGTCTAAATATTGATATAGACATTAGATTAGGCAGAGCTACACTGGGGAGATGTCTAAATATAGATATATACATTATATTAGGCAAAGCTACAGTGGGGGAGATGTCTAAATATTGATATATACATTATATTTGGCAGAGGTACAGTGGCGAGATGTCTAAATATTGATATATACATTATATTAGGCAGAGTTACATTGGGGAGATGTCTGAATATTGATATATACATTATATTAGGCAGAGCTACAGTGGGGGAGATGTCTAATTACTGATATATACATTATATTAGGCAGAGCTACAGTGGGGAGATGTCTAAATATTGATATATACATTATATTTGGCAGAGCTACAGTGGGGAGATGTCTAAATATTGATATGTACATTAGATTAGACAGAGATATGGTGGGGGAGATGTCTAAATATTGATATATACATTACATTAGACAGAGCTACAGTGGGGAGATGTCTAAATATTGATATATACCTTATATTAGGCCGAGTTACAGTGGGGAGATGTCTAAATATTGATATATACATCATATTAGACAGAGCTACAGTGGGGGAGATGTCTAAATATAGATATATACATTTTATTAGGCAGAAATACAGTGGCGGAGATTTCTAAATATTTTCCATACATTAGATTAGGCAGAGCTACAGTGGGGTAGATGTCTAAATATTGATATATACGTTAGATTAGGCAGAGTTACAGTGGGGGAGATGTCTAAATATTGATATATACATTATATTAGGCAGAGTGACAGTGGGGAGATGTCTAAATTGAGATATATACATTATATTAGGCAGAACTGCAGTGTGGGAGATGTCTAAATATTGATATATACATTAGATTAGACAGAGCTACAGTGGGGGAGATGTCTAAATATTGATATATACATTATATTTGGAAGAGCTACAGTGGGGAGATGTCTAAATGTTGATATATACATTAGATTAGGCAGAGCTACAGTGGGGGAGAATTCTAAATATTGATATATACATTAGATTAGACAGAGCTACAGTGGGGGAGATGTCTAAATATATATATATACATTAGATTAGTCAGAGCTACTTGTGGGGGAGATGTCTATATATTGCTATATACATTATATTAGGCAGAGCTACTGTGGGTGAGATGCCTAAATATTGATATATACATTATATTTGGCAGAGCTTCAGTGGGGAGATGTCTAATTATTGATATATACATTAGATTAGGCAGAGTTACAGTGGGGGAGATGTCTAAATATTGATATATACATTAGATTAGACAGAGCTATAGTGGGGGAGATGTCTAAATATAGATATATACATTAGATTAGGCAGAGTTACAGTGGGAGAGATGTCTAAATATTGATATATACATTAGATTAAGCAGAGCTACAGTGGGGGAGATGTCTAAATATTGATATATACATTATATTAGGCAGAGCCACAATTGGGGAGATGTCTAAATATAGATATATACATTATATTTGGCAGAGCTACAGTGGGGGAGATGTCTAAATATTGATATATACATTAGATTAGACAGAGATACGGTGGAGGAGATGTCTAAATATTGATATATACCTTATATTAGGCCGAGTTACAGTGGGGAGATGTCTAAATATAGATATATACATTATATTTGGCAGAGCTACAGTGGGGAGATTTCTAAATATAGATATATACATTAGATTAGACAGAGCTGCAGTGGGACAAGTCTAAATATAGATATATACATTATATTAGACAGAGGTTGAGTGGGGAGATGTCTAAATATTGATATATACATTATATTAGACAGAGGTACAGTGGGGAGATGTCTAAATATTGATATATACATTAGATTAGGCAGAGCTACAGTGGGGAGATGTCTAAATATAGATATATATACATTATATTAGGCAAAGCTACAGTGGGGGGATTTCTAAATATTGATATATACATTATATTTGGCAGAGCTACAGTGGCGAGATGTCTAAATATTGATATATACATTATATTAGGCTGAGTTACATTGGGGAGATGTCTGAATATTGATATATACATTATATTAGGCAGAGCTACAGTGGGGGAGATGTCTAAATACTGATATATACATTATATTAGGCAGAGCTACAGTGGGAGATGTCTAAATATTGATATATACATTATATTAGGCAGAGCTACAATTGGAGAGATGTCTAAATATTTATATATACATTATATTTGGCAGAGCTACAGTGGGGAGATGTCTAAATATTGATATGTACATTAGATTAGACAGAGATACGGTGGGGGAGATGTCTAAATATTGATATATACCTTATATTAGGCCAAGTTACAGTGGGGAGATGTCTAAATATTGATATATACATTATATTAGACAGAGCTACAGTGGGGGAGATGTCTAAATATAGATATATACATTTTATTAGGCAGAAATACAGTGGCGGAGATTTCTAAATATTTTCCATACATTAGATTAGGCAAAGCTACAATGGGGTAGATGTCTAAATATTGATATATACATTAGATTAGGAAGAGTTACAGTGGGGAGATGTCTAAATATTGATATATACATTAGATTAAGCAGAGCGACAGTGGGGGAGTTGTCTAAATATTGATATATACATTATATTAGGCAGAGAGACAGTGGGGAGATGTCTGAATTGAGATATATACATTATATTAGGCAGAGCTGCAGTGTGGTAGATGTCTAAATATTGATATATACATTAGATTAGACAGAGCTACTGTGGTTGAGATGTCTAAATATTGATATATACATTGTATTTGGAAGAGCTACAGTGGGGAGATGTCTAAATATTGATATATACATTATATTTGGCAGAGCTACAGTGGGGAGATGTCTAAATATAGATATATACATTAGATTAGACAGAGCTGCAGTGGGGAGAAGACTAAATATAGATATATACATTATATTAGGCAAAGCTACAGTGGGGGAGATGTCTAAATATAGATATATACATTATATTAGGCAAAGCTACAGTGGGGGAGATGTCTAAATATTGATATATACATTATATTAGGCAGAGTTACATTGGGGAGATGTCTGAATATTGATATATACATTATATTAGGCAGAGCTACAGTGGGGGAGATGTCTAATTACTGATATATACATTATATTAGGCAGAGCTACAGTGTGGAGATGTGTAAATATTGATATATACATTATATTAGGCAGAGCTACAATTGGAGAGATGTCTAAATATTTATATATACATTATATTTGGCAGAGCTACAGTGGGGAGATGTCTAAATATTGATATGTACATTAGATTAGACAGAGATACGGTGGGGGAGATGTCTAAATATTGATATATACATTAGATTAGACAGAGCTACAGTGGGGAGATGTCTAAATATTGATATATACCTTATATTAGGCCGAGTTACAGTGGGGAGATGTCTAAATATTGATATATACATTATATTAGACAGAGGTACAGTGGGGGAGATGTCTAAATATAGATATATACATTTTATTAGGCAGAAATACAGTGGCGGAGATTTAGAAATATTTTCCATACATTAGATTAGGCAGAGCTACAGTGGGGTAGATGTCTAAATATTGATATATACGTTATATTAGGCAGAGTTACAGTGGGGAGATGTCTAAATATTGATATATACATTAGATTAAGCAGAGCTACAGTGGGGGAGATGTCTAAATATTGATATATACATTATATTAGGCAGAGTGACAGTGGGGGGATGTCTGAATTGAGTTATATATATTATATTAGGCAGAGCTGCAGTGTGGGAGATGTCTAAATATTGATATATACATTAGATTAGACAGAGCTACAGTGGGGGAGATGTCTAAATATTGATATATACATTAGATTAGACCGAGTTACAGTAGGGGAGATATCTAAAAATAGATATATACATTATATTAGACAGAGCTACAGTGGGGGAGATGTCTAAATATAGATATATACATTATATTAGGCAGAGCTACTGTGGTTGAGATGTCTAAATATTGATATATACATTATATTTGGAAGAGCTACAGTGGGGAGATGTCTAAATATTGATATATACATTATATTTGGCAGAGCTACAGTGGGGAGATGTCTGAATATAGATATATACATTAGATTAGACAGAGCTGCAGTGGAACATGTCTAAATATATATATATACATTATATTAGACAGAGGTAGAGAGGGGAGATGTCTAAATATTGATATATACATTATATTAGACAGAGGTACAGTGGGGAGATGTCTAAATATTGATATATACATTATATTAGGCAGAGTTACAGTGGGGAGATGTCTGAATATTGATATATACATTATATTAGGCAGAGCTACAGTGGGGGAGATGTCTAAATATTGACACATACATTATATTAGGCAGAGCTACAATTGGAGAGATGTCTAAATATTTATATATATATTATATTTGGCAGAGCTACAGAGGGGAGATGTCTAAATATTGATATATACATTATATTAGACAGAGCTACAGTGGAGGAGATGTCTAAATATAGATATATACATTTTATTAGGCAGAAATACAGTGGCGGAGATTTCTAAATATTTTCCATACATTAGATTAGGCAGAGCTACAGTGGGGTAGATGTCTAAATATTGATATATACGTTAGATTAGGCAGAGTTACAGTGGGGGAGATGTCTAAATATTGATATATACATTATATTAGGCAGAGTGACAGTGGGAGATGTCTAAATTGAGATATATACATTATATTAGGCAGAGCTGCAGTGTGGGAGATGTCTAAATATTGATATATACATTAGATTAGACAGAGCTACAGTGGGGGAGATGTCTAAATATTGATATATACATTATATTTGGAAGAGCTACAGTGGGGAGATGTCTAAATGTTGATATATACATTAGATTAGGCAGAGCTACAGTGGGGGAGAGGTCTAAATATTGATATATACATTAGATTAGACAGAGCTATAGTGGGGGAGATGTCTAAATATATATATATACATTAGATTAGGCAGAGCTACTTGTGGGGGAGATGTCTATATATTGCTATATACATTATATTAGGCAGAGCTACTGTGGGTGAGATGTCTAAATATTGATATATACATTATATTTGGCAGAGCTTCAGTGGGGAGATGTCTAATTATTGATATATACATTAGATTAGGCAGAGTTACAGTGGGGGAGATGTCTAAATATTGATATATACATTAGATTAGACAGAGCTATAGTGGGGGAGATGTCTAAATATAGATATATACATTAGATTAGGCAGAGTTACAGTGGGAGAGATGTCTAAATATTGATATATACATTATATTAGGCAGAGCTACAATTGGGCAGATGTCTAAATATTGATATATACATTAGATTAAGCAGAGCTACAGTGGGGGAGATGTCTAAATATTGATATATACATTATATTAGGCAGAGCCACAATTGGGGAGATGTCTAAATATAGATATATACATTATATTTGGCAGAGCTACAGTGGGGAGGTGTCTAAATATAGATATATACATTAGATTAGACAGAGATACGGTGGGGGAGATGTCTAAATATTGATATATACCTTATATTAGGCCGAGTTACAGTGGGGAGATGTCTAAATATAGATATATACATTATATTTGGCAGAGCTACAGTGGGGAGATGTCTAAATATAGATATATACATCAGATTAGACAGAGCTGCAGTGGGACATGTCTAAATATAGATATATACATTATATTAGACAGAGGTAGAGTGGGGAGATGTCTAAATATTGATATATACATTATATTAGACAGAGGTACAGTGGGGAGATTTCTAAATATTGATATATACATTAGATTAGGCAGAGCTACAGTGGGGAGATGTCTAAATATAGATATATATACATTATATTAGGCAAAGCTACAGTGGGGGGATTTCTAAATATTGATATATACATTATATTTGGCAGAGCTACAGTGGCGAGATGTCTAAATATTGATATATACATTATATTAGGCAGAGCTACAGTGGGGAGATGTCTAAATATTGATACATACATTATATTAGGCAGAGCTACAATTGGAGAGATGTCTAAATATTTATATATATATTATATTTGGCAGAGCTACAGTGGGGAGATGTTTAAATATTGATATGTACATTAGATTAGACAGAGATACGGTGGGGGAGATGTCTAAATATTGATATATACGTTAGATTAGACAGAGCTGCAGTGGGAGATGTCTAAATATAGATATATACATTATATTAGACAGAGGTAGAGTGGGGAGATGTCTAAATATTGATATATACATTATATTAGACAGAGGTACAGTGGGGAGATGTCTAAATATTGATATAGACATTAGATTAGGCAGAGCTACACTGGGGAGATGTCTAAATATAGATATATACATTATATTAGGCAAAGCTACAGTGGGGGAGATGTCTAAATATTGATATATACATTATATTTGGCAGAGGTACAGTGACGAGATGTCTAAATATTGATATATACATTATATTAGGCAGAGTTACATTGGGGAGATGTCTGAATATTGATATATACATTATATTAGGCAGAGCTACAGTGGGGGAGATGTCTAATTACTGATATATACATTATATTAGGCAGAGCTACAGTGGGGAGATGTCTAAATATTGATATATACATTATATTTGGCAGAGCTACAGTGGGGAGATGTCTAAATATTGATATGTACATTAGATTAGACAGAGATATGGTGGGGGAGATGTCTAAATATTGATATATACATTAGATTAGACAGAGCTACAGTGGGGAGATGTCTAAATATTGATATATACCTTATATTAGGCCGAGTTACAGTGGGGAGATGTCTAAATATTGATATATACATCATATTAGACAGAGCTACAGTGGGGGAGATGTCTAAATATAGATATATACATTTTATTAGGCAGAAATACAGTGGCGGAGATTTCTAAATATTTTCCATACATTAGATTAGGCAGAGCTACAGTGGGGTAGATGTCTAAATATTGATATATACGTTAGATTAGGCAGAGTTACAGTGGGGGAGATGTCTAAATATTGATATATACATTATATTAGGCAGAGTGACAGTGGGGAGATGTCTAAATTGAGATATATACATTATATTAGGCAGAACTGCAGTGTGGGAGATGTCTAAATATTGATATATACATTAGATTAGACAGAGCTACAGTGGGGGAGATGTCTAAATATTGATATATACATTATATTTGGAAGAGCTACAGTGGGGAGATGTCTAAATGTTGATATATACATTAGATTAGGCAGAGCTACAGTGGGGGAGAATTCTAAATATTGATATATACATTCGTTTAGACAGAGCTACAGTGGGGGAGATGTCTAAATATATATATATACATTAGATTAGTCAGAGCTACTTGTGGGGGAGATGTCTATATATTGCTATATACATTATATTAGGCAGAGCTACTGTGGGTGAGATGCCTAAATATTGATATATACATTATATTAGGCAGAGCTACAGTGGGGGAGATGTCTAATTACTGATATATACATTATATTAGGCAGAGCTACAGTGGGGAGATGTCTAAATATTGATATATACATTATATTAGGCAGAGCTACAATTGGAGAGATGTCTAAATATTTATATATACATTATATTTGGCAGAGCTACAGTGGGGAGATGTCTAAATATTGATATGTACATTAGATTAGACAGAGATACGGTGGGGGAGATGTCTAAATATTGATATATACATTAGATTAGACAGAGCTACAGTGGGGAGATGTCTAAATATTGATATATACCTTATATTAGGCCGAGTTACAGTGGGGAGATGTCTAAATATTGATATATACATTATATTAGACAGAGCTACAGTGGGGGAGATGTCTAAATATAGATATATACATTTTATTAGGCAGAAATACAGTGGCGGAGATTTCTAAATATTTTCCATACATTAGATTAGGCAGAGCTACAGTGGGGTAGATGTCTAAATATTGATATATACGTTAGATTAGGCAGAGTTACAGTGGGGAGATGTCTAAATATTGATATATACATTAGATTAAGCAGAGCTACAGTGGGGGAGATGTCTAAATATTGATATATACATTATATTAGGCAGAGTGACAGTGGGGAGATGTCTGAATTGAGATATATACATTATATTAGGCAGAGCTGCAGTGTGGGAGATGTCTAAATATTGATATATACATTAGATTAGACAGAGCTACAGTGGGGGAGATGTCTAAATATTGATATATACATTAGATTAGACAGAGTTACAGTAGGGGAGATATCTAAAAATAGATATATACATTATATTAGACAGAGCTACAGTGGGGGAGATGTCTAAATATAGATATATACATTATATTAGGCAGAGCTACTGTGGTTGAGATGTCTAAATATTGATATATACATTATATTAGGCCGAGTTACAGTGGGGAGATGTCTAAATATTGATATATACATTATATTAGACAGAGCTACAGTGGAGGAGATGTCTACATATAGATATATACATTTTATTAGGCAGAAATACAGTGGCGGAGATTTCTAAATATTTTCCATACATTAGATTAGGCAGAGCTACAGTGGGGTAGATGTCTAAATATTGATATATACGTTAGATTAGGCAGAGTTACAGTGGGGAGATGTCTAAATATTGATATATACATTAGATTAAGCAGAGCTACAGTGGGGGAGATGTCTAAATATATATATATACATTAGATTAGGCAGAGCTACTTGTGGGGGAGATGTCTATATATTGCTATATACATTATATTAGGCAGAGCTACTGTGGGTGAGATGTCTAAATATTGATATATACATTATATTTGGCAGAGCTTCAGTGGGGAGATGTCTAATTATTGATATATACATTAGATTAGGCAGAGTTACAGTGGGGGAGATGTCTAAATATTGATATATACATTAGATTAGACAGAGCTATAGTGGGGGAGATGTCTAAATATAGATATATACATTAGATTAGGCAGAGTTACAGTGGGAGAGATGTCTAAATATTGATATAAACATTATATTAGGCAGAGCTACAATTGGGCAGATGTCTAAATATTGATATATACATTAGATTAAGCAGAGCTACAGTGGGAGAGATGTCTAAATATTGATATATACATTATATTAGGCAGAGCCACAATTGGGGAGATGTCTAAATATAGATATATACATTATATTTGGCAGAGCTACAGTGGGGAGATGTCTAAATATAGATATATACATTAGATTAGACAGAGATACGGTGGGGGAGATGTCTAAATATTGATATATACCTTATATTAGGCCGAGTTACAGTGGGGAGATGTCTAAATATAGATATATACATTATATTTGGCAGAGCTACAGTGGGGAGATGTCTAAATATAGATATATACATTAGATTAGACAGAGCTGCAGTGGGACATGTCTAAATATAGATATATACATTATATTAGACAGAGGTAGAGTGGGGAGATGTCTAAATATTGATATATACATTATATTAGACAGAGGTACAGTGGGGAGATTTCTAAATATTGATATATACATTAGATTAGGCAGAGCTACAGTGGGGAGATGTCTAAATATAGATATATATACATTATATTAGGCAAAGCTACAGTGGGGGAATTTCTAAATATTGATATATACATTATATTTGGCAGAGCTACAGTGGCGAGATGTCTAAATATTGATATATACATTATATTAGGCTGAGTTACATTGGGGAGATGTCTGAATATTGATATATACATTATATTAGGCAGAGCTACAGTGGGGGAGATGTCTAAATACTGATATATACATTATATTAGGCAGAGCTACAGTGGGAGATATCTAAATATTGATATATACATTATATTAGGCAGAGCTACAATTGGAGAGATGTCTAAATATTTATATATACATTATATTTGGCAGAGCTACAGTGGGGAGATGTCTAAATATTGATATGTACATTAGATTAGACAGAGATACGGTGGGGGAGATGTCTAAATATTGATATATACATTAGATTAGACAGAGCTACAGTGGGGAGGTGTCTAAATATTGATATATACCTTATATTAGGCCGAGTTACAGTGGGGAGATGTCTAAATATTGATATATACATTATATTAGACAGAGCTACAGTGGGGGAGATGTCTAAATATAGATATATACATTTTATTAGGCAGAAATACAGTGGCGGAGATTTCTAAATATTTTCCATACATTAGATTAGGCAGAGCTACAGTGGGGTAGATGTCTAAATATTGATATATACGTTAGATTAGGCAGAGTTACAGTGGGGAGATGTCTAAATATTGATATATACATTAGATTAAGCAGAGCTACAGTGGGGGAGATGTCTAAATATTGATATATACATTATATTAGGCAGAGTGACAGTGGGGAGATGTCTGAATTGAGATATATACATTATATTAGGCAGAGCTGCAGTGTGGGAGATGTCTAAATATTGATATATACATTAGATTAGACAGAGCTACAGTGGGGGAGATGGCTAAATATTGATATATACATTAGATTAGACAGAGCTACAGTGGGGGAGATGTCTAAATATAGATATATACATTATATTAGGCAGAGCTACTGTGGTTGAGATGTCTAAATATTGATATATACATTGTATTTGGAAGAGCTACAGTGGGGAGATGTCTAAATATTGATATATACATTATATTTGGCAGAGCTACAGTGGGGAGATGTCTAAATATAGATATATACATTAGATTAGACAGAGCTGCAGTGGGGAGAAGTCTAAATATAGATATATACATTATATTAGGCAAAGCTACAGTGGGGGAGATGTCTAAATATAGATATATACATTATATTAGGCAAAGCTACAGTGGGGGAGATGTCTAAATATTGATATATACATTATATTTGGCAGAGCTACAGTGGCGAGATGTCTAAATATTGATATATACATTATATTAGGCAGAGTTACATTGGGGAGATGTCTGAATATTGATATATACATTATATTAGGCAGAGCTACAGTGGGGGAGATGTCTAATTACTGATATATACATTATATTAGGCAGAGCTACAGTGGGGAGATGTCTAAATATTGATATATACATTATATTAGGCAGAGCTACAATTGGAGAGATGTCTAAATATTTATATATACATTATATTTGGCAGAGCTACAGTGGGGAGATGTCTAAATATTGATATGTACATTAGATTAGACAGAGATACGGTGGGGGAGATGTCTAAATATTGATATATACATTAGATTAGACAGAGCTACAGTGGGGAGATGTCTAAATATTGATATATACCTTATATTAGGCCGAGTTACAGTGGGGAGATGTCTAAATATTGATATATACATTATATTAGACAGAGCTACAGTGGGGGAGATGTCTAAATATAGATATATACATTTTATTAGGCAGAAATACAGTGGCGGAGATTTCTAAATATTTTCCATACATTAGATTAGGCAGAGCTACAGTGGGGTAGATGTCTAAATATTGATATATACGTTAGATTAGGCAGAGTTACAGTGGGGAGATGTCTAAATATTGATATATACATTAGATTAAGCAGAGCTACAGTGGGGGAGATGTCTAAATATTGATATATACATTATATTAGGCAGAGTGACAGTGGGGAGATGTCTGAATTGAGATATATACATTATATTAGGCAGAGCTGCAGTGTGGGAGATGTCTAAATATTGATATATACATTAGATTAGACAGAGCTACAGTGGGGGAGATGTCTAAATATTGATATATACATTAGATTAGACAGAGTTACAGTAGGGGAGATATCTAAAAATAGATATATACATTATATTAGACAGAGCTACAGTGGGGGAGATGTCTAAATATAGATATATACATTATATTAGGCAGAGCTACTGTGGTTGAGATGTCTAAATATTGATATATACATTATATTTGGAAGAGCTACAGTGGGGAGATGTCTAAATATTGATATATACATTATATTTGGCAGAGCTACAGTGGGGAGATGTCTAAATATAGATATATACATTAGATTAGACAGAGCTGCAGTGGGACATGTCTAAATATATATATATACATTATATTAGACAGAGGTAGAGAGGGGAGATGTCTAAATATTGATATATACATTATATTAGACAGAGGTACAGTGGGGAGATGTCTAAATATTGATATATACATTATATTAGGCAGAGTTACAGTGGGGAAATGTCTGAATATTGATATATACATTATATTAGGCAGAGCTACAGTGGGGGAGATGTCTAAATATTGATATATACATTATATTAGGCAGAGCTACAGTGGGGAGATGTCTAAATATTGATACATACATTATATTAGGCAGAGCTACAATTGGAGAGATGTCTAAATATTTATATATATATTATATTTGGCAGAGCTACAGTGGGGAGATGTTTAAATATTGATATGTACATTAGATTAGACAGAGATACGGTGGGGGAGATGTCTAAATATTGATATATACGTTAGATTAGACAGAGCTGCAGTGGGAGATGTCTAAATATAGATATATACATTATATTAGACAGAGGTAGAGTGGGGAGATGTCTAAATATTGATATATACATTATATTAGACAGAGGTACAGTGGGGAGATGTCTAAATATTGATATAGACATTAGATTAGGCAGAGCTACACTGGGGAGATGTCTAAATATAGATATATACATTATATTAGGCAAAGCTACAGTGGGGGAGATGTCTAAATATTGATATATACATTATATTTGGCAGAGGTACAGTGGCGAGATGTCTAAATATTGATATATACATTATATTAGGCAGAGTTACATTGGGGAGATGTCTGAATATTGATATATACATTATATTAGGCAGAGCTACAGTGGGGGAGATGTCTAATTACTGATATATACATTATATTAGGCAGAGCTACAGTGGGGAGATGTCTAAATATTGATATATACATTATATTTGGCAGAGCTACAGTGGGGAGATGTCTAAATATTGATATGTACATTAGATTAGACAGAGATATGGTGGGGGAGATGTCTAAATATTGATATATACATTAGATTAGACAGAGCTACAGTGGGGAGATGTCTAAATATTGATATATACCTTATATTAGGCCGAGTTACAGTGGGGAGATGTCTAAATATTGATATATACATCATATTAGACAGAGCTACAGTGGGGGAGATGTCTAAATATAGATATATACATTTTATTAGGCAGAAATACAGTGGCGGAGATTTCTAAATATTTTCCATACATTAGATTAGGCAGAGCTACAGTGGGGTAGATGTCTAAATATTGATATATACGTTAGATTAGGCAGAGTTACAGTGGGGGAGATGTCTAAATATTGATATATACATTATATTAGGCAGAGTGACAGTGGGGAGATGTCTAAATTGAGATATATACATTATATTAGGCAGAACTGCAGTGTGGGAGATGTCTAAATATTGATATATACATTAGATTAGACAGAGCTACAGTGGGGGAGATGTCTAAATATTGATATATACATTATATTTGGAAGAGCTACAGTGGGGAGATGTCTAAATGTTGATATATACATTAGATTAGGCAGAGCTACAGTGGGGGAGAATTCTAAATATTGATATATACATTAGATTAGACAGAGCTACAGTGGGGGAGATGTCTAAATATATATATATACATTAGATTAGTCAGAGCTACTTGTGGGGGAGATGTCTATATATTGCTATATACATTATATTAGGCAGAGCTACTGTGGGTGAGATGCCTAAATATTGATATATACATTATATTTGGCAGAGCTTCAGTGGGGAGATGTCTAATTATTGATATATACATTAGATTAGGCAGAGTTACAGTGGGGGAGATGTCTAAATATTGATATATACATTAGATTAGACAGAGCTATAGTGGGGGAGATGTCTAAATATAGATATATACATTAGATTAGGCAGAGTTACAGTGGGAGAGATGTCTAAATATTGATATATACATTAGATTAAGCAGAGCTACAGTGGGGGAGATGTCTAAATATTGATATATACATTATATTAGGCAGAGCCACAATTGGGGAGATGTCTAAATATAGATATATACATTATATTTGGCAGAGCTACAGTGGGGGAGATGTCTAAATATTGATATATACATTAGATTAGACAGAGATACGGTGGAGGAGATGTCTAAATATTGATATATACCTTATATTAGGCCGAGTTACAGTGGGGAGATGTCTAAATATAGATATATACATTATATTTGGCAGAGCTACAGTGGGGAGATTTCTAAATATAGATATATACATTAGATTAGACAGAGCTGCAGTGGGACAAGTCTAAATATAGATATATACATTATATTAGACAGAGGTTGAGTGGGGAGATGTCTAAATATTGATATATACATTATATTAGACAGAGGTACAGTGGGGAGATGTCTAAATATTGATATATACATTAGATTAGGCAGAGCTACAGTGGGGAGATGTCTAAATATAGATATATATACATTATATTAGGCAAAGCTACAGTGGGGGGATTTCTAAATATTGATATATACATTATATTTGGCAGAGCTACAGTGGCGAGATGTCTAAATATTGATATATACATTATATTAGGCTGAGTTACATTGGGGAGATGTCTGAATATTGATATATACATTATATTAGGCAGAGCTACAGTGGGGGAGATGTCTAAATACTGATATATACATTATATTAGGCAGAGCTACAGTGGGAGATGTCTAAATATTGATATATACATTATATTAGGCAGAGCTACAATTGGAGAGATGTCTAAATATTTATATATACATTATATTTGCCAGAGCTACAGTGGGGAGATGTCTAAATATTGATATGTACATTAGATTAGACAGAGATACGGTGGGGGAGATGTCTAAATATTGATATATACCTTATATTAGGCCAAGTTACAGTGGGGAGATGTCTAAATATTGATATATACATTATATTAGACAGAGCTACAGTGGGGGAGATGTCTAAATATAGATATATACATTTTATTAGGCAGAAATACAGTGGCGGAGATTTCTAAATATTTTCCATACATTAGATTAGGCAAAGCTACAATGGGGTAGATGTCTAAATATTGATATATACATTAGATTAGGCAGAGTTACAGTGGGGAGATGTCTAAATATTGATATATACATTAGATTAAGCAGAGCGACAGTGGGGGAGTTGTCTAAATATTGATATATACATTATATTAGGCAGAGAGACAGTGGGGAGATGTCTGAATTGAGATATATACATTATATTAGGCAGAGCTGCAGTGTGGGAGATGTCTAAATATTGATATATACATTAGATTAGACAGAGCTACTGTGGTTGAGATGTCTAAATATTGATATATACATTGTATTTGGAAGAGCTACAGTGGGGAGATGTCTAAATATTGATATATACATTATATTTGGCAGAGCTACAGTGGGGAGATGTCTAAATATAGATATATACATTAGATTAGACAGAGCTGCAGTGGGGAGAAGTCTAAATATAGATATATACATTATATTAGGCAAAGCTACAGTGGGGGAGATGTCTAAATATAGATATATACATTATATTAGGCAAAGCTACAGTGGGGGAGATGTCTAAATATTGATATATACATTATATTAGGCAGAGTTACATTGGGGAGATGTCTGAATATTGATATATACATTATATTAGGCAGAGCTACAGTGGGGGAGATGTCTAATTACTGATATATACATTATATTAGGCAGAGCTACAGTGTGGAGATGTGTAAATATTGATATATACATTATATTAGGCAGAGCTACAATTGGAGAGATGTCTAAATATTTATATATACATTATATTTGGCAGAGCTACAGTGGGGAGATGTCTAAATATTGATATGTACATTAGATTAGACAGAGATACGGTGGGGGAGATGTCTAAATATTGATATATACATTAGATTAGACAGAGCTACAGTGGGGAGATGTCTAAATATTGATATATACCTTATATTAGGCCGAGTTACAGTGGGGAGATGTCTAAATATTGATATATACATTATATTAGACAGAGGTACAGTGGGGGAGATGTCTAAATATAGATATATACATTTTATTAGGCAGAAATACAGTGGCGGAGATTTAGAAATATTTTCCATACATTAGATTAGGCAGAGCTACAGTGGGGTAGATGTCTAAATATTGATATATACGTTAGATTAGGCAGAGTTACAGTGGGGAGATGTCTAAATATTGATATATACATTAGATTAAGCAGAGCTACAGTGGGGGAGATGTCTAAATATTGATATATACATTATATTAGGCAGAGTGACAGTGGGGAGATGTCTGAATTGAGTTATATATATTATATTAGGCAGAGCTGCAGTGTGGGAGATGTCTAAATATTGATATATACATTAGATTAGACAGAGCTACAGTGGGGGAGATGTCTAAATATTGATATATACATTAGATTAGACCGAGTTACAGTAGGGGAGATATCTAAAAATAGATATATACATTATATTAGACAGAGCTACAGTGGGGGAGATGTCTAAATATAGATATATACATTATATTAGGCAGAGCTACTGTGGTTGAGATGTCTAAATATTGATATATACATTATATTTGGAAGAGCTACAGTGGGGAGATGTCTAAATATTGATATATACATTATATTTGGCAGAGCTACAGTGGGGAGATGTCTAAATATAGATATATACATTAGATTAGACAGAGCTGCAGTGGAACATGTCTAAATATATATATATACATTATATTAGACAGAGGTAGAGAGGGGAGATGTCTAAATATTGATATATACATTATATTAGACAGAGGTACAGTGGGGAGATGTCTAAATATTGATATATACATTATATTAGGCAGAGTTACAGTGGGGAGATGTCTGAATATTGATATATACATTATATTAGGCAGAGCTACAGTGGGGGAGATGTCTAAATATTGACACATACATTATATTAGGCAGAGCTACAATTGGAGAGATGTCTAAATATTTATATATACATTATATTAGACAGAGCTACAGTGGAGGAGATGTCTAAATATAGATATATACATTTTATTAGGCAGAAATACAGTGGCGGAGATTTCTAAATATTTTCCATACATTAGATTAGGCAGAGCTACAGTGGGGTAGATGTCTAAATATTGATATATACGTTAGATTAGGCAGAGTTACAGTGGGAGAGATGTCTAAATATTGATATATATATTATATTAGGCAGAGTGACAGTGGGAGATGTCTAAATTGAGATATATACATTATATTAGGCAGAGCTGCAGTGTGGGAGATGTCTAAATATTGATATATACATTAGATTAGACAGAGCTACAGTGGGGGAGATGTCTAAATATTGATATATACATTATATTTGGAAGAGCTACAGTGGGGAGATGTCTAAATGTTGATATATACATTAGATTAGGCAGAGCTACAGTGGGGGAGAGGTCTAAATATTGATATATACATTAGATTAGACAGAGCTATAGTGGGGGAGATGTCTAAATATATATATATACATTAGATTAGGCAGAGCTACTTGTGGGGGAGATGTCTATATATTGCTATATACATTATATTAGGCAGAGCTACTGTGGGTGAGATGTCTAAATATTGATATATACATTATATTTGGCAGAGCTTCAGTGGGGAGATGTCTAATTATTGATATATACATTAGATTAGGCAGAGTTACAGTGGGGGAGATGTCTAAATATTGATATATACATTAGATTAGACAGAGCTATAGTGGGGGAGATGTCTAAATATAGATATATACATTAGATTAGGCAGAGTTACAGTGGGAGAGATGTCTAAATATTGATATATACATTATATTAGGCAGAGCTACAATTGGGCAGATGTCTAAATATTGATATATACATTAGATTAAGCAGAGCTACAGTGGGGGAGATGTCTAAATATTGATATATACATTATATTAGGCAGAGCCACAATTGGGGAGATGTCTAAATATAGATATATACATTATATTTGGCAGAGCTACAGTGGGGAGGTGTCTAAATATAGATATATACATTAGATTAGACAGAGATACGGTGGGGGAGATGTCTAAATATTGATATATACCTTATATTAGGCCGAGTTACAGTGGGGAGATGTCTAAATATAGATATATACATTATATTTGGCAGAGCTACAGTGGGGAGATGTCTAAATATAGATATATACATCAGATTAGACAGAGCTGCAGTGGGACATGTCTAAATATAGATATATACATTATATTAGACAGAGGTAGAGTGGGGAGATGTCTAAATATTGATATATACATTATATTAGACAGAGGTACAGTGGGGAGATTTCTAAATATTGATATATACATTAGATTAGGCAGAGCTACAGTGGGGAGATGTCTAAATATAGATATATATACATTATATTAGGCAAAGCTACAGTGGGGGGATTTCTAAATATTGATATATACATTATATTTGGCAGAGCTACAGTGGCGAGATGTCTAAATATTGATATATACATTATATTAGGCTGAGTTACATTGGGGAGATTTCTGAATATTGATATATACATTATATTAGGCAGAGCTACAGTGGGGGAGATGTCTAATTACTGATATATACATTATATTAGGCAGAGCTACAGTGTGGAGATGTGTAAAATGTGATATATACATTATATTAGGCAGAGCTACAATTGGAGAGATGTCTAAATATTTATATATACATTATATTTGGCAGAGCTACAGTGGGGAGATGTCTAAATATTGATATGTACATTAGATTAGACAGAGATACGGTGGGGGAGATGTCTAAATATTGATATATACATTAGATTAGACAGAGCTACAGTGGGGAGATGTCTAAATATTGATATATACCATATATTAGGCCGAGTTACAGTGGGGAGATGTCTAAATATTGATATATACATTATATTAGACAGAGCTACAGTGGGGGAGATGTCTAAATATAGATATATACATTTTATTAGGCAGAAATACAGTGGCGGAGATTTCTAAATATTTTCCATACATTAGATTAGGCAGAGCTACAGTGGGGTAGATGTCTAAATATTGATATATACGTTAGATTAGGCAGAGTTACAGTGGGGAGATGTCTAAATATTGATATATACATTAGATTAAGCAGAGCTACAGTGGGGGAGATGTCTAAATATTGATATATACATTATATTAGGCAGAGTAACAGTGGGGAGATGTCTGAATTGAGTTATATACATATAGATATATACATTATATTAGGCAGAGCTACTGTGGTTGAGATGTCTAAATATTGATATATACATTATATTTGGAAGAGCTACAGTGGAGAGATGTCTAAATATTGATATATACATTATATTTGGCAGAGCTACAGTGGGGAGATGTCTAAATATAGATATATACATTAGATTAGACAGAGTTGCAGTGGGACATGTCTAAATATATATATATACATTATATTAGACAGAGGTAGAGAGGGGAGATGTCTAAATATTGATATATACATTATATTAGACAGAGGTACAGTGGGGAGATGTCTAAATATTGATATATACATTATATTAGGCAGAGTTACAGTGGGGAGATGTCTGAATATTGATATATACATTATATTAGGCAGAGCTACAGTGGGGGAGATGTCTAAATATTGACACATACATTATATTAGGCAGAGCTACAATTGGAGAGATGTCTAAATATTTATATATATATTATATTTGGCAGAGCTACAGAGGGGAGATGTCTAAATATTGATATATACATTATATTAGACAGAGCTACAGTGGAGGAGATGTCTAAATATAGATATATACATTTTATTAGGCAGAAATACAGTGGCGGAGATTTCTAAATATTTTCCATACATTAGATTAGGCAGAGCTACAGTGGGGTAGATGTCTAAATATTGATATATACGTTAGATTAGGCAGAGTTACAGTGGGGGAGATGTCTAAATATTGATATATACATTATATTAGGCAGAGTGACAGTGGGAGATGTCTAAATTGAGATATATACATTATATTAGGCAGAGCTGCAGTGTGGGAGATGTCTAAATATTGATATATACATTAGATTAGACAGAGCTACAGTGGGGGAGATGTCTAAATATTGATATATACATTATATTTGGAAGAGCTACAGTGGGGAGATGTCTAAATGTTGATATATACATTAGATTAGGCAGAGCTACAGTGGGGGAGAGGTCTAAATATTGATATATACATTAGATTAGACAGAGCTATAGTGGGGGAGATGTCTAAATATATATATATACATTAGATTAGGCAGAGCTACTTGTGGGGGAGATGTCTATATATTGCTATATACATTATATTAGGCAGAGCTACTGTGGGTGAGATGTCTAAATATTGATATATACATTATATTTGGCAGAGCTTCAGTGGGGAGATGTCTAATTATTGATATATACATTAGATTAGGTAGAGTTACAGTGGGGGAGATGTCTAAATATTGATATATACATTAGATTAGACAGAGCTATAGTGGGGGAGATGTCTAAATATAGATATATACATTAGATTAGGCAGAGTTACAGTGGGAGAGATGTCTAAATATTGATATATACATTATATTAGGCAGAGCTACAATTGGGCAGATGTCTAAATATTGATATATACATTAGATTAAGCAAAGCTACAGTGGGGGAGATGTCTAAATATTGATATATACATTATATTAGGCAGAGCCACAATTGGGGAGATGTCTAAATATAGATATATACATTATATTTGGCAGAGCTACAGTGGGGAGATGTCTAAATATAGATATATACATTAGATTAGACAGAGGTAGTGTGGGGAGATGTCTAAATATTGATATATACCTTATATTAGGCCAAGTTACAGTGGGGAGATGTCTAAATATTGATATATACATTATATTAGACAGAGCTACAGTGGGGGAGATGTCTAAATATAGATATATACATTTTATTAGGCAGAAATACAGTGGCGGAGATTTCTAAATATTTTCCATACATTAGATTAGGCAGAGCTACAATGGGGTAGATGTCTAAATATTGATATATACATTAGATTAGGCAGAGCTACAGTGGGGAGATGTCTAAATATTGATATATACATTAGATTAAGCAGAGCGACAGTGGGGGAGATGTCTAAATATTGATAAATACATTATATTAGGCAGAGTGACAGTGGGGAGATGTCTGAATTGAGATATATACATTATATTAGGCAGAGCTGCAGTGTGGGAGATGTCTAAATATTGATATATACATTAGATTAGACAGAGCTACAGTGGGGGAGACGGCTAAATATTGATATATACATTAGATTAGACAGAGTTACAGTAGGGGAGATATCTAAAAATAGATATATACATTATATTACACAGAGCTACAGTCGGGGAGATGTCTAAATATAGATATATACATTATATTAGGCAGAGCTACTGTGGTTGAGATGTCTAAATATTGATATATACATTGTATTTGGAAGAGCTACAGTGGGGAGATGTCTAAATATTGATATATACATTATATTTGGCAGAGCTACAGTGGGGAGATGTCTAAATATAGATATATACATTAGATTAGACAGAGCTGCAGTGGGGAGAAGTCTAAATATAGATATATACATTATATTAGGCAAAGCTACAGTGGGGGAGATGTCTAAATATAGATATATACATTATATTAGGCAAAGCTACAGTGGGGGAGATGTCTAAATATTGATATATACATTATATTTGGCAGAGCTACAGTGGCGAGATGTCTAAATATTGATATATACATTATATTAGGCAGAGTTACATTGGGGAGATGTCTGAATATTGATATATACATTATATTAGGCAGAGCTACAGTGGGGGAGATGTCTAATTACTGATATATACATTATATTAGGCAGAGCTACAGTGGGGAGATGTCTAAATATTGATATATACATTATATTAGGCAGAGCTACAATTGGAGAGATGTCTAAATATTTATATATACATTATATTTGGCAGAGCTACAGTGGGGAGATGTCTAAATATTGATATGTACATTAGATTAGACAGAGATACGGTGGGGGAGATGTCTAAATATTGATATATACATTAGATTAGACAGAGCTACAGTGGGGAGATGTCTAAATATTGATATATACCTTATATTAGGCCGAGTTACAGTGGGGAATGTCTAAATATTGATATATACATTATATTAGACAGAGCTACAGTGGGGGAGATGTCTAAATATAGATATATACATTTTATTAGGCAGAAATACAGTGGCGGAGATTTCTAAATATTTTCCATACATTAGATTAGGCAGAGCTACAGTGGGGTAGATGTCTAAATATTGATATATACGTTAGATTAGGCAGAGTTACAGTGGGGAGATGTCTAAATATTGATATATACATTAGATTAAGCAGAGCTACAGTGGGGGAGATGTCTAAATATTGATATATACATTATATTTGGCAGAGCTACTGTGGTTGAGATGTCTAAATATTGATATATACATTAGATTAGACAGAGCTACAGTGGGGGAGATGTCTAAATATTGATATATACATTATATTTGGAAGAGCTACAGTGGGGAGATGTCTAAATGTTGATATATACATTAGATTAGGCAGAGCTACAGTGGGGGAGAGTTCTAAATATTGATATATACATTAGATTAGACAGAGCTATAGTGGGGGAGATGTCTAAATATACATATATACATTAGATTAGGCAGAGCTACTTGTGGGGGAGATGTCTATATATTGCTATATACATTATATTAGGCAGAGCTACTGTGGGTGAGATGTCTAAATATTGATATATACATTATATTTGGCAGAGCTTCAGTGGGGAGATGTCTAATTATTGATATATACATTAGATTAGGCAGAGTTACAGTGGGGGAGATGTCTAAATATTGATATATACATTAGATTAGACAGAGCTATAGTGGGGGAAATGTCTAAATATAGATATATACATTAGATTAGGCAGAGTTACAGTGGGAGAGATGTCTAAATATTGATATATACATTATATTAGGCAGAGCTACAATTGGGCAGATGTCTAAATATTGATATATACATTAGATTAAGCAGAGCTACAGTGGGGGAGATGTCTAAATATTGATATATACATTATATTAGGCAGAGCCACAATTGGGGAGATGTCTAAATATAGATATATACATTATATTTGGCAGAGCTACAGTGGGGGAGATGTCTAAATATTGATATATACATTAGATTAGACAGAGATACGGTGGGGGAGATGTCTAAATATTGATATATACCTTATATTAGGCCGAGTTACAGTGGGGAGATGTCTAAATATAGATATATACATTATATTTGGTAGAGCTACAGTGGGGAGATGTCTAAATATAGATATATACATTAGATTAGACAGAGCTGCAGTGGGACATGTCTAAATATAGATATATACATTATATTAGACAGAGGTAGAGTGGGGAGATGTCTAAATATTGATATATACATTATATTAGACAGAGGTACAGTGGGGAGATGTCTAAATATTGATATATACATTAGATTAGGCAGAGCTACAGTGGGGAGATGTCTAAATATAGATATATATACATTATATTAGGCAAAGCTACAGTGGGGGGATGTCTAAATATTGATATATACATTATATTTGGCAGAGCTACAGTGGCGAGATGTCTAAATATTGATATATACATTATATTAGGCTGAGTTACATTGGGGAGATGTCTGAATATTGATACATTAGATTAGGAAGAGCTACAGTGGGGACATGTCTAAATATTGATATATACATTAGATTAGGCAGATCTACATGGGGGAGATGTCTAAATATTGATATATACATTATATTAGGCAGAGTGACAGTGGGGAGATGTCTAAATTGAAATATGTACATTATATTAGGCAGAGCTGCAGTGTGGGAGATGTCTAAATATTGATATATACATTAGATTAGACAGAGCTACAGTGGGGGAGATGTCTAAATATTGATATATACATTATATTAGACAGAGGTACAGTGTGGGAGATGTCTAAATATAGATATATACATTATATTGGACAGAGCTACAGTGTGGGAGATGTCTAAATATAGATATATACATTATATTAGGCAGAGCTACTGTGGGGGAGATGTCTAAATATTGATACATTAGATTAGGAAGAGCTACAGTGGGGACATGTCTAAATATTGATATATACATTAGATTAGGCAGATCTACATGGGGGAGATGTCTAAATATTGATATATACATTACATTAGGCAGAGCTACAGTGGGGGAGATGACTAAATATTGATATATACATTAGATTAGACAGAGTTACAGTGGGGAGATGTCTAAATATTGATATATACATTACATTAGGCAGATCTACAGTGGGGAGATGTCTAAATATTGATATATACATTACATTAGGCAGAGCTACAGTGGGGGAGATGACTAAATATTGATATATACATTAGATTAGACAGAGTTACAGTGGGGAGATGTCTAAATATTGATATATACATTATATTAGGCAGAGCTACAATTGGGGATATGTCTATATATTGATATATACATTAGATTAGACAGAGTTACAGTGGGGGAGATGTCTAACTATAGATATATACATGGATTCAACACTTAGAAACCACAAATATTACTGGTTAACTTATTTGAGATGACACAATACTAATATGCAGGAATTCAATATAAAATCCTGCAACACAAGGAACATCAATGTTATATCATCATCATCAACATCATAACCGTTCTA
Organism: Eledone cirrhosa; assembly: GCA_964016885.1. Classification (NCBI taxonomy): domain Eukaryota; kingdom Metazoa; phylum Mollusca; class Cephalopoda; order Octopoda; family Eledonidae; genus Eledone; species Eledone cirrhosa. Next base: position 361,913,576 of record OZ024742.1, on the reverse strand, counting down.
CGTCCGTTCTTCCACGCTAGCATGGGTTAGATGGGTTGTCCTGTTGTGGGCAGTGTCTGGTTGGCTGACCATGCCTTGCTCATACTGTAACTGATCTGGCTTGATTTCTACAGCTGGATGCCCTTCCTAACACCAACCTCATAGTTTGTAGGAAAGAAAATAAGGCGGCGGTCCCTTCCGGGAAATGGCCATGCTCAGTGTGTAGGAAAGGCGTAGGTAGAAACTCCATTTTATGTCCCAAATGCAAAGTATGGGTGCATAAAAGATGTAGTGGGATCACAGGTAAGCTAACTAAGAACATAGATTTTACATGTGGCCGGTGCTCTGGTGCAATAAGTAGCAGCAAGTGCCCACAAAATACTAGCTCTTTCAATTGCGCAGAGGGTTCTATAGAAATAGTGGACAGCTTCCGTTACCTGGGTGACAAAATCAGCAGTGCGGGAGGGTGCTCTAAAAGTACAGTAGCTAGAGTCAGAACTGGATGGAAAAAGTTCAGAGAGCTTATACCACTATTAGCCGCTAGAGGGTTCTCCCTAAAAATGAAAGGCAGGTTATACGATGCCTGCATACGAACAGCAATGCTGCATGGCAGTGAGACCTGGGCATTATGTGCAGAGGATATATGCAGACTAGAGAGGAACGAAGCTTGCATGCTCAGCTGGATGTGCAATAGTAATATACATGAACGGCTAAGCATAAACGAACTAAGGAAAAAATTAGAAATAAGAGGGATCAGATGTTGTTTACTCGAGAGAAGGCTACGTTGGTACGGTCACGTGATGCGCATGAAAGACGACAGTCGTATAACAAAGTGCAGGGCAATAAAGATAGACGGTAGCCACGGAGTAGACAGACCCAGAAAAACCTGGGACGACATGATAAATTCCGACCTCACACACTTACACCTCTCCAAGACAATGTCACTGGACCGAGACCTTTGGCGGTACTCAGTAATAGAGAAGACCCGCCTGACCTAAATACAAAGTAAAAACCTACTACAGTCAGTAGGCATCTCTATCAAAACACACCCCTGTCCCACCACCCCCACCCCATCCACACCGCCCCTTTCAATGTAAAGTTATGTTTGTGCCACAACATCCAGGCAAAACAAATGTGATCGTGTAGGTGTCACAACAAAAAAACACACAGTCCACGCTGTAAATGTGGCCGTGTAGGCAACACGGTAAAAACCTCCCAGCCCCACACTGTAAATGTGGTTGGTGTTAGGAAGGGCATCCAGCTGTAGAAAACCCGCCAGACAGTCCTATGCGAGCAAGACAACCACTCTTGCCTCAAGTGGGAAAACCCCCGTCCAAACCCATGCAAGCGTGAAACACGGACGCTAAACCTTGATGATGATGATGATGATGATATATATATATATATCTCCTTGGTAGAGTTAGGTATATTTGAAAAAAAGGAAAAGAACGACTTCACTTGTAGTTTTAAACAATTTGATTTGATTTTATATGTAATATTATGAGTTGGTAGATCTAGTAAGTTCTTTGTTAATTTCGGTGGGGAGATTTTTAAAGATTCCTGGAGAGCTTTCTCACATTCGTTGGTGGAGAGATATGATGGAAACTACTTACTAAAAGACAGATATACGTTAATACCTATAAATTCTTTAATCTGGTGTTATTCATATACATGTTTAACTTAACTGTGACATATTCTAACTACTAAATATATTTGTGTGTGTGTGTATGTGAGTATATATGTGTCTACGTCTGTGTGCTTGTATATATACGTATGTACGTGTATGTGTGTTTGTGTGATCTTTTCTTAAAAAACCACGTTTAGTCTTTTAATATTCATTAATTCCAGTTTAGTTATATTGAAAACGGATATATATATATATATATATATATATATATATATATATAGTGTTTTTATATTGAAATATGTGTGTGTTAGTGTGTATGAGAGTAGCTCAGTGTGTGCGCGTGTTTTCACTTTGAATAACTACTGTTTAATCTTACAATATTCATCAATTGCGTTTTATTTAGATAAAATATTAGAAACGGATATCAAGTAATATAGTGGGTGTATATGTGTATATTTGTGCGTGTGTCAGCATGTGAGAAAGTGTGGTATGAGTTTGTGAATGTGTGTGTGTGTGTTTAAGAGAGTGTATGACATGCATGTACATATGTGCATATGTGTGTTTGAAGATTTCTATGTTTGAGTGTTGTTCGTGTGTATGTGTGCTTGTGTGTGTGTGAGTATTCATGTGTCAGCATCAGTAAAGGTAAGTAGAGAAATGTGTGATATAATTGTGTGCATGGGGGGTGAGTGTGTATGTGCGCGTTTGTATTTGTGTGTAGCAGCCTCTGCGATGTGACGGGAGGAAAATATGTGTGTGAGCGCGAGAGTGTGTATATATGATTGTATTTGTGTGTGTATGTGTTTGTATGTGTGTATGCACGCGTGTGTGTGAATGTATGTGTATGTATGTGTGTGTATGTGAAGAAATTATATATTTATTTACGCTAGACTACATTAATATGATAATAAATTTTCGGTATTTTCAAAAATCAATTTATCAACTGTAATTTAAATGTTTTGTAAATATTAAAAAATAATGATACACTTCCATTTATATATTTATTTGTTCATTTGCTTGCTATTATTGTTATTGGTCGGTGGATTGGCAGTATCGGTAGAGGGTCGGACGCCATGCTTTCCAGCATAGTTACGTCCCTTTACGATCTGAGTTCAAATCCCGCCGAGGTTGACTTTGCCTTTCATCCTTACGGGGTCGATAAAATAAAGTACCAGTAATGCACTGGGTAATTGCTGGCCTTGTGCCTAAAGTAGAAACAATTATTGTTATTGGTCTCGCAGTATCGGTAGAGGGTCGGACAACAGGCTTTGCAGCACAGAGTTACGCTCCTTTCTGATCTGAGTTTAACTTTGCCTTTCACCCTTATGGGTCGATAAAATAAAGTACCAGTAATGCACTGGGTTAATTGCTGGCCTTGTGCCAAAAGTAGAAACAATTATTATTATTGTTGTTATTACTATTGTTGTTGTTGTCGCTGAAGCGAATGATTTGTATACATTTGTTCGTGAGTTTGTCATCAATTTACGTGTCTTTAAAATGATTTTTGTGGCAACTTTTGTTTTGTTGCGTGGTTAAACCGACGGAGATCCTCTATCTTCAGCTCTTAAGGGCTATGTTTGCGTGTTATTGAACACCCCACCCCCACCCCCTAAATTCTGGTAGAAATGCATAAAAACAAATTTCATCCTCGGAGAAGGAAAGCCGGCTGTCTACGAAGTGGAATAGGCAACGTTATCTGAAAGGTCAGCTCATAGTTAATCCAGTGCAAACGACAATATCAGCACTAACACCACTTTGAAAAAAGACAATGAAAGCAGTACTGACGCCGGCACTAGGACCACCAGCAACAACAACACTGACACCACTACAACAACAATGACACCACTACAACAACAATGACACCACTACAACAACAATGACGCCACTACAACAACAATGACGCCACCAACAGCAACACTGACACCACTGCAACTACACTGCCACCACTACAGCTACACTGACACGACTACAACAACACTGACACCACTACAGCTACACTGACACGACTACAACAACACTGACACCACTGCAACAACACTGCCACCTCTACAGCTACACTGCCACCACTACAACAACACTTACACCACTACTGCAACACTGACACCACTACAGCTACACAGACACGACGTCAACAACACTGACACCACTACAACTGACACCACTACAGCAACACTGACACAACTGCAACAACACTGCCACCTCTACAGCTACACTGCCACCACTACAGCTACACTGACACGACTACAACAACACTGACACCACTACAGCTACACTGACACGACTACAACAACACTGATACCACTACAACTGACACCACTATAGCAACACTGACACCACTGCAACAACAATGACACCACCAACAGCAACACTGACACCACTGCAACAACACTGCCACCACTACAGCTACACTGCCACCACTACAGCTACACTGACACGACTACAACAACACTGAGACCACTACAACAACACTGACACCACTACAGCTACACTGCCACCACTACAGCAACACTGCCACCACTACAACACTGACACCACAACAACAACACTGACATGACTACAACAACACTGACACCACTACAGCTACACTGACACGACTACAACAACACTGACACCACTACAGCTACACTGACACGACTACAACAACACTGACACCACTGCAACAACACTGCCATCTCTACAGCTACACTGACACGACTACAACAACACTGACACCACTACAGATACACTGCCACCACTACAACAACACCGACACCACTGCAACAACACTGACACCACTACAGCTACATTTCCAGCACTACAACAACACTGCCACCACTACAGCTACACTGACACAACTACAACAACACTGACACCACTACATCTACACTGCCACCACTACAGCAACACTGCCACCACTGCAACACTGCCACCACTACAACAACACTGACACGACTACAACAACACTGACACCACTACAGCTACACTGACACAACTACAACAACACTGACACCACTACAGCTACACTGCCACCACTGCAACAGCACTGCCAACACTACAGCTACACTGACACGACTACAACAACACTGACACCACTACAGCTACACTGCCACCACTGCAACAACACTGCCAACACTACAGCTACACTGACACGACTACAACAACACTGACACCACTACAGCTACATTGCCACCACTACTACAACACTGACACCACTACTGCAACACCAACACCACTACAACAACACTATAGCTACACCAACACTACTACAACAACACTGACACCATACTGCAACACTGACACCACTACAGCTACACTGCCACCACTACAACAATACTGCTACCGCTACAACAACACTGACACCACTACAACTGACACCACTACAGCAACACCAACACCACTACAACAACACTGCCACCACTACAGCTACACTGCCACCACTACAACAACACTGACACCACCAACAGCAACACTGACACCTCTGCAACAACACTGACAACACTACAGCTACACTGACAACACTACAGCTACACTGCCACCACTACAGCTACACTGACACGACTACAACAACACTGACACCACTACAGCTACACCGCCACCACTACAACAACACCGACACCACTGCAACAACACTGACACCACTACAGCTACATTGCCAGCACTACAACAACACTGCCACCACTACAGCTACACTGCCACCACTACAACAACACTGACACCACTACAGCTACACTGCCCCCACTACAACAACACTGACACCACTGCAACAACACTGCCACCTCTACAGCTACACTGCCACCACTACAACAACACTGACACCACTACTACAATACTGACATCACTACAGCTACACTGCCACCACTACAGCAACACTGCCACCACTACAACACTGACACGACTACAACAACACTGACACGACTACAACAACACTGACACCACTATAGCTACACTGACACAACTACAACAACACTGACACCACTACAGCTACACTGCCACCACTGCAACAACACTGCCAACACTACAGCTACACTGACACGACTACAACAACACTGACACCACTACAGCTACACTGCCACCACTACTACAACACTGACAACACCACTACAACAACACTATAGCTACACCAACACTACTACAACAACACTGACACAACTGCAACAACACTGCCACCACTACAGCTACACTGCCACCACTGCAACAACACTGCCAACACTACAGCTACGCTGACACGACTACAACAACACTGACACCACTACAGCTACACTGACACGACTACAACAACACTGACACTACTACAGCTACACTGCCACCACTGCAACAACACTGCCAACACTACAGCTACACTGACACCACTACAGCTACACTGACACGACTACAACAACACTGACACCACTACAGCTACACTGACACGACTACATCAACACTGCCACCACTACAGCTACACTGACATGACTACAACAACACTGACACCACTACAGCAACACCGACACCACTGTAACAACACTGCCACCACTACAGCTACACTGACATGACTACAACAACACTGACACCACTGTAACAACACTGACACCACTACAGCTACACTGACACCATACTGCAACATTGACACCACTACAGCTACACTGCCACCACTACAACAATACTGCCAACACTACAGCTACACTGACACGACTACAACAACACTGACACCACTACAGCTACACTGACACGACTACAACAACACTGACACCACTACAGCTACACTGCCCCCACTACAACAACACTGACACCACTGCAACAACACTGCCACCTCTACAGCTACACTGCCACCACTACAACAACACTGACACCACTACTACAATACTGACATCACTACAGCTACACTGCCACCACTACAGCAACACTGCCACCACTACAACACTGACACGACTACAACAACACTGACACGACTACAACAACACTGACACCACGACAGCTACACTGACACGACTACAACAACACTGACACTACTACAGCTACACTGCCACCACTGCAACAACACTGCCAACACTACAGCTACACTGACACCACTACAGCTACACTGACACGACTACAACAACACTGCCACCACTACAGCTACACTGACACGACTACATCAACACTGCCACCACTACAGCTACACTGACATGACTACAACAACACTGACACCACTACAGCAACACCGACACCACTGTAACAACACTGCCACCACTACAGCTACACTGACATGACTACAACAACACTGACACCACTGTAACAACACTGACACCACTACAGCTACACTGACACCATACTGCAACACTGACACCACTACAACTACACTGACACCACTACAACAATACTGCTACCGCTACAACAACACTGACACCACTACAACTGACACCACTACAGCAACACCAACACCACTACAACAACACTGACACCACTACAGCAACACCAACACCACTACAACAACACTGCCACCACTACACCTACACTGCGACCACTACAACAAAACTGACACCACCAACAGCAACACTGACACCTCTGCAACAACACTGACACCACTACAGCTTCACTGCTACCACAACAGCTACACTGACACGACTACAACAACACTGACACCACTACAGCTACACCGCCACCACTACAACAACACCGACACCACTGCAACAACACTGCCACCACTACAGCTACACTGCCACCACTACAACAACACTGACACCACTACAGCTAAACTTCCCCCAATACAACAACACTGACACCACTGCAACAACACTGCCACCTCTACAGCTACACTGCCACCACTACAACAACACTGACACCACTACTACAACACTGACACCACTACAGCTACACTGCCACCACTACAGCAACACTGACACCACTACAACACTGACACCACTACAACAACACTGACACGACAACAACAACACTGACACCACTATAGCTACACTGACACGACTACAACAACACTGACACCACTACAGCTACACTGCCACCACTGCAACAACACTGCCAACACTACAGCTATACTGACACGACTACAACAACACTGACACCACTACAGCTACACTGCCACCACTACTACAACACTGACACCACTACAACAACACTGACACCACTACTGCAACACCAACACCACTACAACAACACTGACACCACTACTGCAACACTGACACCACTACAGCTACACTGCCACCACTGCAACAATACTGCTACCGCTACAACAAACACTGACACCACTACAACTGACACCACTACAGCAACATCAACACCACTACAACAACACTACTACCACTACAACAACACTGACACCACTACAGCAACACTGACACCACTACAACACTGACACCACTACAACAAAACTGACACCACTACAGCTACACTGACTCCACTACAGCTACACTACCACCACTACAACAACACTGCCACCACTACAACAACACTGACACCACTACAACACTGACACCACTACAACTGACCCCACTACAGCAACACTGACACCACTACAACAACACTGACACCACTACAACACTGACACCACTTCAACAACACTGACACCACTACAACAACACTGACACCACTACATCAACACTGATACCGCTACAACACTGACACCACTACAGCTACACTGACACCACTACAACAACACTGACACTACTGCAAAAACACTGACACCACTACAACAACACTGACACCACTGCAACAACACTGACACCACTACAGCTACACTGCAACCACTACAGCAACACTGACACCATTAGAGCAAAATGAATTATACTAAAAATCAACAAAAATAATAACAGTGAAAGGAAAAACATTCGCAACAATCTAACAATTGGTGTTTCGCATCAACAGAACACGGCAGAACTTGTTGAAATTTGTATGGTAGATACAGAGGAAATTAATCAACAGAGGCTGATGTAACCATCCCATCCGTAGAGCTGGCAGCAGCTTCCGAAATCCTGTAGTCTACCGTTGTGTTTTAAGAAAGATGAGATGGCAAGAAGCATCACCACATGCTCAAGACGAAAGCGTCATAAAAGGCATGTGACCTGACGTTGAGCATATTCTAAGAGCATGGCTGTTTGGGGACATTAGAGTGCCTTTTAAAAGCGATGGCCTTGTAACTAACGACTCGGTAGTCTTCTGTTACTGTGACTATTACGTTGTTTCCCTTTGTGTTTAGGGAGATTAACAGATGTCAGGATTTTGGCAACACAACAGAGTTTAACATCTGATGGATGTTTTCTTGTGTTTTTCTAGAGGGAGTTGGAGGCAAAAGTATATAGAAAAGTCCGAAAAAAAAAGGAGAAATGCAAGTAGAGGTATTAGTGAGAAGAAATGTGGTTTTATGGAATAATATTATTTTTGCGTATAAGAAGGTTGAACTTAAATGCATGATAATGAAGAAATGATACCCTTAGCTGCATAACCAGCTAGCTAGAAGCCAAGTAACTCAGGGTTTACCTACACATAGTCACTTCTTCCCATCCAAATCTTTGGCTATGGATATATCTCTCTCTTTTATAATCACATATTATTCGCATCCAACTAACTAAACTATACACAGATACAAACAGACATACAATCATATGTACACATGCATAAACACACTCATTTATACACACTAATAACAACATAATCACACCCGCAAACACACACCCATTTATTAACATACAAACTTTCACACACACATATATAAGTACGTATATACACACACTTCCATGAACGATACGCAGAACACTCACAAAACAATGACACAGTCACGAAATACACTATATCTGCGCACGCATAACACTACCAGATGTAATCTCTTCTGCCACTACATGCCGGACCCCTTCACTACTCTCCTCATCCATCCTAAAATACTTTTTCTCCAACCTTCCAGCCTCCTTTTTCTACCAAAGTTACTCGTTTCTGATGAAAGGCTCAAGCCTGATACGTTGAAACATTGTTTTATTTTTTCAACAAGCGAGAAACTAACGAGACTGTTTTCTTGATATTTATATTCTGAACTATATATTGCATATATGGCGCAGGCGCATCTGTATGCATGTGTGTGTGTATGTCTGTCTATGTGCGTGCTTATATATGTGTATGTGCGTGTGTATCTATGTGTGTGTCTGTGTATATGTGTATGTGTATGTATGTATATGAGTGTCTATGTGTGCGTGTATGTGTGTGTGCGCATGTTTGTATGTATGTTTATGTGCGTATGTATGTGTATGTGTGTATGTGTGTGTATGTGCATGTGTGTATATGTGTATGCGTGTGCGTGTGTGTATGTGGGAGTATGTATATGAGTGTCTATGTGTGCGTGTATGTGTGTGTGCGTATGTTTGTATGTATGTTATGTGTGTATGTGTGTATGTGTGTGTATGTGCATGTGTGTATATGTGTATGCGTGTGCGTGTGTGTATGTAGGAGTATGTATGTGTGTGTGGCGAGCAGTAATAAATGAACAAAACAACCATTTTCAAATTGAAAATGTAGTTTGATGCTCACATATAGTTCTCTCTTTCTCTCTCTCTCTCTCTTTCTTTCTTTCTTTCTTTCTTGCTTTCTTTCTTTCTTTCTTTCTTTCTTTCTTTCTCTCTCTCTTTCTCTCTTTCTCTCTCTCTCTCTCTCTCTCTCTCCCTCCCTTTCTCCCCCCTCTATCTATCTATCTATCAGTAGGAAAATCCTCCAGAGATATATTTAGTGGGACTAGCGTCGAAATTCTGGTGCAGATGAGCCCAGAACGTATAGCGAAAATCCCACAAGGAGTACCTCTGGATGGACAGACCTACATAAACATTTCGGGTGAGGGTAGGCGGCCCGCATGTTACCACTGCGCAAGCAGAAGTCACCTAAGGGCTGCCTGTCCTCAATTGACAAAAAGGAAACCACTTTTTCCGACACCACAAATAACAACACAACCACCACCACCGCCACCACAACAAGAAAAACAACACAGAACACTATCCCACCCAACCCCTCCCCACCCAAAACGAATACAAAAACACATACAGACACTGCAGAACCCCAAAACAGACCCCTACCCATCAACACGGATGAGGAACCCCTATCGACGGCACCCAGCTGCGATGAGGAGAAACCCTTCCAACCCGTGAAAAGAAAAAAAAAGAAAGCACCGCATGAACAAAAACGAAACAAACACACAAACACCAGCACAAACAGCACAAAAATCACAAACAACAGTTCCCCCTCCCGAAAACAAAACACCCACAACAAAGAGAAAACACACGCAGGAACCACAGACAAAAACAAACACAACACAGGAAAAGTACACATACACTTACATAAACGAAGAAAATAGAACACTGATGGAGACCATCAAAAACAACCCTTTGGTCAAAACCGAAGGGAAAACTTTGGATAGCTCCAACAAAAACAAAAAAAAAAAAACAAACAAAAAAAAACGAACCTAAAACTGATCAGGGTCCCTATAGGAACTTATAGGTCCCTAAAAGAAACATTTGAAGAGGATGTCGGGAATTCCTGCGTGAAACCAATCAACCGCGTCCTCTTCAAAGGTTTCCCACCAAATACCTCCGTCCCCACCCCGCCAGAAACCACCACCCCACCAAACATACCCTCCAACACCCCCATGGAAATTGTGCAGCCTAGTCCCCAGGAGACGAAGAGGTGAGTGATTTATTTTCCTCTTCTTTTAACTTTTCAGCACCAACATGGCCAATATAAGAGTTGAATGTGTGAATGTACGCGGCCTGGGGATGCCCTGGAAACAGGGCAAACTCTTAAACGATCTCAGGTCGCACAGTATGGATGTAGTAGCCATTTGCGAGTCCAGGATCCACAGCGAGCGACAACTGGCCCCCATCTTCGACGACTTTGAGATCTACGCATCTCTCTGTCAGCCGGGAGGTGCGGGAGGGGTTGCCGTTTTGCTGCGGAAACACTTGGACCTCGTAACACAGACGGTACATCTGGACCCGGAGGGTCGACTAGTGGTCCTAGCCGTTGACGGTAGCGAAGGTGGAGCCTTCAGGCTGGTGACCGCAAATGCCCCATCCGGGACCCCGCGGCCAGACTTCTTCAAACGTCTAGAGACTTTTCTGGGAACGTCCCGCTTCTTGCTTTTAGTGGGGGACTGGAATGGAATTCTAGATGCACGTTGGGAGTATGTCCCGATAAAAGGGTGTAACAGGCTCAAACAGTTAATCGGCCGACAGATATCGACTAGATTTTCCGACTGTGCCACTATGGACGTGGTCTAATCGTAGCGGAACATCTAGATCGTACATAGATAGGGTTCTAGTTAGAAAGAAGGATAGGGACATGTTAAGCTGTCCACAAATGTTCATGGTTGCCTATTCAGATCACAAATTAGTGACCTGCTTAGTCAACCTTGACAAAACCCATAGACAGGGACCCGGCTACTGGAAGCTGAACTTGTCGTTACCGACATGCAAAGCCTACAGTAGATTAGCACCTTAGTAAAGCAGCACTTGACGGGGGCCATTGTCAACAACAGATGGTGGTACTCTCTCAAAAGGGCAGTTAGATTAGACTCGATAGCTTTTAGTAAATAATTAGTGTTAGATAGAAATAAGACCGAAAAGGAACTGGTAGATAAAGTAGAAGAGGCACTTAGGAGTGGCAACGTAGCCAGCGTGCTAGCGACGAGAACGGCCTTAGACCAGTTCTTCGACGCAAAGCATGAAGGCTGCGTTGTCAGAAGCAAAATATGAGCTCTGGGAAACGAGGGAGCCAAAGCTGTTAGCTGGGCCCGAGTGACGGAGGTGAAAAGTGGAAACAAGTCCACGATTCGGTCTTTGAAGGACCAACATGGACGCGTGATACGTGAGCCGAATCAGATGTGCGCGGCCTTTCAGCGGCACTTTGCTCAATTGTTCGGGCAGGTCGGCGCGCCGGGAGGGGCTATGGATTTCGGTCCATACCTCGACGGCCTACCGCGACTCTAGGACAGCAAGGTGAAGTTCTGCGAAAGGCCGATTTCGGCCGCTGAGATAGGGGACGCGCTGAGCCAATGCGGCAAACGCAAATTTCCAGGTCTCGACGGTCTACCCTACGAATTTTACGTAGCAATGCCGGGCTTCTCCGGTCTCCTGGAAACGGTCTACTGCAACTGGCAACAGAACAGAAGAATTCCCAGTTCTGTGACCAGGGGCGTAGTCACGTTAGTCAGGAAGGACGAGAATAAGGGGGATGACATAGGCAACTTCCGGCCCATAACTCTGCTCAACACAGAGTTACAGATTTTGGCCAAGGTGTTGGCAAAGAGGCTGGCGCTTGTCGTCGAAAACCTGGTGGGAGAAGCGCAGACATGCGCAATCCCGACCAGGTCCATACACGACAACCTCCACCTAATGCGATACATCATAGAGAGGGTAGCGTGTAAACCCGGCTTCGGTGGGGCCCTGATCAACTTGGATTAGTCTAAGGCTTTCGATAGGGTTGACCATCGTTACCTAGATGCGGTGCTCGAGGCGGCAGGTTTCGGACCCGTGTTCAGGGGCTGGATTACTGCAATGCACAGCAATAACATCTACTCAAGAGTCAAGGTGAACGGCTACCTCTCGACGCTGTTTCATATCACGCGATCCATCCGACAGGGATGCCCTCTCTCCTCCCTTCTGTACGTACTGACTCTCGAACCACTACTGCGGAGGTTGGAGCTATTGCAGGGCATCCCTTTGGAACCTGCGAAAAGCGGCGTCGGCCTACGCCGACGACGTTAGAGTAATGGTGTCGAGCACCTCGCAAATCGGGGAGGTCGGCACCTTACTGAAGGAATACGAAAGGTTCACAGGAGTGAAGCTGAACCGGGACAAATCCGTCGGTTTGTAACTCGGAACGTGGAGAGGCAAACCGATGCCTTCCGATGGCGTCGTCGGACGCTGGACGGAAGGACCGGTAAAGCTGCTCGGGGTCTGGTTTGGTCCGGGCATCCGGGTGAAGAACTGGAACGAGGTGACGGCCAAGGTGTTTGCTCTCACCCAGAAATGGGCCGAGTGTAAACTATCCTTGAAAGGTCGAGCGGAGTTGGCGAACACTTTTATAGCGTCCGTCATCTACTACCGCTTGACCGTCGTGCCTTGTCCAGCCAAAACGCTCACCAAAATGGAGCGCGCGTTCTTCCAATTCCTTTGGAAGAAGCGGGCTCCTTTGGTGAGAAGATCCATCTGCTGCCAACACCCTTCAAACGGAGGGCTGGGGCTGCAGTGGCTGACGATGCGCAACCACGCGCTTTGGCTGCGGCACCTCCACGTATTCTTCACTGGACAACCGGTGTGGGCCCCGTTCGTGAGGCGAGCCTTCCCACGACTCGTCTCGCTGACCGAGCTGCAGTCCTGGGTCAAGAAAAGACCGAGGAAAATGGGTGACTGGCACATCGAATGTGCTCAGGCGCTCACAGCCCTCTGGCAGGCGGACCCGGCGATCAGTGGAGACTCCACTTCGTCATTCTATAGAGGGTTGGTCCACAGCAAGTGCGACGACGCGCTTGGAGAAACTCTAGGCGTAGAGGAAGACGAACTGGCCAGTCTGTTCGGTAGAACCTTCCGCTCGGGACCGATGGACAACTTCCAAAAGTCCCTGGCCTGGCAGTGCTACCGAGGAGCTCTACCAGTTCGAGACAAGCTCTACAGACACGGGCGCCCGGGAAGGGACCCTTCGAAAAAGATCTGTCTGAAATGCGTACGCGACGAGGAAACCGTCGCGCACGCATTTGTAAACTGCCCGGGCGTTACCGACCTGTGGGGCTATGTAGAACGACTATTGTCGCGGGTGGGACCAATCCAGTTGATAACCGAGTCCATTGTCATGATCAAACCGCCACCCTCCTTCAAAAACGAAGGGGAGGCGGTTTTCCTATGTGTTATGGCTATGGTGAAAGAGGTTATATGGTGGACGAGGGTTAAAAGGGCTGAGGTCAGATACCTTTCTCTCCGGCGAGCAACTGATTCGTTTTTTCAAATATCATTTTGGAAGAAGAATCAGGATGGAGAGAGAGGTGCTGTGCCCCAGCAAATTTTATAAAAGGTGGGTGAATGTGGAAAAGATGGCTCGAGTGGCTGGGCCTTCTCTCTATATAAGCCTGTAGGTTGAAGAAAAAGAGATAGAGAGGAGGGGAGTACTCACTCTTGGTGCTCCTGGAGATGAGGGTTGTACATTTTTTCGGGGTGTGTACAACCCCTGTGTAACGCCTCCCCCCCCCCCCCATATTGGGGATTTCAATTGTTATTTGTTATTTTATTAATAGTTTTATTTTCATATACCTGTATGTAAACTCCCCATTTGTATTTGTCCCCTTCTTTTGTGCCCTTGTGGCTAATAAAGAAATTTATCTATCTATCTATCTATATATCTATCTCTATCTCTATCTGCACATATATATCTGTGTGTGTGTGTGAATGTATATATATATATATTGAGTACCTTAATTACTATGGTTACCTCCGATTGAACCCGGGATAAAATGTATATATATATATATATAAAATGTATATATATACATTTAAGAATGACCTGTAGTATCTATTTCATACTATTAACCTTAATTGAATATATATCTGACCAGGAATGCTTTTTGTGAAAATCAGTCATATGGAACTATTGTCATCTTGCCTGACGGTTTTAACTTTACAACACCACCTGCCTCTTTGAGGTCAAATACCAACCCTACTAGCACCTACAAACTGACCAATGAGAATTAAGATTATTCTTGCTGACAACATTAAATTATTTCTAACAAGGTCATATGTCCCAAGGCTCTGATACCATCAACACCATAAACACAGAGCTGGCATATCTAAGAACTGACTAACTGCCTGGTGCGGTCATAGCCATTCAATGGCTATCATCGAAATATATATACCAGTAAATAAAGGATTATGAGTTCATGCAATTGACTTATGTTTCGTCACTATATATATATATATATAATACATCATTGCAACACGTTTATGTAGAATGTGATACCATATATAATAGGGAACATGTCGCACATATGTATGAGATAATCTTATATAGTTCAATGAATCAGAGATGGTACATGTCAAAGATGGCGGTACAACGTTACAATATTTCACAGATTGCGGAATTGAACACTGGGAATTATAGAGGAGATTGCGATGAACAAAGAACAGAGAAATTATATATATATACTAGCAGAGGTACCCGGCGTTGCTCGGGTATTAAATAGCAGTTATGTATACCATGTATGTCAATACTTCAGTGCTGCTTCGAAAACTATACTTTTATAAACTCATCGACTTTTTCCAAAAGGGGGTTCCTGCCCTCAGGGGTCCCCTACTCAATATGTGCCAATTCTGAGAGTTCACATTCAACGTATCCCATGTGTCAAGTTTTGTGAAAATCGGTTGCGAACTCCAGAAGTTATGACGTTTTTTTTGCATTGCACTGCAGTGCTTCAGTCGACTCTAAGGAAGTGGTTAAAGGGCGTTATCCGTCGGGAGGCCCTATAATCAATATCTGGAAAAATGAAAGTGTCCATGACCATCCGGAGTACATGAGTAACCTATGTCTTAAGTTTGGTGAAAATACTGTAGAAATGCATAAGGTTTACACACAGGCGCGCACGCGCACGTGTGTGTGTGTGTATGTATTTGTGTGTGCGTATGTATAAGTATGTGTATGTTCGTCGGTGCATACATATGTACTGGCCTAAATCTTCACTATTTATTTTTACTATGTTAAGGCAAAGTTAAAATCCCGTCGAGGTTAACTTTGCCTTTCATCCTTACGGGGTCGATAAAATAAAGTACCAGTAATGTACTGTTTAATTGCTGGCCTTGTGCCAAAAGTAGAAACAACTATTTTAATAACCTGTCATTTTCGTTTACAATTTTATTTACATCATTCTTAAACTCCGGGGCTGGAAATCATTCGGTTATTTTAAATAGAATATTAGTCTAACGACTCCATTTACACCATAAACTTGGTCTTGTCTTTGCATGAAATTGATCTTCTCGGTCCACTGCGTCGTTTATACGTAACATAAATAGATAAGCAAATGACGCCATAAAAGGGAAATAACTCGTCTCTCATCTCTATTTATACGTTTGAACTGAAAAATCAATACATTACAAATTCGATTTTTACACTTGGCGTGGGTCGATTTGAAAATTTATTTGACCGATGGTTCCGCCGGACCTTCATCTATAAGTGTAGCAATTTCACCGAAATTTGAACGTACGGTTTAAGAGCAGATGTGTGCCGAAGGTTTTAGTAGACAGACAGACAACCTCAGTTTTATATATATAGATAGATGACATAATCAAAAACAAGAACTTATTTGAAAATTTATTTGACCGATGGTTCCGCCGGACCTTTATCTATAAGTGTAGCAATTTCACCGAAATTTGAACGTACGGTTTAAGAGGAGATGTGTGCCGAAGGTTTTAGTAGACAGACAGACAACCTCAGTTTTATATATATATATATATATATATATATATATATGTGTGTAGATAAATCTACCAAAATATACGGTAGTGTCCAATCCGTATGAAGAACTCAATGTAATCCAAATATCATGAAAAGAGAAGATGTATTCAAAAGTGTTTTCGATGAAAATCACAGGAAAACAGAGTCAAGATAAATTAATAAAAACAATGAATAAAAATAAAGAAACAGTTCCTTATATTAAAAAATTCATCATTTTACGATCGTTTCTAGGATATATATGTGTGTTGGTATGTATATCATATAGATCTATGTAAAAATTTTACAAACTATCAGAGGGAATATACATACCTACACATATATATGCTGTCTTCAGAAATAATGATATTTGTTTATTGAAAAAAACCAACACAGATTTAATATAATAGGTCTGTTTGGGAACAAGTTTTGAATTGACCAATAGAAAAGTAGTAAGTGGTCAAGTTGATAGAATAGTAGTAGTAGAAATTTAATTTAGGGGTAGAGGAATGCAGACTTCAGTTTTGAATGGAAAGAATACTTTGAATGAAAAGATTACTTTGGGGATGAAAAGAGGTCAAGCCGGTGAAAGGTACACGAAAATTTGATGTTATTAAGGAATAATGCTAATGTTAAAATCGAAGGAGAATAAAATTTTAGGATAAATGTGTTAGTTAGAAATACCAATCTTATTTAAAACATAAGGAATTTAGATCTATAAAAAGAAATTAAATTAATTTAATTGATAGGTATACTTATAGGGATAAATTTATATTAATTCATATAGATGTGATAAATAAGATTTAGATGTTATTAAAGAATGTTGTTAAAAACGAAGGAAAAAAAATTTGGCGGGGATAAATGTATTAGTGACAAATAACAAACTTATATAGACTACAAGGAATTTAGATTCATAACAGGAAATTAAAATAGTTTATATGTATACTTATAGGTATTAATTTTAGGAAAAGATAGCTGTAAAGGGGAAATAAAATTATGAAGTTCTCAGTAGTAAAATACTAATTATAGGTTAATTAAATTAAAAAAACTAATTATAATAATTTGTAAAATACAAGTGTAAGGTGTATATTAATTAGGTTTATAATATTTGAAAATTCTTCTAATTCTATGATTGCACGATATAATTAATTCTTGTCGCTTATTTAATAGGATATCCTTAGATTTCATTATTTCAAAAAGTTCCTGGGAACATAATCTACACTCATATCTGTTATTTTGATAAGGGGTGGCCCTTTTGAACACACTCCAGGTCAGGTTATAATCGATATTCTTTTTTCTATAATTATTAATTATTTCAGCCAAGGATGTTGTATTAGCTAATGCGGCATTTTTAAAACTGTGTTTGTGGGTATTAAATCTTACTAATATATATATATATATATATATATATATATAGTGAAAGAGTGAAGAATAACATGGTCAACAGTACAAAAAGGGTTTTATTTACAGTATTAACAATTGTTTCATTGATTAGGGTGTCTAAAAATTGCTAATCACTTGTAGCTGTGTCAATCAATTTTAAATACAATGTATGCCTAATCAAATCATCAGAATAACTGATTAAAATTATACACGGCGTTTGTAATATACTAGGAAAATTCACAACAACGCTCGCTAATGAAATCTGACAGCTTAAAGATACAAACCAAGAATACGGGATTAGCTGGTCGAAACTGTCGGGGGCAAAGACCTACAAAAATGGAATGTCCCACTGCGGACTTTGCAATATGGTGTTGATCCATATTTTAAAATATGACAAAATGCTGCTTAACAGCAAAATAGAACGGTCAATTTTCTGTAGGCATAAAGCAGCTAGTAAATTCGCAAATTTCAAACCAACAGGATTCGATCCAACAATCCCATTATTCAAACTGAATCACTTAGAGTCTATTATATTAACCCATTATTATTAACTGTCAATAGATTAACTAATCACTGAACCTCCTAATCATAACCTCTTAATCTTTCTTTCTTTCATTCTCTTTCCCTAAAACTATTTCACCTCTTCCATTATATCCTATCATGTTCTCTTCACCTCTCACATAATTTCCAATTTATTAATTTATCCTTTATTTAGCACTGTACTATTTCTTCTTAATATAATTTAACCAATACATATATGTATATATTTAATATTTTCATATTTATAACATCACATCTTTATACTTTAACCACCACCCCCACAACTATTTTCAACAATTATATTATGTTCACTTTTTTCACACACATATATTTTGTTTTACTTATTTTTTATCATCTTCATTCTAACTTGTTTATTATTTTTTTTTTCTCTCTTTTTCTTTTTTTTTCTTTTTCTTTCTTTATTACTGATGTTGTGATTTGAATTTTCCTAGTATATTACAAACGCCGCGTGTAATTTTAATTTTAATCAGTTATTCTGATGATTTGATTTGGCATACATTGTAATTAAAATTGAGTGACACAACTTCAAGTGATTAGCAATTTTTAGACACCCTAATCAATGAAACAATTATTAATACTGTAAATAAAACCCACTTTGTACTGTTGACCATGTTATTCTTCACTCTTTCACTATTATTACTCCAAGATTAACCTGCATAGGAATTCCAGAGAACTGGCAACCTAACTAAGGAAAGCTCTTGTTGAGTCAAACAACGCCGTACGTTAAAACTATCCACAATACGGAGTATTCACAACCTCTAACTGGATTACCTATAACGATAATTTGTTATCCCATATACATATATATATATATATAAAACTGATGCTGTCTGTGTGTGTGTGTGTGTGTGTGTGTGTGTGTGTGTGTGTGTGTGTGTGTGTGTGTGTGTGTGTGTGTGTGTGTGTGTGTGTGTGTGTGTGTGTGTGTGTGTGTGTGTGTGTGTGTGTGTGTGTGTGTGTGTGTGTGTGTCCTCATTTTTGCCAAGTCTATACAAATCCACATTTCTACTCCGATTGACTTCAAACTTGCATTTATATATTCCTTGCGGCCTAAAGATATTAACTGCAACTTTTATTTCAATTTTCTGTTGTTAAAGGGGTGTTAGGCGCCGGTTATCCATCTCCGTCGCGCTCTTATAATATCTGTCTGTGTGTCTGGCTGTCTGCATTACGACATTCTGACGAACATTAATGACGTATTATGTTCGCTATTATCCGTTCATTGCCAGAGAACTTCTCCACGAACAAAAAAATCGTCTTCCTGTTTTCCTTCGGTTGCAAGGTTTTTCTAAATATTTACTTCTGCGTTCACAGATTGATGTATTTAGTTTCAGAAGATCCCGTTAAGGGCGAATGGAACAATTCTTTGCTTAAACTTTAATCTGTTATTTTAATCTATATATGTATATATATAAAACTGAGGAAGGGTGTGTGTGTGTGTGTGTGTGTGTGTGTGTGTGTGTGTGAAACCCGAGAAATACCCAACCGATCTTTTTTAAACTTTACATGTGTATTACTTATATTTCAGGGAGTGTTATGCACATAAAATTCAACTTTTTGATCCCCTAGGGCCCGCATTAAATGAAAAACTGCGTTTGTTCCACCTTTTTAGGGTTTTTTTAGGCGTTACGTCAGACCGATTTCCTTGAAATTGTAACTATGTATTAGTCAGTCTCTTCTTCATACCGTGAGCAAAGAAAATCCAACGTTTATATGGCATTAGGTGAAAAACTTCATTTTTTTTTCAGCTTTTTAGGGCTCTTTTGAGGCGTTACGTCTAGCTGATTTTCCCGAATTTCAAGGCATATTATGCACATAAAAAAAAATTCATTTTTTTTATCCCCTAGAGCTCGCATTAGGTGAAAACCTGCCTTTTTCCGGCTTCATCGAGGAAAATCTTAGAATATCCAGCCATCAGAGTATTCGGTTTATTTTCTTTACATATTGTCCACGCATGCAGTTTTTCCACGATTAGGTCTGTTGGTGGCCTGCGTTCCAAAATAGCTTATCCCGTGCAACGCCGGGTACCACTGCTAGTATATATATATATATATATATATACGAAACCCCTTATGTGTAATTGAATGTAAGTTATTTTTAATATATAGACGAAAAACCAGGTAATAACGTGGAAATCCTTTGATATTTTAATAGTCAATACTATATGAAAGTGTGAGTATGATAAAGAATAAAACTTAGATTGTATATATATATATATGTGTGTGTATGTATGTATGTATGTATGTATGTATGTATGTATGTATGTATGTATGTATGTATGTATGCATCTCAGGAAACAGGGTTAACTCCAAACATAAAACCTGCGGCTCAGTAGTTACCGATGATGTTGATCTTTTCTTCTTTTCGGGTTATAGCTACTGTCGCTCAGAGAGTGGGATTGACTCAGTGCACAGTCTTTCCTCACTTTAAAAATATTCGTCACGCACAGGCATTGCACGAGTGCATTAATAATTATTAATAGTGTACTATTATTATTATTATTTGCATTTATCTTGCTTTATGTTTATACGAGTTATCACCAAGTCACAACCAGTGACCTCAAGAGACAACAAGGTCCGCCATGTTCAAGAAAGAACACACATATTCACACATGCATCCTTAGTGTTTAGACTTGTGATGTACTTATATTGACAGGATCTTCCTTAGTATATGGGCAGTTCCCATTAGTACTATCTTTTGTATTTCTCCTATACGCGGGTTTCCTGGGATTTGCGATAAGTAGTCGTTAGACCCCTTAGGTATCATTCCCAGAGCGCCTACAACCACTGGTATTGTTTTAGTTCTCAATTTCCACATTTTTCCAATTTCTATCTCCAGGTCCTTATACTTGCTCAATTTTTCAAATGTTTTTATAGATACATTCTTGTCTATTGGAA
This sequence comes from Eledone cirrhosa, assembly GCA_964016885.1. NCBI lineage: Eukaryota > Metazoa > Mollusca > Cephalopoda > Octopoda > Eledonidae > Eledone > Eledone cirrhosa. The sequence goes on along the minus strand of OZ024742.1, from coordinate 361,891,739 downwards.
CAGACATATCAATTAGCAGGCATACCCTCCTTTGAAAGTCCTTCAATATTATATCAGGTCTATTTGCATCTATTTTTCGGTCTGTTTGGATGCTAAAGTTCCACAAGATTGAGATGTGATCTTTTTCAAGTATGGGAGGTGGTTGATGCTCCCACCAATTCTTTTGATGGGGCAGGTCAAAATGCTTACACATTATCCAATGTATGTATTGATATGCACATTGAAATTATATGGTCAATGGTCTCTGGTTGTTTTTTGCATACACGGCATAATGGGCTGCACCCATTTTTTATTATGTTGGTTTGGTAATTTTTTGTTGGCAGACACTGATCTTGTGCGGATATAATCAGTCCTTCAGTCTCCGATTTCAGTCCAGAGGATGCCAACCACTGATGGGTTAAAGTTTTGTCAACATCAGGATTGTTAGCTCGCTCTGGGTATTTTCCATACAGAGGCTTTTCTTGCCATTTCTTAGCCAGTTTCTGTAGCAGTTCTTTCTTTGCAGTTACTTTTACCTGCTTTGCTTTTTCTGTGTTTTCCATTTCAGCAGTAAATGGGACTTCTGAAATTTGTAGTCCATTACTGTATCTTTGTGCATCTTTTGTAATGGAATATGATCTTTTGGTGCTTTCGTGTTTCAAAACGAGTTTGATCATCCAATCATGTGATTCCCTTAGATATGTAGATAATCCAATTGTTGCAGTTTTCAACGCAATGTCTAACTGGATTAACCCACGTCCTCCTTCTTTCCTAGGGAGATATATTCTATCTATGTCTGCCTTAGGGTGATGCATTCTGTGCATGGTTAAGAATTTTCGGATTTTTGTATCGAGCCTACGGATCTCTGTGCTTGACCAGTTGATGACATTGTAACTGTAGGTTACTACTGGTATGGCAAGCGTGTTTATGGCATCGATCCTATTCCTTGCATTCAATTCCGTTCTTAAGATTGCTCTGACTCTGCGGTAACATTCCTTCCTTATCCTTTCCCTCATTGTCGAGTGCTTGATTCCGTCCCCTTCACAAACACCTAGATATTTGTAAGTTTGTTCTTGATCAAGCTCTCTTATCACGTTCCCCCGATCAAGATTAATGTCTGAACTCTTCAGCAGCTTTCCTCTGGTGAACGTTGCTTTGGCGCATTTATCCAGTCCAAACTCCATTTTAATGTCATCACTGAACTGCTTCACAGTGGATAATAGCCCTTGCAATTGTTCATCATTTTTTGCAAATAGTTTCAGGTCATCCATGTAGAACAGGTGATTAATGGTTTTGTCATAGACTCTATATCCATGTTTTGTTTCATTGAGCATTTTACTTAATGGTAAGTAGATTTCTTGTGGGAATTCCTTTGTTTTTTCATCTTCACTCCACATAAGTGAGTGGTGACTTTAGCCGATGCATAATAGAGATGATTTAAGTCAGTAATGTTTATTTTGTTTGTGATGATAATGTTTTTGAGAATTATGTTAGTCTTGTGTATTATCTTTTGGTTCTGTTTGGAGTTCTGGATCTTAGGGAGGGTGTCTCGTTCCCCCATGTCAGATTCTTTCATTTTCATCCATTCGATCATAATTTCATCCTTCAAGTTGGCAAGTTCATTCTCATTCATTTCTTTATCATTTACGATCTCATTATTTTCATTTGGAGTTTCATCCTGAGCATGCACTCCCTCCACTTTTTCGCTCCTTTCTTTAATTTGTTCTGTTGCCAGTGATTCCGCCCCAACTCTGGGATTCGAAGTGTTACAGTTTACCTCGTTTTCACTGACACATGCTTCATTTTCCCTTCGCTGACTTTGTGCTACTAGCTTGATCTGATCAATTTCTATATCAGTTAGTAACTTTTTTCTTACAATATTTCTTCGTATATTGGCTAGTTTGTTACTGTCAATATAGCCTCTGTTTTCGGGATGTTTCTTTTTCCAGTTGATATATGTTTGCTCTGTATTCGATGTATTTGATGGGTAGTACATGGCAGTGTAGAAAGCCTCAAGGACTTCTTTATTATCTTCCCTTGACCATTTTTCTCTCTTTTTCTTTGGATTTCTTGGTGGTGAGCATGGAGGGCCAACAGTAGGAGTATTCCGGTTATGGGAGGTCTCCAGCTCCGAAGTGATGGGAAGGTTTGAACCATTAGCTGATTTTTCGACCCCAGTCTGGTTCCTCTCTGGATTATTATTATTATTATTGTTATTGTTATTCCTTGAATCTCAGTCATTGATGTTGGTTAACTGGAAAGTCCGTTGGATTGAATATCAAGCCACTACCTGCAGCCTCAGATATTCAGGACGTATCGGAGGGTTCTTGCCGTTCCAAGCAAGCATGCCTTTTGAAGCGTTCCAAAAAGCGTGAAGGGGCCGATTTTCTTTAACCATCCCTGGAAACCTTTGGAGATAGTCCCCAGTGCGCCTATGACAATCGGGATCACTTTGACTTCATGGCAGTTCCAAATCCTTTTCACCTCCCACTTTAGGTCCTGGTATCGGTTAATTTTCTCCCTCTCCTTCTCTTGCACTCTCGTGTCGAACGGGCAGGCCACATCCACAATCAGGCACGATCTTTTTTCTTTGTCCACAACCACCAGGTCAGGTCTATTGTGTTCCAGTTTTTTGTCCGTCTGTATCCTAAAATCCCACAGCACCTTCACCTGACTGTTCTCCATCACCGCCTCTGGCCTATGCTCATACCATTTCTCAGAATGTGGTAGATTGTTTACTTTGCACAGGTGCCAGTGGATCACCCTGCCCATCACATCGTGTCTCCAGCCCTTATAGTGGGTCTGGGCTAGGTGTTTACACTCGGACACAATGTGAGCCACAGTCTCCTCTCTCTCTCCACAGATCCTGCACAGTGGGCTAGCCTCCTCCTTGTAGATATGGTGCTTCAACCACTTCGTTTTGAGGGCCTGCTCCTGCGCAGCCATTAGCATTCCTTCTGTAGCCTTTTTGAGGTCTCCTCTTCTCAACCAGTTCCATGTCTGTGGATCTCTAAATTCAGTTTTCTCAAAGAAGGTACTATGAAGGGATTTTCCCTTAAGGCTGCTCTTCCTCCTTGATGTTATTTCCTCCTTGGATATCCCCTGGCCTACTGTCCCCTCCTTCAGTACAGCTCTGAGCATTGGCTCCTTACTATAGGTCACGTATTTGTATAGGTTGTTTTTCTCCATCTGAACACAGTCCTCTATGCTGATAAGACCTCTTCCACCCTCAGATCTCCTTAGGTAGAGTCTATCGACATCACTCCTCTTGTGGAACATGTTGTAGATAGTCAATAGCTTCCTAGTCTTCCTATCCATTTCTTTTTGTTCAGCAACATTCCATCTCAGAATTCCCGCACTGTACCTAATAATAGACACAGCTCGGGAATTTACTGCGCTTATGGCATTTCTGCTGTTCAGATGTGACTTCAATACGCTCCTTACTCTCCGAATGTATTCAGTTCTGAATAATTCCTTCATTTTTTTGTTCTTTATGCCATCAGCCTCCAGAACGCCCAAATACTTGTATCCTTCCTCAGAGTCAATTTCCTTTATCATCTCACCTGTTGGTATCTGGATCCCGTTACTTCTGCTCAACCTACCCCTCCTCATCACAATGACTCCACATTTACCAACACCAAACTGCATACATATATCACTGCTGAAAATACGGACAGTGTCAACAAGCACATCCAACTCCTTCTCACTTTTCCCGAAGAGCTTAAGATCGTCCATGAAGAGGAGGTGATTGATGGTAAGCTCTCCCCTTCCCAACTTGTATCCTGCTCTCACTTTTCGCAGCATAATGGTCAAGGGCATCAGGGCAAGGACAAACAACAGAGGGGACAGGCTATCTCCCTGGAAGATACCTCTCTTGATCTTCACGCTTCCCAAGGATACTCCAGTTGATGTCAACTCTGTCTCCCAGGACCCCATACTCCTGCCTAGCAACTGTCTGATGTTATCTGCCACCTTGAAGATCTCCAGGTTTTGGTGATCCAGGAATGAGGCACCATGTCAAATGCCTTTCTGTAGTCTATCCATCCCATGGCAAGATCAGTGTGTCTCCTCCTGCAGTTCCCCATTACCATCTTATCAATAAGCAACTGGTCCTTTGTACCACGTGACTTCTTTCGGCATCCTTTCTGTTCGTCCGGCAACAAGTTGTTTGTGTGGAGGTGATGGTAGATTTCCTCAGACACAATGCTCGTCAACAGTTTCCACATTACGGGCAGACATGTGATAGGTCTATAGTTGGTAACATCATTACCCTTGATTCGGTCTTTCATTATCAGAACTGTGGTACCTTTTGTCAACCACTCTGGCACCTCACTCGACACCAAGCAGTCATTGAACATGGCCGTCAGCTTCGGGTGGAGGGATGTTAAATGTTTAATCCAATACCCCTGCACACCATCTGGGCGTGGTGATTTCCAATTGGTTAGTTTTTTGGCTTGCCCCTTAAGAGTTTCAACTGTGATACTCAAATCAGTCTGTTGCTGTGCCTGCTCACCGATCTCCCTCTGTACTGTCTCAATCCACCCTGCCTGGGCATTGTGTCTAACATCCTGCTCCCATATTCCTCTCCAGAATGTTTTATCTTGTTCCGCCCCAGGGATCAAGTCGTTGCCTCTTTCTTTCCCCTCAAGCTGTCCAAACAGCAACTTCTGGTTGTTGTCGAACATGCGGTTCTGTTTATACTGGCTGACTCTGTTCTCGTATCGCCTGATTTTTGCACTCTTTGCTACAATGCGTTGCTTCAATTCCTCTATGATAATATTTAGCTTTTTACTCCTAGTTTTGTATTTTATTTCCAGTCTATTTTTAGTGCCTATGTTTTTTAGTGTCCCATTCAGTAGTGACTCAAGCTTTCCTATGTCATTTCTCATTTCCCCGATTTGCCCACTCAGTCGCTTCTTCCACCACGGCTCTGCTCTTTCTTGTCTGTTGTTTCCTCTCGCTTTTATACCAAGTAGTTTCCTCACCGTATTTGCTGTTGCTTTGAGGATATTGTTGCACTGGTGAAGACTCCTCGCCTCAAGGTATGGGATGACTTTGTTTACCTTAGCTGTTGTTTCTTTTAACCTTTTCCTGTCTACAAATCTTAGGTTCATAGGTCTCCCACTATCATTGTTCAACTCATCTACCACTAAATTTAGGATGTCAACCGAATCTTGTCCTAGCCCGTCAGCATTCATCTCCTCAGTGGCCGTATCTCTGTTCCAGGTATTATTTATCTCAGTATTCAGATCATTGTCTGCTTCGGGTGGTTCCTCCGTTCTCAGGACCTCCTCACCTTCATTTCCCGCCGGCTCGCTTGTCTGGCATACTACACCCGCCATCTCCAAGCCATTCTCTCTGCTCAGTTCCTCCAGTTCCAGCTCGCTTATCCACCCATTAGTTCTTATTACCCGAGCCTGCCCGGCCAATTTTTGTTCATCTAATTTAAATAAACCAATCTCGTTCCAGATGTTATGCATCCGTCTCCTGTAGCCCCTCTCCTTGGGGTTACTTTTCAGGTAGCATTGCATAACAGTTCTATTCAATTCTTTCGTCCAGTTGGTTCTGGCCCCTTTCCTTCTTCTTCTTCCTCCAACATCAGCAGTATTTGGTTGACAGTCAGGTTCCTGCTGCTGAGCCAGGGGGCACCTGTTGGGTGAGAGTCTGTCACATGACGTTCTAGTCTCCATTTCACCGTTATTCGAACTGTTTATGTTCGATATTTAAACACTCTTATCGAGGATTGGCGAATGTATGTTTACATAGCCATCTGTGGATCCGCCATCCCACTTGGCCCTTGTGTGGCATTATCACCACGCTGTATACGGACACACATAAACAAACAAACACACGGGCAGAAAGGGCCCCAAAAATGAATAAGCATAAGTTTCATTGTAATGTAGTATTCGAATGTCTGACTTAGTTTTTGTTTTTTAAGTTTTACTTTTTCCCCCCTCTTCTCTGTCCGTCCGCCTGCTTCTCTCTTCATTCTTATTTTCTTTACGTTTTTGGGGTTTCTTTTTTTGTTTTTGTTTTTCTCTGTTTGTTTTTCTCGTTTTTTGCTGTTGTTGCTGTGCTGCTTTTGTTGTTTGATTTTTCTTTTTTTCTTTTGAGTCTATCTATATATTTTGATGCCTTCCTCTTTGTTAGTAGTAGGAATTCTATAATGTGGAAGTGGCAGCCAGCAGAGACTGGCGGCGTTGGCGATACTGAGACAGTGGTGGTGGTGATGTCGATACCGAGGCAGTGGTGGCGGTGATGCGACCGTATTACTGTAGTGATGGTGCTGTAGCGGTGGCAGCAGCAGTGAAGGAGTCAAGGGGTGGTGGCGGCGGTGATGGGATAGTGGTGGTAATGATGGCCGTAGTGAGCGGTGGCGGTGAAGGTGAAAATGCTGTTGTGTTTAGTGTACACAGATGATGGGGTGGGTGGTGTATCTAGTTTCTGGTGTTGGTGAGTTTCGCTGTCCTATATAGTGTAGCCAGAGGAGAGGAGGGGGGGGGGTTCTTCTTCTTCCATTTATAGCCATTTTATTTTTTTTGGATATACAGTGTACAATACAAAGTTGAATATTTGAATATTTGAGCCGTATTACTGTAGTGATGGTGCTGTAGCGGTGGCAGCAGCAGTGAAGGAGTCAAGGGGTGGTGGCGGCGGTGATGGGATAGTGGTGGTAATGATGGCCGTAGTGAGCGGTGGCGGTGAAGGTGAAAATGCTGTTGTGTTTAGTGTACACAGATGATGGGGTGGGTGGTGTATCTAGTTTCTGGTGTTGGTGAGTTTAGCTGTCCTATATAGTGTAGCCAGAGGAGAGGAGGTGGGGGGGTTCTTCTTCTTCCATTTATAGCCATTTTTATTTGGATATACAGTGTACAATACAAAGTTGAATATTTGAATATTTGAGCCTTATAGCAATATATTTTGGGTCCGAATTTTTTGGGGGCTCAAGCCGGGTGCTTTACGTAGCATTTGTACTAAGAGTTGTTATTTCACAAATGATTTAAATATGTTAAAAATTCAAAACTTACGGGAGCGATTTCATGACCTCCGTCACCTCGTGCGTCTTCTTCCCTTTATTCTTCTTCTTCTTCTTATTATTATTATTATTATTATTATTATTATTATTATTATTATTACTATTATTATTCCTTTTTTTTTTTTTTTTTTCCAATTCAATGATGTTCCAGAACATTATAAAAGAGATAATTGGCAATTTAGGTTCTGGAACAAAAAAGATCATTGGCAATAAGGGCAGGGGCCCCGGGTTATCACAGCCTGGGCCCGCTCGTCATCGTGCCATTGTAATAGAGCCAAACAAGGCATTTAGTCTTGGCTGCTGGAACGTACGGACGCTGCTTGACAGGGATTCCTTGGGGCGTCCTGAACGAAGGACCTCTCTTGTTGCAAAGGAGCTTCGACGTTACGATCTCGACATCGTGGCTTTATCTGAGACGAGGCTAGAGAATATACATTCTTCTGGAAAGGAAGAGATGAAGGAACCAGAAGAGAGGCTGGGGTAGGATTTGCTTTTTAAGACTGTGCTTGTGAACAAATTAGAAGAATTCCCAGTAGGGATTAGTGAGCGTCTTATGTCCATGAGAGTTCCGCTGGACAAGGGAAGATATGCTACCCTGGTGAGTCTGTATGCTCCAACTATGAGTTCTGTCGATGAGGAAAAGGTGTCCTTTTACCATGCCTTGAAAGGTGTTTTAAGAAATATCCCTCAGGCAGACCAAGTCATCGTGCTTGGTGACTTTAATGCTAGAGTGGGTAGGGATTTTAACACATGGAATGTAATCGGAAGGCATGGGGTGGGAAAGTGTAACAGCAATGGTATGCTCCTGCTGCAGATGTGTGAGGAGCTGGATCTGTGTGTTACTAACACCATGTTCCAACAAAAGAACAAATTCAAGACCACATGGATGCATCCTGCATCTAAGGAATGGCATCTTTTGGACTACGTCCTAGTCAGGATGCGTGACAGACAGTATGTGTAGTGTGTTCGTGCTCTTCGTGGAGCTGAGTGCTGGACGGACCACCGCCTGGTACGCGCAAAAGTGAAACTAATCACTAAACGTAAAATCCGGGCTCCTGGTGTTGCCCTGCCCAAAAGACTGAATGCTGCTCGTCTTAAGGATAAAAATGTGAAGAGGACATTGGAAGAAGAGATGCAGGCTGCAGATCTTGGTGAGGATTGGCCGACCCTTAAAAAGACGGTTTATGATGTAGGCAGGCGTGTTCTGGAATTGGCGCAGAGGAAACATCAGGACTGGTTTGATGAGAATGATGTACATATAGAAGACTTGTTGGCTGATAAGAGGCGTGCTCTGTCACGCTACTTGGCGGCAAAACCACAGGAGAGGAATACGTTGCATGAGGAACTGAGGGATGTAAAATCACGTGTTAGGCGGAGTCTTTCTCAGATGAAGGATCAGTGGTGGAGTGAGAAGGCTGGTGAGATACAAACTGCGTCTGATTCCAATAACACAAAGCTGTTGTACAGTCTCTTGCGTGAGGTTTATGGACCGCCTTCTTCTCTGGTGACACCGCTTCGCAGCAAGGATGGCAAAGAACTTCTTCGTGACTCACAAGGAATTCTACGAAGGTGGCGAGAGCACTTTGATGATCTTTTGAATCAGCCGTCTGTCGTCAGTGAAGATTTCCTCAATCTCATTCCAGAAAGTCCTGTGAAAGTAGCTCTCGCAGAACCTCCGACGCTTGTGGAGGTTGCAGTGGCTATTTCGAAGCTGAACAGTGGAAGATCTCCAGGTATGGATGGCATACATGCTGAGCTCCTACAATATGGTGGTGAGAGACTCCTGCAACATCTTCACTCTTTTTTTGGCAGGATATGGGCTAATGAATCCGTACCTGAGGACTGGAGAGATGCAGTAATGGTGGTCTTGTACAAGGGAAAGGGTAACAGGAACGATTGTGGGAACTACAGAGGTATATCATTGCTTTCTGTCGTAGGGAAAGTTTTATGTAGGGTGCTTCTGGACCGTCTGCTGACACACATTGCAGATTGTGTTCTTCCTGAAAGTCAATCTGGTTTTCGTGCTGGACGCGGCACTACTGATATGATCTTCTCAGCTAGACAGCTCCAGGAGAAGTGCATGGAACAAGGCTTGGATGTGTATCAGGTTTTTGTCGATCTGACAAAAGCTTTCGATACTGTTAACAGAGATGCATTATGGAAGATTCTCCAGAAACTTGGTTGCCCTGATAAGTTCCTTTCTTTAGTTAGGTCTTTCCATGACGACATGAAGGCTCGGGTTAATGTCGGGGGTAACATGTCGGAGCCTATCTCAGTAAAAAATGGAGTGAAACAGGGGGATATTCCAGCACCGACCCTGTTTGCCATATACTTTGCAATGGTTTTCTGTATTGCATTCAGGAATTGCGAGCATGGTGTTTACATCCGATATCGAACCTCAGGCAGCATATTTAACATCAGGCGCTTTGCTGCGAAGACAAAAGTATTTACATCAATCATAAGAGACCTCTTGTATGCAGATGATTGCGATCTTGTAGCGCACACAGAGAGTGATATGCAGCACATTTTGAATGCATTTTCTGACGCTTGCACTGCCCTAGGTCTGACTGTCAGTCTCAAGAAAACCGTCGTCATGTACCAACCTGCCCCTGGTAAGCAGTACACTGAACCAAACATCCATGTGTATGGCAAACGACTTGGAGTGGTTGATCAGTTTGTCTACCTGGGAAGCACTGTCAATCGATACAGCAACCTTGACAGTGAAATCTCACTTAGGATTAGGAAAGCAAGTGATGCTTTCGGAAAGCTAGAAAGGCGACTCTGGGGTCGGCGAGACATATGCAGGAGGACAAAGGTAAAGGTGTACAGGGCATGTGTGCTCTCTTGTCTTCTTTATGCCTGCGAGACCTGGGTCACATATCGACACCACCTTAAGCAATTGGAGCGTTTCCATCAGATGTGTCTCAGACGGATCTATGGCGTTCACTGGAGGGACCACATCAGTGATGTCGAGATTTTGGAAAGCTCTATGTGTGACAGTATAGAAGCTCTTGTGCTTAAGCAACGACTCCGTTGGAGTGGTCACCTTGCCAGGATGAAGGATTCTAGAATACCAAAACAACTCTTTTATGGAGAGTTGGTTAAAGGAAAACGACCGCCACATAAACCAAAAAAGAGGTATAAGGATTCCTTGAAAGCCTCTCTGAAAGACGCTAACATCTCTGCTGATACATGGGAGAATATTGCTGCTGATCGTAATAAATGGAGAAAGACTGTATATGAGGGAAAAGTTGCCTTTGAGGCATCTCGAATCGCATACGAGAAAGTAAAGCGGGATGTGAGGAAGGGCATTGCTGTTGCACTTCCAGACGGCGAGGGTCCTCCTATGGTGCTGACATGCAGCGTATGTGCGAGACTCTCCCTAAGCAAAGCTGGACTCGAAAGCCATCTTCGCAGTCATAAAGTAAGACCAGTGGATGACTACCAGGCTGCTGTTGGAGATGCTACTCATCATGCTTGCCAAACATGTGGTAGAGAATGTAAATCAGTAGGAGGGCTCAAACGACATGCAAAAGTACACGAACTCCAACCACAGCCGACTATTCCCAGTGAATGTTTTGGTTGCCGACTCTGTGCAAGACATTTTAGATCATTGGCTGGGCTAAAAAGCCACATTCGATCGCAGCGCTGTTAGTTGCTATCGTGTGTGTGTGTGTGTGTGTGTAGATATGCTTATGTGTGTGCGTGTGTGTGTATATATATATGTATATGTATATTATTATTGTTGTTGTCGTTATTATTATTGTTGTTATTATTATTATTATTATTGTTATTAATGTATGTGTGTGTGTATATGTGTATGTGAGTGTGTGTGTGTGTGTGTGTGTGTGTGTGTGTATGTATATGTATATGTATATATATATATTTCTTTTTTTTATTTTTATTTTATTTTTATTTATTTATTATTATTTTTTTTTTTTTCCTTTCTCCTCGTGCAATGGCCATACTCGATAACGAGGGGGCAGCCATCATGTATGTATGTATGTATGTATGTATGTATGTATGTATGTATGTATGTATATATATATATATTAGATGGTAGGAAATAACTGATGATTATGGTGCCGTTGTTGGTGGTTCTAATGGTGGTGATGATAATAGTGGTGGTGGTGGTGGTGGTGGTGGCGGTGCAGGCGATGCTTTTGGTGGTGATGATAGTGTTGTTGGTGGCGGTTGTGGTGATGGTGTTTCAGAATGACGCCTGTTGCGAGGAATTATTACAAGATATCGTTGCATCTCCATCGGTTCTGATTCCGATAGACGAATATTCCAGTTGTTTTCGATCAACGAAGCAGTATGTGTCGAACCTGGTGGATGTCCAGCACCACTAGTATATAACTTTAATCACTCTGAAAATATAATTTAATTTTGTTGTTGAACTTTACGAAACAGTTTACTCGTGAAATGCACGTGCAAGTGCCTGAGAATTCTCTCTCTATATATATATGTTCTTATTCTACTTTTCCATTATTTATTTCACGTTTGGAACTTAACTCACGGGAAGTTCTTGCGTAAATTATCATATGAGATGTTTAAACAAATATAAACACTTCAAAATGGACAGATGTTTGGTGTCACTACGACTGTTATGACTATTATATTAGTTGGTGCTTAGAACAAAACTTCGCAAAAGTTCTTATATAATAGTATGGTAAAAGTGTTTTAGTTAAATAGTAATCTATATATAAATTTGAGCGACTTCTCTCCGTCCGTCACACCATATGTGTGTGTGTGTGTGTGTGTGCGTGTGTGTGTTTGTGTGAATGTATGTGTATTTGTATGAATGCATGTCTGTGATTGTGTATTTCTGTAAGTGTGTCTGTGTTTGCACATTTATATTCATATACTCATACATATAAATGTATGCATATGCACATAAACACTCGCACACACATATACACATACGCGTCAGAGAGTTGAAAAAATGCTAGCATTTTAAAATCAACAGCATTGTATCTGAAAGGGAAGGGTGGTATTAAAATGGTTTTAAATCACTTAGTCCGCAACCTTAATGACTATATATACATGTATGGATGTGACTGAGGCTTGGTTAAGAGATACACCTCTCAATCATTAGCTAAGTGATCGATCCTACTTCCTGGTATCTTGATTATATGTCATTTATCATAGCCTCGGGTTGATCCAGGCGTTGTGAGTGAAGTTGTGTAGAGGGAGACTGAAAGATGGGCTGAAAAGTTCATAGGATGACTATGGAGGAGTGATGCTAGAGCTGTGAAATTTTGCATACATTAATTTCAACTCTTCTTATCAATAACTGCCTTGTTTCTTTGCAGCAACTTTATTGATAAATAAACCTCATTTCGTCATTCCATGAGAGTATATTGGTCAATTTATGAATATTTAAACCTATGAACTTTTCAGCCAAACGTTGTAAATTACCAGCTTTGATAGTGTGTTATGCCGAATTCCTTTGTTAAGGTTATACTTGTCAGTGGAATACTCAGCCACTAAGCCATTAAATCCATGAGTAGGCTGAAGAACTGGAACACTCATCGCCACAACTGACGGTTGTCCATTCCTATCCATGTAAAAAGACACAATTGTCTTCGTTTGAAATTTTAATATTAATACACTTCTCTGTTAATAACCAAAGTAAAGTTATCATTATTAATAACCAAAGTAAAGTTATCATTATTAAACAAACAAATATAATTTTTTTAGATTATTTTCTACAATTATTCAATAGTTAGAGAATTATCTTTTATAATAACCTGACTGTAGATCAAATAATTTTATCTTCTATAAATATAAGTTGCTACTACTACTACTACTACTACTACTCCTACTACTACTACTACCACCTCTACTACTACATTGTACAATTTCTCTTATTTCCATATGGCTGTGTTGTTTTTCCTTAATTTTCTCTTCTCTGTAAAACTTATAAACATTCCTAACTCCTGAGCCATCATTCCAAAATTAAAATTGTAAAATTCGTTTTGCATTTAAATATATTTCTTATAACTCTAACGTTAAATACGACGCTGGGCATGCTCAGTTTTCATGTTTGTGTATGTATGTATGTCGAGTCACTCTTGAGTGCTACTGGTAACATGTAACCTAGTACAACCTGTCTCATGGTCGGGTGGTCGGCGACTAAACCGGCAACCCCACCAAGTTTACTTGGTGAGGAGGGTGATTTTGGACACCCTGCAGGACAAAAAACAAAACCTGACAAAGGGCAGAAGAACTCATAAGAGTCAACGACCATCCAAAAGTGTGTAAATATGTATATATACATATGTACATAAATATGTATATGTGTATATACATGGGTGCATGTGTATGTATATGCGCAGGGACATAGAAATAGTCGGGCTGGACATCCGATCGCGCGGTTAAACCACTGGGAGTGAAGGATGCCTAGCATTTGTCAGGGCTTTCTTCTAGAAGGAGGCAACTCAGGAAACTGGGATAACTCCGATATAAAACCTGCAGTTCAGTAGTTACCGATGATGTTGATCTTTTCTTCTTTTCGGGTTATAGCTACTGTCGCTCAGAGAGTGGGATTGGCTCAGTGCACAGTCTTTCCTTACTTTCAAAAAATATCTTCACGCACAGGCATTGCACGATAGAATTAATTAATAATTATTAATAATGTTATATCGTGCAATGGCCATACTCGATAACGAGGGGGCAGCCATCATGTATGTATGTATGTGTGTGTGTGTGTATGTATGTGCGTATGTATGTATGTGTGTATGTGTGTATGTATGTATGTATGTTTATATGTATGTATGTATGTATTTATTTATATATAATTGTATGTGAGGTGGATGTGAATGCCGGATAGTATGGTTTGCAGTATTCGCTCTGGCTTTCTACGGTCAGAGTTCAAATCCCGCCAAGGTCAACTTAGACTCTCTTCCTTTTGAGGTCTATTAAAATGTATCAGTCTAATACTGGGGTGGATTCTTTCTCTATATCTCTTTCTATTTGCCTCTCTATAACTATAAATCCCTTCTCTAGACGAAATTGGCTGTATTAAATCCAGGAGAGGTGATGGCCTCCGACAGGTATTAAATGGCCAAGAAATTGTGTATGACACCACGGCCCTCATTCGACTCCATCAGAAGTATGTTTGCATATATGTATATATGATGCATGCTGTTTGTATTTGTGTATATATATATATATATTTAAAAAAATAGAGGTGTAACACACGAGTTGTGATATATTAGTAAAAGGAAAAGAAAATGCTGACAAATTTTTCCCAGTGAAAAATAGTTTAATTAGGAATAAGTATAAATTAGTAATAAGTATTGGTTAGTATTCAGTTTTAGTTTTAAGTTTTTACCGGTTGCGCATTTCTAATGCTTTTCAAAACTAATTTTGAGATAGAGTGCTCGTGATGTTTGCTCTAATCAGATATATAAGCAAGTATTGCACCAAGAAAAATATAAACATCGGTGAGAAAGGATATTAGCTATTTAAGGAATTTATTTGCTTCAACATATGTTTCTGTGTCTATTTTAATTATCTACATATGTTGACTACAATATATATATTTCAATCATTTGGAATACTTTATTATTTATCAAACTTCCCCAGAAAGCTTATTTATAATTGTGTAAGTGACTATCCACCACGCATTAGGATTCAGAAATGAAAAGTTCAGTATCAAAATGGTATTGTGCCTCAAATAGAAATCATTATTATTATTATTGTTATTGTTGTTATTTTTGGAGTCTCAGACTACCTGCAGCCTCAGATATTCAGGACGTATTGGAGGGTTCTTACCGTTCCCAGCAAGCAGGCCTTTTGAAGTGTTCCAAAATAGGGGGCTGTACTAATGTTCTTTAACCATCTTTGAAAACTCCTTGAGATAGTACCTAGTGCTCCTATGACAATCGGGACAACCTTGATCTCATGACAGTCCCAAATCCTTTTTAACTCCCACTTTAAATCCTGGAACCAGTTAATTTTCTCGTCCTTTTCTTGTACACTTGTGTCAAAGGGGCAGACTACATCTACAACCAGGTACGATCTTTTTTCCTTATCAAAGACCACTAGGTCAGGCCTATTGTGTTCTAATTTCTTGCCTGTCTGTATCCTGAAATCCCATAGCACCTTCACTTGATCGTTTTCTATCACTTGCTCGCGATTATGCTAATACTACTTCTCAGAATATGGTAAATTATTTAGTTTGCATAGATGTCAGTGAATCACCTTTCCTATTATATCATGTCTCCAGCCTTTATAGTGAGTCTGGGCTAGGTGTTTACACTCGGGTACGATGTGAGCCACAGTCTCCTCTCTCTCTCTCTCTCTCTCTCTCTCTCTCTCTCTCTCTCTCTCTCTCTCTCTCTCTCTCTCTCTCTCTCTCTCTCTCTCTCTCCACAGATCCTACACAGTGAGCTAGCCTCCTCCTTGTCAATATGGTGTTTCACCCACTTTGTTGTAAGGGCTTGCTCTTGTGCAGCCATAAGCATTCATTCTGTAGCCTTTTTTAGGTCTCCTCTTTTTAATCAGTTCCATATCTGTAGATTTCTGGATTCTGTTTTCTCAAAGAAGGTGCTATGAAGGGGTTTTTCATGGAGGTTGCTCTTCCTCTTTGTTGTTATTCCCTCCTTGGATATCCGTTGGTCTATTGTCTTCTCCTTCAATACAACTTTGAGCATTGGCTCTCTACTGTCAGACACATATTTGTGCAGACTGCTTTTTCTCCATCTGAACACCGTCCTCTATGCTGATAAGACCTCTTCCACCTTCATATCTCTTTAAGTAGAGTCTATCAACATCACTCCTCTTGTGGAACATGTTGTAGATAGTCAATAGCTTTCTAGTCTTCCTATCCATTTCTTTTTATTATTATTATTGTTGTTATTATTATTATTATTATTATTATAGACAGGATCTTGATTAGGAAAATAGATAGAAATAGTGTAGGGTGCGCAATTTTTAAAACGGTCGCCTATTCAGATCACAAATTTGTGATCTGTTTAGTCGACCTAGATAAAACGGGTAGGTTGGGACAGGGTTACTGGAAGCTGAACATGTCATTTCCGGCACGTAAGGCTTACAGGGACCGAGTCAACAATTTAGTTAAGCAAAAGTTGACAGGGGGGATCATCAACAACAGATGGGGGGAGGGGGCTCTCAAAAGAGAGATTAGAGTAACTTCGATAGAGTTCAGCAAAGAACTAGTGTTAGAGAAAAATAGAAAGGAGGAGGAACTGGTAGATAAGTTAGACGAGGCTATTTGTAGTGGCATTGCAACTGACGTGCTAGCGGCGAGAATGGCATTAGACCATTTCTTCAATGCGAAACGCGAAGGTTGCATATTCACAGCACGTGCGCTGAGAAACAAGGGAACCAAAGCTGTTCAGTGGGCCCGCGTGGCGGAGGCGCAGCGGGGTAATAAAACCACAATTCGGTCTTTGGCAGACCGAGACGGACACGAGATAAGCGATTCCAAGCGAATGTGTGAGGCCTTTCGCCAGCACTTTGCTCAGTTGTTCGGGGAGAGTGGCGAGTCGGAAACAGTAGCGGATTTCAGTCCCTTCCTTGACGGCTTGCCGCGCATCTCGACGATCGACGCTGAGCGTTGCGAAAGGCCGATTACTTCAGCCGAAATTCAGGA
Organism: Eledone cirrhosa; assembly: GCA_964016885.1. NCBI lineage: Eukaryota > Metazoa > Mollusca > Cephalopoda > Octopoda > Eledonidae > Eledone > Eledone cirrhosa. The sequence goes on along the minus strand of OZ024742.1, from coordinate 361,875,099 downwards.
CGCCCTTATCGGTTGCATGAGGCGCAAGTCACGCGGTTTGGATGGCCTGCCCTACGAGCTTTACGTAAATATGCCACACTTGTTCTCCGATCTCCCATACTGGCAGCAGAATGAGAGTATTCCCAGTTCTGTGAGCAGGGGAGTGGTGATGCTGATAAGGAAAGACGAGAACAAGAGGGATTCATTAGACAACTTCAGGCCCATAACACTGTTCAACACAGAGTTTAAGGTTTTGGCCAAGGTGTTAGCAAAGAGATTGGTGCTTGTCGTCGGAGATTTGGTTGGGGAGGCGCAAACTTGTGCAATCCCAGCCAGGTCCATACACGATAATCTCCACCTCATGCGATACATCATAGAGAGGGTAAGGTGTAAACCTGGCTTCGGCGGGGCACTGATCAATTTAGATCATTCGAAAACATTCGATAGGGTCAGCCATCGGTATCTGGAGTTTGTCCTTAAAGCAGCTGGATCGCTGCAATGCACATTGGCACACGCTCGGTGGTCAAAGTTAATGGCCACGTCTCGGAACCATTTCAGCTCTCCCGATCGGTCCGTCAAGGGTGCCCTCTCTCTTCCCTTCTGTACGTATTGACTCTCGAGCCTTTACTGCGGAAGCTGGAGCTGTTGCAGGGCATCCCGCTCGAACCGGGACGTGGAAAGGCGGTGTCGGCTTATGTGGACGACATCACCGTGATGGTGTCGGACACTCAGAAATCGAGGTGGTCGGCAACTTATTGGAGGAATATGAAAGGTTGACGGGAGCAAAACTAACCTCGGAAAAGTCGGTGGGCTTGCAACTCGGCACCTGGAGAGGCAAGTCCATGCCGTCCAACAGCGTCGTTAGGCGCTGGACGGACGGACCGGTAAAGTTGCTTGGAGTTTCGGTCGGGCCAGACCTCCAGGTGGATACAAATTGGGACGAGGTGAAGGGCAGGGTAGCCAGTCTCACCCAGAAATGGGCTGGGAGGAAGCTATCACTGAAAGGTCGGGCGGAGGTGGCGAATGCGTATATCGAGTCCGTCATCTACTACCGTCTGACCGTCGTCCCTTGCCTCCGTTCGCGCCTCGCCATCTTGGAGCGGCTCCTCTTCAAAGGAGGGGTCAGGTTCCGCTGGTGAGGCGGTCCATCTGCTGCCAGCACCCTCTACGTGGAGGGCTGGGCATGCCGTGGCTAATGATGTGCAGACACGCGCTGAGGCTGCAGCGTCCCCAGATATTCTGCCTAAACGGTGAACAGGTGTGGTCACTGTTTGTCAGACGGGCCTTTCCGCAGCTCGTTTCTTTGACTGAGCTGCAGTCCTGGGTCAAGAAGAGACCAAGACTGGGTGACTGGCATCTGGAATGTTGCCAGGCACTCACTGCCCTCTACCAGGCGGGCAATGCGGTCAGTGGAACTTCCACTCTCGAGTTCTATAGAGGATTAGTGGTGGGAAAGTGCGATGACGCACCCAGAGAGGCTCTGGGTGTCGAGGAAGTCGAACTAACCAGTCTGTTCCGGAGGACTTTCGAGCCGGGGACGATGGATAATTTCCAAAAATCCCTCGCTTGGCAGTGCTACCGAGGGGCATTGCCGGTTAGAGATAAACTCTACAGGCACGGAAGTGCTGTCAGACGGACCTGCCTGAGATGCGCGCAGAGCGACGAAACCGTTCTGCACGCACTCGTCCAGTGTCCGTGCATTACTGACTTGTGGAGTTATGTCGAACAGCTGTTGTCGCGTGTAGAACGGATCCGGCTTTCGGCCGAGTCCATAGTGAAGATCGACTCGCCACCTTCTTTTGGCTAGGAAGGGCAGGCAATTTTCCTCTGTCTGGTGGCAGTAGCGAAAGAGGTTGTATGGTGGACGAGGTTGAAAGGACTGAAGACAGACACTTTTCTCTTCGGCCAATCCCTCATCAACTTTTTCAAGTTTCACTTGGAAAGGAAGATGAGGGTGGAGAGAGAAGTGCTGCCCCCAGTACATTGGCTGAAAGGTGGGTGAATGTGTCGAGAATGGCCCGTGTGAGTGGGCCTACTCTGGTCAATCGGCTGTAGGTGGGTAAATTTGAGGAGGAGAGGGGTACCCTTCCAGGGTGCTCTCGAAGCGTCGGGTCGTTCGGGATTGGTGGGGTACCTGAGCGAACCCTGGGTGGTCATCACCCCTATTGGGGAATTTTTTCTTGTTGTAATTTTCTTGTTACTTTGTTATTGTTATTCATATTGTTTACTCGATTTTTCTGTAAAACCCCACTGTCCCAGTCTTTTGTATTGTCCCCTATATGTCGGCCCTTGTGGCCAATAAATGAAATATTATTATTATTATTATTATTATTATTATTATTATTATTATTATTATTATTATTACTATTATTGCTGTTGTTGTTATTATTATTGACAGTGCTATTTAACTGCTATTGTTCAAAACGTATTGTTGCGTTGTCAGTCTTTTGCCCTTAAGGTATTTTATTGTCGCTGTATGAATTGAAAATTTGAAAAAAATAAATTATATCAACAAAGAAGAAAATCAACTGGAAAAATCTTACATAAATTTAAACTTTCTATAAACTAATAGACACGTTTGGAGCAATACAAAAATTCCATCAATAACAACAGCAATGATAACAATGTCAAATTCGACAATCACATAACAACATCAACAATAACACCAACAATAACAACAACAACAACAACAAAATCAACAATAACAACATCAACAACATCAACAATAACAGCAATAACAACAATAACAATAACAACAACATCAACAATAACAACAATAACAACAACAACAACATCAACAATAACAACAACGATAATGACAACAGCAGCAGCAACGACGATGACAATGAGAACGATATCAACAAGAACGACAACAAAAAAAAAACAATGACAACAACAGCAACGACAAAAGCCACCGACAAATTCTTTAATCGTAAAAACAAACCCAACGGCAGCAGCAACATCAACATCAACATCAACAGCAGCAACATCAACATCAACAGCAACAACAGCAACATCAACATCAACAGCAGCAACAGCAATAACAACGATAACAACAACACTGACAACAGCAACAACCACAACAACAGCACCAGCAACAACAAAAGCCAGAACAACAACAAAGACCACAACAACAAAGACCACAGCAACAACCACCACAACAACAACCACCACAACAATGACCCCCCCCCCCTATATATTTTAACGTACATCCAGGTACATTGTTGAGTAAATTCCTTTTAGTAATTCAATTTTAAGATTCTCTTTCTATTGATAATTTATGAGCAATTTTAAACACTAAAACGCCTCAAGTAACTTTTAATCTAATTCTTCTTAAGTAATTTTTGTCACTAAGATATAAGTATTACAGTAAGACATCATAAGTATTTCCTCTACACTAAGACATCATAAGTATTTTCTCTACACTAAGACGTCATAAGTATTTTCTCTACAATACATCATAAGTTATTTTCATTACTGAGATGTTATAAGTAGCTTTTCAACACAAAGACATCATAGGCAATTTTCGTCACTACGATGTCAAATTATTCGTCACCACTAAGTCGTCATAAGTAGTTTTTCAACACTATTATGTTGTAAGTTATTTTCACTATAAGGGCGTAATAAGTACATTTTCAACAATAAGACGTCATAAATAATTTTCCTCTGTCATTTTACACCCATGAGTCCGGAATAAGCTCCAGGTTTTCTTCCGCTCCGTACAAACCTGAAAATCGGATATAAAACGAGAACTCGTTAACTCAGTCATTACCAATACAATACCATAAGATATTGAAAGAAAACACTGCACCTACCCAATGAATATAGAGCTAGGCTCCGTCGTACAGTGAGAGAGATGCAATATAAAATAAGACTAATGATAATATTGGTTTCTTATATAGGCACAAGGCCAGCAATTTTGGGGTAGGGGAAAGTCGATTAAATCGACCCCAGTGCGTGACTGGTACTTTATTTTATCGACCCCGTAAGGATGAAAGGCAAAGTTAACCTCGGCGGGATTTGAACTCAGATCATAAAGGGCCGTAACTCTATACTGCAAAGCATGGCGTCCGACCCTCTACCGATACTGCCAATCCATCACCCTGAATAATAATTGTTTCTACTATTGGCACAAGGCCAGAAATTACCCAGTACATTACTGGTACTTTATGTTATCGACCCCGTAAGGATGAAAGGCAGAGTTAACCGCCCTGAATAATAATATTTTCAAGTTAGGCACAAATACAGCAGTTTTGGGGGCGGGGAAAGCTGATTGAATCGACCTCGCTACTTGACTGGTACTATATTTTATCGACATGGAAAGATAAAAAGCAAGGTTGACCTCGGTGGGATTTGAAATTAGAAAGTAAAGAACCGTAACTGAAAGACATTTTGTTCGCTACTCAAAGGATTCTATCAATCTACTACACATTATTTCTACTTTAGACACAGAGCCAGCAATTTAGAGGGAAGGGAAATGTCTATAATATCGAACACCAGTACTTTATTGGTACTTTATTTTATCGTTCCCAGAAGGATGACAAGATTGACCTTGGTGGGCTTTGAACTCAAATCTTAGAAAATCTTGACTAAATACTGCAAGCATTGTGCCTGACACCCTATCGACATAATCCACCGTCCTGGTTTCTAAATTAGACATAAAGCCAGTAATTTGAGGGGAATGGAATCGATTATATCGACCCCAGTGTTTGAGCGGTACATTATTTTATCGAACCCGAAAGGATGAAAGGCAAATTTGACCTAGGCCAGATTTGAACTCAGAGTGAAGGGTACTGTAAAGTATTCTATTTCACGTCTAACGACTCTACTAATAATTTGTTTTTTAGCCACAGGCTAAATTATTAACTTATATAGATTACATAGAGGTACAAACAAATAGCACATCTTAAGAAACTTTCACCAAGAAATTTGCTGAAGTACACTCTCCTTTCCTTCCTCACTCCCTCGTTCACTCACTCATTCCCTCCCCTCTCACACGCATTCTCTCTCTCTCTCTCTCTCTCTCTCTCTCTCTCTCTCTCTCTCTCTCTCTCTCTCTCTCTCTCTCATTTAAATGTGAATCGGAAATTGTTTAATTTTTAATCTTTAAATATTTCATTTCAATAAACTTTTAAGTTGTCTCCATACATAGATGTCAATAGTTTATATCGATATCAATAACTAAGCCGCATTATCATTGTCATAATTATTACCATTTATTATTCTTTATTAGCAGAAGGGCAGGGTGGAAGTGTAGGTAGAGCGTTGGACAACATTACGTTTCTTTATATACCGAGTTCAAATCTCGCCGGTTAGGCTAGCTTTTCATCCTTACGGAGTGGATACAATAAAGCACCAGTAATAAACTGGGGTCGATTTAATCGAGTTTCCCTTTCCTCCAAAATTGTTGGCCTTGTGCCTATATAAGAAACCATCATTATTATTATCATCATTATTATTATCATTATTATTATCATTGGAGAGCGGTGGATTGGCAGTATCGGTAGAGGGTCGGACGCCATGCTTTCCAGCATAGTGACGTCCCTTTACGATCTGAGTTCAAATCCCGCCGAGGTTGACTTTGCCTTTCATCCTTACAGGATCGATAAAATAAAGTACCAGTAATGCAATTTCCACATTTTTCCAATTTCTATCTCCAGGTCCTTATACTTGCTCAATTTTTCAAATGTTTTTATAAATACATTCTTGTCTATTGGAACAGACATATCAATTAGCAGGCATACCCTCTTTTTAAAGTCCTTCAATATTATATCAGGTCTATTTGCATCTATTTTTCGGTCTGTTTGGATGCTAAAGTTCCACAAGATTGAGATGTGATCTTTTTCAAGTATGGGAGGTGGTTGATGCTCCCACCAATTCTTTTGATGGGGCAGGTCAAAATGCTTACACATTATCCAATGTATGTATTGTGCAGCTCTGTCATTCCTGTTTAGGTATTCGGTTGGAGCTATAGGACTGCACATTGAAATTATATGGTCAATGGTCTCTGGTTGTTTTTTGCATACACGGCATAATGGGCTGCATCCATTTTTTATTATGTTGGCTTGGTAATTTTTTGTTGGCAGACACTGATCTTGTGCTGATATAATCAGTCCTTCAGTCTCCGATTTCAGTCCAGAGGATGCCAACCACTGATGGGTTAAAGTTTTGTCAACATCAGGATTGTTAGCTCGCTCTGGGTATTTTCCATACAGAGGCTTTTCTTGCCATTTCTTAGCCAGTTTCTGTAGCAGTTCTTTCTTTGCAGTTACTTTTACCTGCTTTGCTTTTTCTGTGTTTTCCATTTCAGCAGTAAATGGGACTTCTGAAATTTGTAGTCCATTACTGTATCTTTGTGCATCTTTTGTAATGGAATATGATCTTTTGATGCTTTCGTGTTTCAAAACGAGTTTGATCATCCAATCATGTGATTCCCTTAGATATGTAGATAATCCAATTGTTGCAGTTTTCAACGCAATGTCTAACTGGATTAACCCACGTCCTCCTTCTTTCCTAGGGAGATATATTCTATCTATATCTGCCTTAGGGTGATGCATTCTGTGCATGGTTAAGAGTTTTCGAATTTTTGTATCGAGCCTACGGATCTCTGTGCTTGACCAGTTGATGACATTGTAACTGTAGGTTACGACTGGTATGGCAAGCGTGTTTATGGCATCGATCCTATTCCTTGCATTCAATTCCGTTCTTAAGATTGCTCTTACTCTGCGGTAACATTCCTTCCTTATCCTTTCCCTCATTGTCGAGTGCTTGATTCCGTCTCCTTCGCAAACACCTAGATATTTGTAAGTTTTTTCTTGATCAAGTTCTCTTATCACCTTCCCCCGATCAAGATTAATGTCTGAACTCTTCAGCAGCTTTCCTCTGGTGAACGTTGCTTTGGCGCATTTATCTAGTCCAAACTCCATTTTAATGTCATCACTGAACTGCTCCACAGTAGATAATAGCCATTGAAATTGTTCATCATTTTTTGCAAATAGTTTCAGGTCATCCATGTAGAACAGGTGATTAATGGTTTTGTCATAGACTTTATATCCATGTTTTGTTTCATTGAGCATTTTACTTAATGGTATACATGCGATGCAGAATAAAAGCGGTGATAAAGAGTCACCCTGAAAAATTTCACAATTAATATTAACTTTTCCAGCTTCCAGTGATTTTGTTTCATTATTGAAAAGGAGTGTCGTTTTCCATGTCTTCATACTGAATGACAAAAACCTCCTGACAACGGGGGGTATTTTGAAAATCTCTAAACATTTTTCAATCCAACTGTGTGGCAAACTATCGAATGCTTTTTTATAATCTATCCAAGCAATCGATAGATTTTTGTGTCTATTATGACAATCTTCCAGTATCATTTTGTTAACCAGAAGCTGATCCTTACAGCCATATGAGCCTCGTTTACACCCTTTCTGCTCAATGGGAAATAGGTCATTTGTTATCAGGTGGTCATATGTGTATTCAGTTAGGACTGATGTTAAAATTTTATATATTGTGGTCAAGCAAGTTATCGGTCTGTAATTTTTGGGATTGTTTGTCTCATCATTCTTCGGAAGCAGGAATGTAATGCCGTTAACTAGCCATGATGGTATCTTTTCTGGCTCCTTAACTATTTCATTGTAAAGTTGGGCTAACAGCTCATGAGACTCTGTGAAGGTATTTATCCAAAAGTTTTGTATTTTGTCTTTTCCTGGGGATTTCCATTTGCTGGTTTTTCTTAGAGCCAAGCGCAACTGTTCAACTGTTATATTTTCCCATATTTGTTCCTCAAGGTGAGCTGTATCTTTCATTTGTCTGTCTATCCATGGGGCATGTATGTTATGAACTTTTTCTTCGGCCCAGATCTTTTCCCAGAATTCTTGCACTTCCTCCTTGGGTGGTATTGATTTACCAGTTATTGTTGACTTACCAATTTTTCTGTAGAAGTTTCTTTGGTTGTTTTTGAACATATTATTGTCCTTATAGAATCTAGATCGTTTTTCAAAGCGCCTTATACGAGCAGCTTTGGCCGACACTTTTTGCTTGATTATTTCTATCAGCATGTCTATGTCACATGTTGATTTTATACTGTAGTTTTTTTTCAATTTTCTAAGTTTAGTTTGTTTAACATGTTCACCTACTTTATAGTTTGTTAAAATTTCTATGTCAGATCGGAGAAGGTTTATTTGGCGATTGATGTTCTCTTGCCAAGTAGATTTCTTGTGGGAATTCCTTTGTTTTTTCATCTTCACTCCACATAAGTGAGTGGTGACTTTAGCCGATGCATAATAGAGATGATTTAAATCAGTAATGTTTAGTTTGTTTGTGATGATAATGTTTTTGAGAATTATGTTAGTCTTGTGTATTATCTTTCGATTCTGTTTGGAGTTCTGGATCTTAGGGAGGGTGTCTCGTTGCCCCATGTCAGATTCTTTCATTTTCATCCATTCGATCATAATTTCATCCTTCAAGTTGGCAAGTTCATTCTCATTCATTTCTTTATCATTTACGATCTCATTATTTTCATTTGGAGTTTCATCTTGAGCATGCACTCCCTCCACTTTTTCGATCCTTTCTTTAATTTGTTCTGTTGCCAGTGATTCCGCCTCAACCCTGGGATTCGAAGTGTTACAATTTACCTCGTTTTCACTGACACATGTTTCATTTTCCCTTCGCTGACTTTGTGCTAATAGCTTGATCTGATCAATTTCTATATCAGTTAGTAACTTTTTTCTTACAATATTTCTTCGTATATTGGCTAGTTTGTTACTGTCAATATAGCCTCTGTTTTCGGGATGTTTCTTTTTCCAGTTGATATATGTCTGTTCTGTATTCGATGTATTTGATGGGTAGTACATGGCAGTGTAGAAAGCCTCAAGGACTTCTTTATTATCTTCCCTTGACCATTTTTCTCTCTTTTTCTTTGGATTTCTTGGTGGTGAGCATGGAGGGCCAACAGTAGGAGTATCCGGTTATGGGAGGTCTCCAGCTCCGAAGTGATGGGAAGGTTTGAACCATTAGCTGATTTTTCGACCCCAGTCTGGTTCCTCTCTGAGGGACGCGGCCCTTTTTTCCCGGGTGACGGCCGATCCGGTATGAGATTTTATCATTAGACATTTACTTTATTTTGTTGCGTTTTATCCTTATCCGCCAAGGGGTAATCATTTCGTGTTACCACTTGTAGAACGAGTGTCAACCAAGACTAGAGGGGTCGTTCTCCCCTAGAGATACGGCTATTCCCCGCCGCCGCCATCCCGGTATTTCTTGGTCACGGGGTTTTCTTTTTGTTGTTTTTTTAAATTGTTATTATCATGAGTGGTTCCTTAATGTGAGCATTGCGTGGCTTAAGAATGAAATTATTAATAATTGTCTCCACTCCAGGCACAAGGCCAGCAATCACCCAGTGCATTACAATAATATAATATACTTTTTGCTGAAGTTGCCTGTTATTGTTGTTGGCTATGTCGGTGGTGGTGCCGGGGCTTTTTATATTGTTGGTGAGGAAGGGGTGAGCCAGCAGTCCCATAGTTGTTGATGTTGACGTTTGGCCGGTGGCCAGGTCACTAAGTCAATCTATTTATATCTTTTGCTAGCCTCTCCCTTGTCTAGTGATACCGCCACCTTCCCCTTTCTCTCTCAAGTTAACAGGGGAATAGTGGTGGTAGCAATGAAGGAGTGGTGGCGGCGGTGATGGGATAGTGGTAGCAATGATGGATGGAGTGGTGGCGGCGGTGGCGTTGTCGTTACCGAGTTTTGTAATATGTAGTATCTATGAGTTTGTATTCGTATGTTTAATATATATTGTGTTGACATATTCCCGTAAAATTGGAATTAAACATTATTATTATTATTATTATTATTATTATCGTCACTGTTATTCCTTGAATCTCAGTCATTGATGTTGGTTAACTGGAAAGTCCGTTGGATTGAATATCAAGCCACTACCTGCAGCCTCAGATATTCAGGACGTATCGGAGGGTTCTTGCTGTTCCAAGCAAGCATGCCTTTTGAAGCGTTCCAAAAAGCGTGAAGGGGCCGATTTTCTTTAACCATCCCTGGAAACTTTTGGAGATAGTCCCCAGTGCGCCTATGACAATCGGGATCACTTTGACTTCATGGCAGTTCCAAATCCTTTTCACCTCCCACTTTAGGTCCTGGTATCGGTTAATTTTCTCCCTCTCCTTCTCTTGCACTCTCGTGTCGAACGGGCAGGCCACATCCACAATCAGGCACGATCTTTTTTCTTTGTCCACAACCACCAGGTCAGGTCTATTGTGTTCCAGTTTTTTGTCCGTCTGTATCCTAAAATCCCACAGCACCTTCACCTGATTGTTCTCCATCACCGCCTCTGGCCTATGCTCATACCATTTCTCAGAAGTGGTAGATTGTTTACTTTGCACAGGTGCCAGTGGATCACCCTGCCCATCACATCGTGTCTCCAGCCCTTATAGTGGGTCTGGGCTAGGTGTTTACACTCGGACACAATGTGAGCCACAGTCTCCTCTCTCTCTCCACAGATCCTGCACAGTGGGCTGGCCTCCTCCTTGTAGATATGGTGCTTCAACCACTTCGTTTTGAGGGCCTGCTCCTGCGCAGCCATTAGCATTCCTTCTGTAGCCTTTTTGAGGTCTCCTCTTCTCAACCAGTTCCATGTCTGTGGATCTCTAAATTCAGTTTTCTCAAAGAAGGTACTATGAAGGGGTTTTCCCTTAAGGCTGCTCTTCCTCCTTGATGTTATTTCCTCCCTGGACATCCCCTGGCCTACTGTCCCCTCCTTCAGTACAGCTCTGAGCATTGGCTCCTTACTATAGGTCACGTATTTGTATAGGTTGTTTTTCTCCATCTGAACACAGTCCTCTATGCTGATAAGACCTCTTCCACCCTCAGATCTCCTTAGGTAGAGTCTATCGACATCACTCCTCTTGTGGAACATGTTGTAGATAGTCAATAGCTTACTAGTCTTCCTATCCATTTCTTTCTGTTCAGCAACATTCCATCTCAGAATTCCCGCACTGTACCTAATAATAGACACAGCTCGGGAATTTACTGCGCTTATGGCATTTCTGCTGTTCAGATGTGACTTCAATACGCTCCTTACTCTCCGAATGTATTCAGTTCTTAACAATTCCTTCATTTTTTTGTTCTTTATGCCATCAGCCTCCAGAACGCCCAAATACTTGTATCCTTCCTCAGAGTCAATTTCCTTTATCATCTCACCTGTTGGTATCTGGATCCCGTTACTTCTGCTCAACCTACCCCTCTTCATCACAATGACTCCACATTTACCAATACCAAACTGCATACATATATCACTGCTGAAAATACGGACAGTGTCAACAAGCACATCCAACTCCTTCTCACTTTTCCCGAAGAGCTTAAGATCGTCCATGAAGAGGAGGTGATTGATGGTAAGCTCTCCCCTTCCCAACTTGTATCCTGCTCTCACTTTTCGCAGCATAATGGTCAAGGGCATCAGGGCAAGGACAAACAACAGAGGGGACAGGCTATCTCCCTGGAAGATACCTCTCTTGATCTTCACGCTTCCCAAGGATACTCCAGTTGATGTCAACTCTGTCTCCCAGGACCCCATACTCCTGCCTAGCAACTGTCTGATGTTATCTGCCACCCTGAAGATCTCCAGGCTTTTGGTGATCCAGGAATGAGGCACCATGTCAAATGCCTTTCTGTAGTCTATCCATCCCATGGCAAGATCAGTGTGTCTCCTCCTGCAATTCCCCATTACCATCTTATCAATAAGCAACTGGTCCTTTGTACCACGTGACTTCTTTCGGCATCCTTTCTGTTCGTCCGGTAACAAGTTGTTTGTGTGGAGGTGATGGTAGATTTCCTCAGACACAATGCTCGTCAACAGTTTCCACATTACGGGCAGACATGTGATAGGTCTATAGTTGGTAACATCATTACCCTTGATTCGGTCTTTCATTATCAGAACTGTGGTACCTTTTGTCAACCACTCTGGCACCTCACCCGACACCAAGCAGTCATTGAACATGGCCGTCAGCTTCGGGTGGAGGGATGTTAGATGTTTAATCCAATACCCCTGCACACCATCTGGGCCTGGTGATTTCCAGTTGGTTAGTTTTTTGGCTTGCCCCTTAAGAGTTTCAACTGTGATACTCAAATCAGTCTGTTGCTGTGCCTGCTCACCGATCTCCCTCTGTACTGTCTCAATCCACCCTGCCTGGGCATTGTGTCTAACATCCTGCTCCCATATTCCTCTCCAGAATGTTTTAGTTTGCTCCGCCCCAGGGATCAAGTCGTTGCCTCTTTCTTTGCCCTCAAGCTGTCCAAACAGCATCTTCTGGTTGTTGTCGAACATGCGGTTCTGTTTATACTGGCTGACTCTGTTCTCGTATCGCCTGATTTTTGCACTCTTTGCTACAATGCGTTGCTTCAATTCCTCTATGATAATATTTAGCTTTTTACTCCTAGTTTTGTATTTTATTTCCAGTCTATTTTTAGTGCCTATGTTTTTTAGTGTCCCATTCAGTAGTGACTCAAGCTTTCCTATGTCATTTCTCATTTCCCCGATTTGCCCACTCAGTCGCTTCTTCCACCACGGCTCTGCTCTTTCTTGTCTGTTGTTTCCTCTCGCTTTTATACCAAGTAGTTTCCTCACCGTATTTGCTGTTGCTCTGAGGATATTGTTGCACTGGTGAAGGCTCCTCGCCTCAAGGTATGGGATGACTTTGTTTACCTTAGCTGTTGTTTCTTTTAACTTTTTCCTGTCTACAAATCTTAGGTTCATAGGTCTCCCACTATCATTGTTCAATTCATCTACCACTAAATTTAGGATGTCAACCGAATCTTGTCCTAGCTCGTCAGCATTCATCTCCTCAGTGGCCGTATCTCTGTTCCAGGTATTATTTATCTCAGTACTCAGATCATTGTCTGCTTCGGGTGGTTCCTCCGTTCTCAGGACCTCCTCACCTTCATTTCCCACCGGCTCGCTTGTCTGGCATACTACACCCGCCATCTCCAAGCCATTCTCTCTGCTCAGTTCCTCCAGTTCCAGCTCGCTTATCCACCCATTAGTTCTTATTACCCGAGCCTGCCCGGCCAATTTTTGTTCATCTAATTTAAATAAACCAATCTCGTTCCAGATGTTATGCATCCGTCTCCTGTAGCCCCTCTCCTTGGGGTTACTTTTCAGGTAGCATTGCATAACAGTTCTATTCAATTCTTTCGTCCAGTTGGTTCTGGCCCCTTTCCTTCTTCTCCTTCCTCCAACATCAGCAGTATTTGGTTGACAGTCAGGTTCCTGCTGCTGAGCCAGGGGGCACCTGTTGGGTGAGAGTCTGTCACATGACGTTCTAGTCTCCATTTCACCGTTATTCGAACTGTTTATGTTCGATATTTAAACACTCTTATCGAGGATTGGCGAATGTATGTTTACATAGCCATCTGTGGATCCGCCATCCCACTTGGCCCTTGTGTAGCATTATCACCACGCTGTATACGAACACACATAAACAAACAAACACACAGGCAGAAAGGACCCCAGAAATGAATAAGCATAAGTTTCATTGTAATGTAGTGTTCGAATGTCTGACTTAGTTTTAGTTTTTTAAGTTTTACTTTTTCCCCCCTCTTCTCTGTCCGTCCGCCTGCTTCTCTCTTCATTCTTATTTTCTTTACGTTTTTGGGGTTTCTTTTTTTTGTTTTTGTTTTTCTCTGTTTGTTTTTCTCGTTTTTTGCTGTTGTTGCTGTGCTGCTTTGGTTTTGTTGTTTGTTTTTTCTTTTTTCTTTTGGGTCTATCTATATATTTTGATGCCTTCCTCTTTGTTAGTAGTAGGAATTCTATAATGTGGAAGTAGCAGCCAGCAGGGAAGTGGGAGACTGGCGGCGTTAGCGATACTGAGACAGTGGTGGTGGTGATGTCGATATTATTATTATTATTATTATTATTATTATTATTATTATTATTATTATTATTATTCTTTGAGTCTCAGTCATTGATGTTATTTAACTGGAAAGTTTGTTGAAATGAATATCAAGCCGCTACCTGCAGCCACAGATATTCAGGACGTATCGGAGGGTTCTTGCTGTTCCCAGCAAGCATGCTTTTAAAGTGTTCCAAAAGGCGGAGCTGGACTAATTTTCTTTAACCATCCTTGGAAATCTTTGAGATAGTACCTAGTGCGCCTATGACAATTGGGACCACTTTGACTTCATGGCAGTTCCAAATACTTTTTAACTTCCACTTTAAGTCCTGGTATCGGTTAATTTTCTCCCACTCTTTTTTTTTTTTGCACTCTCGTGTCAAATGGGCAGGCTACATCTACAATCAGGCATGATCTTTTTTCCTTGTCGAAAACCACCAGGTAAGGTCTATTGTGTTCCAGTTTCTTGTCCGTCTGTATCCTAAAATCCCATAGCACCGTCACCTGATCGTTTTCTATCACCGACTCTGGCTTATGCTCATACCACTTCTCAGAATGTGGTAAATTGTTTACTTTGCATAGGTGCCAGTGGATCACCCTGCCCATCACATCATGTCTCCAGCCTTTATAGTGAGTCTGCGCTAGGTGTTTACACTCGGATACAATATGTGCCACAGTCTCCTCTCTCTCTCCACAGATCCTACACAGTGGGCTAGCCTCCTCCTTGTAAATATGGTGTTTCACCCACTTCGTTATGAGTGCCTGCTCTTGCGCAGCCATTAGTATTCCTTCTGTAGACTTTTTAAGGTCTCCTCTTTTTAACCAGTTCCATATCTGTGGATTTCTGGATTCCGTTTTCTCAAAGAAGGTACTATGAAGGGATTTTTCATGAAGGTTGCTCTTCCTCCTTGCTGTTATTTCCTCCTTGGACACCCCATGGTCTATTGTCCTCTCCTTCAGTACAATTCTGAGCATTGGCTCCTTACTGTCAGTCACGTATTTGTGCAGGTTGTTTTTCTGCATCTGAACACAGTCCTCTATGCTGATAACTCTCGTCGTCGGAACATTCTTTACCAATAGTTATTGATATTATTTCTATAATATTTCGGCTTGTGTGATTTCTAATTGATACACAAGGTCGTTATAATCGATTTAATGTATCGATTATCTCTCCCAATATTCACCTGCAATTACTTCCAATTTTTGTTTTGAGCATTTCTCTTTGTGCGTGGTTATGTGTGCGTATGTTACGTGGGCATGTATGTGTATGTGTGTTTGTGTGTGTGTGCACGTGCATATGTATATGCGTGTGTGTATGTAAGTGCATGTGTGTATGTAAGTGCATGTGTATGTGTGCATACGTATGTACTTGTGTGATTATGCGTGTTCTTATGTGTGTATATATATATATATATATATATATATATATATATATATATATATATATATGTCTGTGTGTGTTTGTGTGTGTGTGTGTGTGCGCGTGTGTGTGCGTGTATGTGTATGTGTGTACGTATGTATGTGTGCGTATATATGTGTGTGTTTGTGTATTCAATAAAAGAAATCATTATTTTTATTGAGAGAATCGTGAGAGAGGATACAAAATGTCTTACATTTCAAATCCTGTTAACGTTTTACCTTCAACCATTCGAGTTAAGACTCATTTCATCCTTGGTTTTCTTCTTCGCTGAATTTTTGGCCTTTTGCCTAAAGTAGAAACCACTACTTGTCTTGTTAGTATTATAAGTCTCATGAAATTATTCACTACACACACACATAAACATTTGCCCTACGGGTTTATACATGCTTATACACACACACACATATACATATATATGGTTGTGTGTATATACATACAGTTGTCTCCCGGTATTCGCGGGGTCTCGTTCCTAGAGCACCCGCGAAGAGTTAAAAACCGCGAATATGCGTTGGTTTCCATGAATAATTCTTAGTTATATTCTAAGGAAAATTCTGCGAATGCCGGGGTACATTGTATATATATATATATATGTATCACTCTTATTGAGTCCTCTCAAAATGTTGGTCTCTGTATATATTACTACTTTATATATATATACATACACAGTATACGAAAGTTATCGAATTTATTTCAGCAATTTCCCGCCATGACCCATAAGCTTGCAGTCGTAAAACTGCATAAAATGCAGTGTACACAAATCGTGAATATTATGGCAGTGTTTTGCTAATTATACCTCCGTATCTACCTACTGGACGGACTCCGTTTCTAATCAATATTCTACTTCTAACAGTTTTAAATGTATTATATGCAGAGTAGTGCGTTAATATCAGCAGATATTAGTCAATCTCGGCTATTGTATCTCAATCTCGGCTATTGCTCAAACTTGACATTTTGTTCTTAAAAGTGAACATAATTGTATAGGCTGCTAGCTTCCCGAATCTAGCAGTTCAATGGTATCATGACACATGACTTCTAAAATAAAGGAAGACCGTATATATATATATATATATATATATGTGTGTGTGTGTGTGTGTGTGTGTGTGTGTGTGTGTGTGTGTGTGTGTAGTATGTGTATATATATATATATATATATATATATATATATGAGTGTGTGTGTGTGTGTATGTGTGTGTGTGTATAGGAAAACATTCAGGACCCCGACGGCTGAGCTCCGGCCGTTTCGACAGCTAGATCTGAACTAAGCCACCAGTATCCTATTACCCACTATACTACCCTAAGTATTGAGTACTGTGGTGCGTTATGGTCCACCTGATATCTTACCACACCCTCTTTGTTATATATGTATATATGTGTGTGTATTAATGTATGTATGTATATATATATATATATATGTGTAGCAAGAGTTACCTCCCTTGTTGTGACGATCACATCACCAATAGATTAACGCTCTCTAGACAGGAAGTAGCTGGAGTAACTTCCCGTTGGGGTGGCGGAACCCTTTTTGTCACTTCCGTCTTGAGACCCTATAAAAGGGATACTCAGAGCGATCTCTCTCTCTTTTGCCCTTTCGGCCCTTTCGGCTCCTGGCCTTCGCCAGGCGCGTTCGCCGATGCTTCACTCTATTCTATCCTGCCTGGTCCTTCGGCCAGGCGCGTTCGCCTGGCAACCCTATCATGGTCTCTTGCGAGCTAACTTCAAAACGGTAACAAATAACTTTACTTCATTCTTTCATCTACCCATTGACATGTCAACAATTCTGTTCTACATAACTTCAACTTGTTAATTTTACTTTATATACACAACTGAGTCTCCTGTTATATTCATACACACTAGTATTCGGTTATAAGTGGTGACCCCGAAAAAAAAAAAAGGAAAAAATAACAGGTTCTGGTGTTGTGTGAGTGTGGAAAAGAGAAAATTAATTAGCAGTACCCCATTTTTGTTGGAATGTGTCGACCAACATTTCGAATACGCAGCAAACTTTATTAACAAACTAGGAAAATACGCAGACACAGAAACGAACACACGCACATGTGAAATTCTCGTTCAGACAGACTCTTTTTCTCTCACGCACGTGTCGTACATCAACTAAGTGTCGCATTTCACTGGATGTATATATGTTTTTCGTTTCTCCTTACAACGAACATTTTAAAAAAAAAAAAAAAGAAATTTGATTTTTTTTTTTTTACACATTTCAATATGAACATTTATTTTCGCTGAATCTCAACTATTGCTTATTCTTTCCGCCAAGTTTTTTTCATCGTTCACAAAAAAGTTGAACTCGCCATATTTGTTATACCAAGTGAAGCCTTTCTTTCTGTTTCATCATATTATCACGTTCACACACGAGTTTTTCAAAATGGCTGCCAACAACCTTGTTTCGGCACGTGTGGGCAGCACACATCTCGACTCACTGAGATACCACACGCCATAGAAATATATATTTTTTTTTCAACTTGACTTTAACCTTGTTTCGGCACGTGTGGGCAGCACACATCTCGACTCACTGAGATACCACACGCCATAGATAATGTTTCTTGCCAAGGATTCTCCAGCCTTAAGCTATATTCTCCTATTTGCCAGTTTAAAAATTTACCACGTAAATTTACCGTTGAAAACTGCGCATTTATTCAGAATGCTTATTTCTTTGGTCGCTGGCCTCTTGACCCTTCCAGGTCAACGCATTCTCAATATCGACCATCAATTTTGGCTGTTATTTCTAGCACTTTGCGCAACTCATTTTTTCTGGGAAAATTTTTACTGTGAATTTAAACATCGAATACGCTCACTCCGCGCGACAACAGCAACATCAACAACCAAAACCAGCAGAACAAGCCAGAGAATTTATTTTTGCAGCACAGAAATTTCACGTTATACCACAGACCAGAAACCACCTGCATGCATTCTCTGGAACACACTTTCTTTCCTGCTGTCATGTGATTGCACACCTGTGAACTGTATTTTGAACTTTGACCTCTTCTTTTACTCTGATTACATTGTATGTTTGAGTGATGGATAGATAGATGTCCAGTCGTTCTCTGGCCAAGAGCGGTTGGCTACCTTGATATCTATCATTGATTTTTGCATGCATATATTTTGCTATTTTCCTTTTATTGCAAACATTATTTTTTTCGTAATTTTCATGCCTGGACTTTGGTGTTACAACATGCTCGCCATCTTACTTCATACATGATTCATTCGATTTTTATGTTTTAAAAATCTGGCGGGAGATAATATAGCAAGAGTTGCTTCCCTTGTTGTGACAATCACATCACCAATAGATTAATGCTCTCTAGACAGGAAGTAGCTGGAGTTACTTCCCGTTGGGGTGACAGAACTTTTTTTGTCACTTCCGTTTTGAGACCCTATAAAAGGGATACTCAGAGCGATCTCTCTCTCTCTCTTGCCCTTTCGGCCCTTTCGGCTCCTGGCCTTCGCCAGGCGCGTTCGCCGATGCTTCACTCTCTTCTATCCTTCCTGGCCCTTCGGCCAGGTGCGTTCGTCTGGCAACCCTATCATGGTCTCTTGCGAGCTAACTTCAAAACGGTAACAAATAACTTTACTTCATTCTTTCATCTACCCATTGACATGTCAACAATTCTGTTCTACATAACTTCAACTTGTTAATTAAACTTTATATACACAACTGAGTCTCCTGTTATATTCATACACACCAGTATTTTGTTATATATATATATATATATATATATAAGGATTAAAATACTGGAGCGTGTTGGAGTTAAACACCCTCTTCGTATTATAGAAATGACAGTAAAAGGTATAGCTCAATGTAATTAAACAGAGCCGAAGAATTATGAAAATATATATATATATATATATATACGTGACTGGGCATTCCACTGGCAAGTGCTTCCTTAATGCAGTTTATGGAATATATTCAGCGAAACACAATGTGTGGCTAGGCTGTCCCATTGAATTAAGCGTGCAACTCAGGGGGTGGGCTGGAGCAAGTTGAAATAAAATAGACTCAATACACGCTTAACAGTCTGGTGGATGATGAACCATCTCTTAGAGGTCACTATTCTTGGAGGTCACTATTCATCAAGTAAAATGCATTTATTCCCAAGATTCCTCTTATCCCTTCCTCTATCGAGCTGCCATTCAAATTTTCAAGACATCAGTTCCCTTTTAGAGTCACGTTTGCTATGACTATAAATAAAGCTCAGACTCAGAATCTCAAAGTTGTAGGATTGAATATGAGAGAATCACAGTTTACCCATGGACAGTTATATGTAGGTTGTTCACGAGTGGGAATACCTAAAAATATTCATATACCATGCACGAACGTTAAAACGAAGAATCTGGTACATCTGTAAGATTTTTGACTGTTTTTGTTTTCTTTTTGTCACATACACACATACCACATTCTCGTCTCCTACTGTAAACCAGACAAACATCCAATATAATCGTTTTCTCTTCTACTTGTCTTCTCTTATCATCTGTTTACCCTGGCGAAGCTGGGTACTTCAGCGTGTTTATCATTTCCTGTCATTCAGACAAACGACGTTCAATAACCCTCAATACCAAATCAATATCAATATATCTAACACCATAATGTAAAGAATTCCAGCGGCTGTAAAGTCTGCCGCGCCTCCCTTTCCCTTACTTTCAGAGTTGGCTACCCGCCTTGCGTGGCTCTTCCAAAGCGTCTCCCTTATTATCTTCCGGGGAAACGCCTTCCCTATTCTCTCCGCCGAGGCCACGGGTCGGCCAGCGCGTGAGACCCCATTTGCATATAATAGTGAGGGATGGGGAAAGCGAGAGGAAGTAAGGCAGTGACTATACCAGCATTGCTGAAGTATTTTGTAGAGATAAAGTTTAAGTGATTTCGTTAAATAACTTATTCAACTGTTTGTCTGTTAGTCTGCAGTGAAGTCACATGACACAGCAGCATCAACAACAGCAGCAACAGCAGCAGCACTAACAGCCGCAACAGCAACAACAGCAACAACAGAAACAACAGTGGCAGCAGTAGCAGCAACAACAGCAACAACAGCAACAGCAGTTTTAGTTGTAATTGTTTTCTCTTCCTTTTTCATTTTTTTTTAATTATGCAAATATTAATTAATTGTTAATTCTTTTCTTTTATTTTTGAATAAAACTATTTCTACACAATTATTATCAACACTATTTCTACAAAATTATTATCAACACTATTTCTTCAAAATTATTATCAACACATTTGCAAATTTTCCATTTGAAATTAGTAAACATATGGCATGTGTTTAGGAGTTCTATTTCTTTCGCCGGTGAAAGAAACAACAGGAAAGTTGAAGTGGTTAACAACACTTTACTGAAATGGCTTCCTGAAACTTCCAAACTTTGGACATGACACAACATTTACATTAATCTTTACATTAATCGGTGGTGTCTTTCAACAATATTTTATTAAAAGACTGCATCTCCCATGGAGGGGGAGGGGGGAGGGGGATTGGGTCGGGGAGTGAGAAGAAGAAGAAGAATGTTTGAAACTTTTATAACACTTCATTGAAAGCTTGTCAGGATTAACTTCATTATCCTATCACTTTCTCTCTCTTGCTTTCTACTTCAATACCAATCTCTCACTTTCTCTCACACTCTCTCCTTCTCGTTCTCTCTCTCTCTCTCTGCTACTTTCGCTCTTTCTTTACCTCTCTCTACCTCGATACTTTTCTCTATCTCTCTCATTTTCCTCTGTTTCCTTCCTTTCTCCCTTGCTTTTTTAACTCTATCTCTTTTTTATCCTTCTCTACATCTCAAGATTCTTCTCTCTCTATGTCTCTGTCTCTCTCTCTCTCCCTCCCTCCCCCTCTTTCTTTCTACATACACCTTTCCCATCTCACCATATTTCTAAATTTCTTTTCCCCCTTTATTTATCTCTATCTCAAATATATCCTATCTCTCTCCTTCTCCCTTCCTATCTCCACCGCTTCTTCTCCCCATTACTTTTTATTTAACCATCTCTCTCTCTCTCTCTCTCTCTCTCTCTCTCTCTCTCTCTCTCTCTCTCTCTCTCTCTCTCTCTCTCTCTCTCTCTCTCCCTTCCTTTCTTTCTTTCTTTGTCATACTTTCTTTTCTTCTCTATCTACGCCCCCCCCCCCTCCCATTCCCTATTAGGACATTCTCACCAACCTAACTTCAAAGCGCCATTTTACTTCATGTTAACAGTCTCTCTAAAATGTCTCGTTCATTCCAATTGTCCCTCGTTTAACTTGAAGGCAACAAAACCCCAGCCACCACAACCACCACCACAGCCACCACAACCACCACCACAGCCACCACAACCACCACAACCAACACCACAACCACCACAACCACCTCAACCACCATAACCACCACAACCACCACAACCACCACAGCCACCACATCCACCACAACCACCTCAACCACCACAACCACCACAACCACCTCAACCACCACAACCACCACAACCACCACAACCACCACCATCACCACCACCACCACCACAACCACCACAACCACCACAAACACCACAACCACCACCACCACCAAAACCACCACAAACACCACAGCCACAACAACCACCACCACAACCACCACCACAACCACCACAACCACCACCACAACCACAACCACCACAACCACAACAACCACCACCACCACCACCACCACCACCACAACCACCACAACCACCACAGCCACCACAACAACCACCACCACAACCACCACAACCACCACAACCACCACAACCACCAAAACCACCACAAACACCACCACCACCACAACCACCACAACCACCTCAACCACCATAACCACCACAACCACAACAACCACCAACACCACCACAACCACCACAGCCATGGTGTAACAACAATTTGGTATTTCCAGAGTACAGACTCTCACAACTAAAACATAAAGACACACCTCCCCTTCGGTCACCAATGACCATGGGAGGCACAAGTCCGAGCAAAGTTGTTTGTGGAAGACCACCAGTCTCCCCACCACTGATGTTATCCAACGGAAAGGCAATGGCCGATACACCTTGGCACCCGTGACGTTGAAACTCATTTCTACAGCTCAGTAAACTGTAAGCCCGATGCTCTAACCACTAAGCCATGCGCCTTCACAAGTAGAAAGACGATAATCGGATGAGATTATCAGTCTTTTTCAAGAGAGAAATCTTTAAACAATGGACTTGAGGCAATTAATTACAATTTTCAAGGAAGAAATTCACACATTTTGACAGTTTCAACATTTTTGTGAGACTATAAATCTTCCATGTTGTTTTCATTGTAATTTTCACTCCAGATAAAGCAAAAACACGTGAAATATCATTCGATTATTCATAATCATCCATCCTCCATCTTCTTTTTAATGTTTTTAGGCATTGAATAGTTGTTCGTTAGAGCATCGGATTAAATGCCCCGCTTGTTGTCCGGTTTGCTGTACTCTGAGTTCTAAGAACACTGACCTTGAACTTTACCTTCCCTCCCTTTGAGGTCAGTAAAATTACTTACCAGTCTCGCACTGGTATCGATTCTTCCACTATGTCTCTTTTTCAATTTCTCTCTCTCTCTTTCGCTCTCTCTCTCGCTGTCTCACTCTCTCTCTCTCTCTCTCTCTCTCTCTATATATATATATATATATATATATATATATATATATATATATATATATATATATATATATATATGCAAAAGTTTTATTTAAAATTGTTGGGTTACAACAAGTAAATATTTTATAACTGATATAAAGCACTCAACAAGTTTTTGGAGTAGATATACGATATTAAACAAATGGAAACTATATTTATAAAACCATATTTATTTCATTATACATATTTTAGGGATACCATATTAAAATATGGCATGCCTTCGTCAGATAAAATACAATATATAAACAGTTTTATAAATAATTATTTATAAAATTATTTATAAAACTGTTTATATATTGTATTTTATCTGACGAAG
>OZ024742.1:361841847-361846847 GCA_964016885.1 Eledone cirrhosa | reverse complement strand
GTCATCTCTCCCAGTGATTTTGGATGGCCATTGACTCTTAAGAGCTCCTTTGCCCTTTGACAGGTTTTGTTTTTAGTCCTGCAGGATGTCCAAAGTCACCCTCCTCACTAAGAAACCTTGGTGGGGTTGCCAGTTTAGTCGCCAACGACCCGACCATGTGACAGGTTGTACTGGGATACATGTTACCAGTAGCACCAAGTGGTGACCTGACATAAATATATATATATATACATATATATATATATACATATATATATATATACATACATACATACATACATACATACATACATACATACATACATACATGCATACAGATATATATTTGTGTGAGTATATATATATCATGTTAAACAATGAAGTGCTAAACGAAGATAAAGTAGTTAATCCATTGTTTAACGATCATTTCAGAACGCAAATTGGTGTGTAGACCAATCGAGCGCAATAATGCAACTACATACCATTAACCCCAATAAACCACTTCCATTCTGCTGTCTTCCCTCAGAAACAATCAAGCACATTGATATCAACATTCCACAAAACAGATTTCATTTTGCTTCGATGGGATATTCACATCAACACTATATAGAATTCTAAAATACTTATAAATAATACCTTGATTTTGTAGAACGTTGCATATCTATACAAAAAGTAAACAGAAACAACAAAGTCAATGACACAGTAAAATGTAGAAATATATTAGTTTAACGCTTGATAGCATGTTTTCTTAATTTTAATCTTGTTTCTCATCTTATTATTTATCGTCTATATCAAACGTTAAACTAATACATATCATCATTGTGGTGTATTGTTCTCCCATGTTTTTTACCTTATTGACTTTTTCATATATATATCAACTAGAAATTGATTGACATATATATATATTTAAAATAAACACATGAAACAATTACAGATTTTAAATATATATATATGTCAATAAATTTCTAGTTGATATAAAATGCTCGGATCTATTCATTGGAATCTTTGAGCTTATTCTACGGTGGATATGGCGCATATCTCGGACATGACTCCCTTAATTTAATTTAATTTAATTAATTTTGGATATATACACTCCTTAATTGTAGAGCTAACTCAGTTGAAAGGACTCGGCTGCTATTTATAGCTGTCAATCACCCTATTTACGCCACTGGGATGACGCTAGCATGTTGTTAGTAGCTTTAGAATTGTAACACGTGCGATGGGTCATTCGCAGATTTGCATTTGATGTGTAAACACAGATAGTTAAATCTTCCCCCTTGCTGAAGATCCGTTTTGACTACTGTGACTTTACGGAATAATGGTGAAATATATTTCTTTAGTGAAATGTATACAAGGAGGATTACTCATTTTTTTAAAAGGTAATATTTGAAGCTCTAGTTAAACTTTAATTAGTTACCTACCTAGCTATGTGTGATTACACACTTTACAAATTATCCCCTGTGATTGTTTCATGTGTTTATTTTAAATATATATATTTCTAGTTGATAAAATGCTCGGATCTATTCATTGGAATCTTTGATCTTATTCTACGGTGGATATGGCGCATATATATATATATATATATATATATACATATATATATATGTGTGTGTGTGTGTGTGTGTGTGTGTGTGTGTGTGTGTGTGTGTGTGTGTGTGTGTGTGTGTGTGTGTGTGTGTGTGTGTGTGTGTGTGTGTGTGTGTGTGTGTGTGTGTGTGTGTGTGTGTGCATTCAGAAAAGGTTGTTTTGGTAAAAACAGGAGTAAGCAGGAGAAAGCTCTCAACAATCGTAGTTTTTAGTTACGATGGAGAATTTTATAAAACAACAAAATAAGATGCTGTTACATAATGTAATGTTCCATATATTGGTATTTCACTATGGTGTCCTGGTTGTATCAATTGTCAGCCATAATCAACCAGTATTCATCTGTCGCGGCTGCATTGTGTGAGATCTGCCTAGAGGCTGCATTGTGTGAGATCTGCCTATGGGTTACCCATAGGCAGATCTCACACAATGCAACCTCGACAGATGAATACTGATTGATTATGGCTGACAATTGATACAACCAGGCACACCATAGTGAAATACCAATATATGGAACATTACATTATGCAACATTCTCTCCTTATTTTAATTTATATTCCTTTCAATTTCCGATGAGCCGCTCTGTTTTTAAATATGTTAATTATTTTCAACTGAACCAGATCAATAATGATATATAGTCATCTGATCCAGAAATATTATATGGAGTAGCCAAAGTTCAAATCCCGCCGAGGTTGACTTTGCCTTTCATCCTTACGAGGTCGATAAAATAAAGTACCAGTAATGCACTGGGTAATTGCTGGCCTTGTGCCTAAAGTAGAAACAATTATTATTAATATTATTATTATTATTCTCTACATTCCTTACATCAAACTAAAATATGTTGACAATCTTTTAATAATGTCTTCCTTGTGGAATTTGTGGTCTTGTTTTGCTTAACTAATGAATATTTTCAGCTCTGCGCGCCTAACTTCTGCATGAATCCAGCCACCTAGCTGCTTTCTACTGCATATTACACATTGAGCACATGCCTTTACGCTTTGGCTTCTAACTAATTCACCAATCTCTCCTCTCCTATCTCCTCTCCTATCTCCTCTCCTATCTCCATCTTTCTCTTTAAGATTGGTTACTCTTGAACTGTGTATATATTCATATATATTTAAGTGTTGATTTCACGAGCAGTCTGCTGTTTCATTGACTGAACCAGCTGAAGCAATCGTCTTCTGAAATGACGGAGGTCCAACTATATATATATATATATATATATATATATATATATATATATATATATATATATATATATATAACGAAGGAAGTGTGGTAAGGAACCAGGTGGACCATAATGCACCAAAGTACTCAATACTTGAGGTAGTAGAGTGGGTAATAGGAACCAGTAAGACCCCGACAGCTGAGCTCAAGCCGTTTCGACGGCTAATTCTGGATTAGCCGTCGAAACGGCTTGAGCTCAGCTGTCGGGGTCTTACTGGTTCCTATATATATATATATATATATATATATATATATATATATATATATATATATATATATATATATATATATTATGTCTCATATAAAATAATACAACTGGCTATCCGCAAAATACGTATAGTTAGCACCCCAAACGTATAATTGGGATTATACTTAGGTATATCCTAATGTTTGTTGAGTGAGATGGAAGCCGGTCGGAGTATTGCTTAAAGCATTCTCTGTTAATGTATTAAATATATATATATATATATTGTTATGCTTTGGGAGGGTCATGTTGCCAATAAGAAACACACGCACCAGTTGCTTTCACTTCAATTCGTTATCATAATTTCATATAGAAACCTTTTATTAGATAGAACCTTGTATGAGGTCACCTAAATGTATGTAGGTATGTCCTGTAACTTTCATTTCTTTCTTTAACACTTTCATTTTATTGCAATGTGTAACCCTGCATATGAATTAGAAATTATATATTTACCAATCATTTTACTTGCCTCAGTTTGCCTTATTTCTTTTGTTTTGTTTTGTTTTGGGTTTTGGTTTTGGTTTTCTTTGTTTTGTTTTTTTTTGTTTGTCTTTTTTTTGTTTTGTTTTTGTTCACTCTCGCTTCCCTGGGGTCCTTTCTCTTATCTCATTTTTATTAATATATATTGTTTTACATTATTCCTCAATAATAATTTATCCCTCAATAATAATTTATCCCTTAACGTTCTGTAAAGAGATAGACCCAATCAGTTACCTGTGAACTCGTGTGTTTAAATTATATATTCAAAGATACAACTTATATGTTAATTTCTCCCTTAGTTTTCATTATAGTCATGTTGGTATCTGACCAATTCTTGAAATTACACTCTTATGAGAGTTCACAAAGAGAGAGAGAAGGAGCAGACAACCCTACTTACTGTATATACACAGATATTGCACTCTTACATAATGAGTTGTAAGAGAAAGTCCACTGTTTGTATTTTAATATCATTATCTTTTCCATTCAAATCCCGCCGAGGTTGACTTTGCCTTTCATCCTTACGGGGTCGATAAAATAAAGTACCAGTAATGCACTGGGTAATTGCTGGCCTTGTGCCTAAAGTAGAAACAATTATCTTTTCCATAGATAATTTATATATTATTGCACTTTCATATTCCTAAGAAATAGATATTTTATATCTGAAAATATAGAGATGTCTACAGTGGGTGTTAAAATAAGCAAAATACTAGAAACTTTTGAAGCGGGGAAAGTGGCTAATATTAACCCGAGTACACAACTGGTACTTTATTTTATTGATGAAAGGCAACGTTAACCACGGAGTGGTTTGAATGCAGAAGTAAAGACCCGTAACGAAATAATATTGCAATCTAATTCACACGACAAACTATTTTCGCTATCAACCAACTTAACTCAGATAACTATAATAATTGTTTTTGATTTAGGAACAAAGCCAGCATTTTGAAGGGGAAGGAAACGTCGATTAAATCGACCCAGTGTGTTACGGGTACTATATTTTATCAACCACGTAAGGATGAACGGCAAAGCTAACCTCGATGTGATTTTAACTCAGGCCATAAACTCTATGCTGCAAAGGAAGTTGTCCGACGCTCTACCGATACTGTCAATTCACCGCCCTAACTATAATAATAGTTGAATAAAGCGAGTATTATCGTTATTTTATATTTGTGTAATAAGTTGTTACTCGTAAGATAAAAGGACGTGCCTATAGCCATTGCATTGCTGTCAAGCATTAGAGTTTATGAATACCTCTGGTACTTGAGAAAGGTAAGAATGGCATTACCCGGTTATTCCTATA
The DNA here is from genome assembly GCA_964016885.1 of Eledone cirrhosa. NCBI lineage: Eukaryota > Metazoa > Mollusca > Cephalopoda > Octopoda > Eledonidae > Eledone > Eledone cirrhosa. The sequence continues at coordinate 361,842,036 of OZ024742.1, read as the reverse complement.
GTATATTCTTTGTGTGAGTGTGTGTGCGTGCGCGCGTGCGCGCGTGCGCGTATGTGTGTGTAGCAAGTTAGCAAAGATATAGAAAGCCTGTATTCAGAAAGTTCTGTCATTGGATATCAGGCGTTGAGTTTAGAATGTCTCCATTGCGATAATTATGTACGTATATATATATATATATATATATATATA